>CM062296.1:173086335-173686335 GCA_031216915.1 Pictodentalium vernedei
AGATTACATGTATTATGCTCACATTAAATTTTTGTTGTAAAAGCAAAAATGTAATTTAACTTCAAAGTCACATAACATCACGTAATTTCATTTTGCAAGTGGTTTTAGTGGTAAAAAGGTAATGGCTGCAACCATACCCAAACACAGTTGCAATCATTTGAAGCAAAATGGGTCACAGCAATATTTTTTTTCTGTCAGTTTCAAGTTCAACACCTGACATCACAGTTTGAGGGGTAATTATTCAAGGAATATTGACACTATAATATACTACCATTACTACTATCCTGTCACTTGAAGCACTTGCACCAGGATGTGACTGTAGATTCAAGCAGACCTGTTGTACAAAGAAAGTCATACGCCTACCACTACCACCTTCAACCCTCCCCCCCCCTGGGGGTTGAAGGTGGTAGTGGTAGGCATATGACTTTCTTGGACAACAGGTCTGGGTACACACACAGGTCTTGTCAAGTGTGTGTTCGGTTGTTGAGTGAGACATCTAGATGTCTAAGAGATTTCGCTTTACCTTAGTACAGTTAATAAAATCACTGATGTAATAGTCTGTTGGTTTCAGTTTCGTTTCAATGAGTTCGTTCAACTGGATACTTAAAATGCCGTGTAAAGCTAATTGCTCTCCTAAGCTGATTGAGGAGAGCGATATTTTTGCCCTCCTGCATTTTTCAGAATGCCAGGCCTGTCAGATCATGTGTTAGCCTTATATTGGTTAACTTAATTTACTGCTGCTATGTTAGTTAAAGGGTTAAATTGACTAAATGTTTTCACGCAAATTTTAGGAGAAGTGCAGCGAGAATCTACATGGATTCTCGCTGGTTTTGTTGCCTGAATCTTTGTGTGAATCGATTCTTGGATTCTCGTCGAAATATAAGCCGTTGAAAGCAAATTCACTGTCTTATTACAAGTTATTAGTGTGTCAGTGATGTGAATCCATAAAAATGAATGCATGTTGAACTGCATTATAATGCCGTAGTAAATGTTAAGCCCATGAAATTTTTCTACAGCAAACTGTTACGGAATGGGAAATTGAATTTTGGCACCTGTGATGAAGAAATGCGCACAGCATGGTCTTTGGGACAAAAATAAAATGAAATGGTTGGATAACAATAAACTGAAAATTAACTTACTTTGGTCTAAAACTACGAATCAGTTTATACCAATTGCTAATCAATGTTCATGGGGAGGGGGGGGGTGCAGTTGGTAAAGGTGCAGACTGCAAGCCGAGAGGTCTTCGGTTCAAATCTCACCGCAGAAACCGCTTTGTGTCCTTGGGCAAAACACTTCTCTCCCATTGCCCACTTGGGGGCATGGTTAAATTGTGTACTAAGGCGTACTGCACGTCAATGGTGCACCTGTCTAAGGCTGTCTTCAACCAATGCTAACCCTGCTTGTGTGTGGTTAGAATGTTGGGGAGCTGACAGTTGCTTGCCATTGTGAGATGGTTCTTTCTGGGTACTCCGGCTTCCTCACCCACAAAACTGTTGTCATGATTAGCCATTGTGCAGAAAATAGGTGACCTTAAACACCAATAAATATAAATAAATCAATGTTCCTGGAGAGGGGAGAAAACTGCGAATTATAATTTTTGAAAACAAAAGATAACCTGAGTTTTACAATCTCCCCAGTTTTGTAATTTTAACATTTGAATTTCTTTGCAAAGCATATTTTAACCTTTTATTGACTTTAAAAACTTGGCAAATATGTTTTCACCCTTTAAAAATGAGTAATACACCCTTTCCATTGCTCTCTTATGATGTTAGATGAACGAAGACACCTCATTAAAGTTTTGCTAGTTTTGCAATTTTAGCGCTTGACTTTTTTGCAAAACCTATTTTATTTACCCTAAATGTTTGTAATGTAAAATAGATTTCAAATCCTTGAGTGGGTAATTCATTGCAGTGAAATGATGTCAGATCGGCACAAGTTTAAAAATTACTGACAGTTAATATAGTGTTCAACCCATGATCGGAACCGGCCACACTATCGACCGATTGTGAGCAATCGGATGACAATGGCAATGGCTTCTGAAACATTTGTTCAACCGATTGTTGACAAGCATTTTGTGATGATTCATCAACCACATTTTATTATCTTCTACAATTGTTCAGTTGTTAATGTAAAATGAGGTCATTGATACAATTCAATAAAGTCTCTAGATGCCCCTTTACGGGATATACAAGTTAAACGACATGTAAAGCTTACAATTGAGCATACTTGCGGCAATCGCTAGTTCATTCTGGAAAAGTGAAGGTTGCACTCCATTGACAGTCACAGGTTGCAGTAAAATTACCATTCGCATGCACTTGGGTGGTAAAGGTGGCTCTCAGAGACAGTTTTCACATTCCGATGAAGTTTGGCTTTCAACAGAAATGATCTAAGACTTTTAAAAGTGTTTTTATAAGAATGAAAATGTTCAGCCCAGTATACTCATATAATTTGTAATTTCAATTTAAATCGAAAATAAAAATACTGTGATAGACATGCAGAGGTTTGACATGTTGGCCTGCCTGTTCCCCATGTTCCAAATCATCGACGTGGATTAATGCTATGATTGTAATTAGTGCTGGGCGGTTTCCCGATTAATCGGCAGTACCCGGTTTAAAAATTCAATATCGTCAGTAATATCGTCTAAAAAAAAAAATCGTCATATCGTCAGTTATCAGCAGGCGTCAACTTGCCATCAAGTAATCATACTTCGCATGTGTGTGTCCGTGAGTGTGAATAAAAGTGATTCTAATTTAACGCAGCTTGAGTTTTCCAAATCTTAAATTAAAGTTAAAATGCCCACGTTATATCTGCGTACGCTCTTTCATATAATTAGTGCTGATCCCTCCCCCTCCCCCCATATTTTATTGCACCTTCTGCCGCCCCGTGTGCCGCCTTCAAATCTTTTCAGCAGCGGGGAAATAAAATAAGGTGATCCTGTTGCTTGTCGGCGTTGTATCAATTAAAAGAACAGCGATGCAAGGGAGCTAAGAGTTGTTCATTCTTGCATTGTTTTTACTAAGTGCATTTTTCGTTTGTGGAATGTTTTTATTTGGACACAACAAAAGAAGAATTATTGCTAACTGAATGAGTTGTCCTTAATTATGTGAATTCCTCCCCTTATCATCCTGCCAATCCACGACAGGAATGTGTGGAATACTTATTGGAAATGTCTTTTATTCATCAATGCTGACTTCTTCTTATTTACATGCTTATTCCATTTAAATAAACAGCCAGCATGGTTTTGAGAATGGGTTTTTCCAAATAATTTTGAACATCATGTCACACATTTAGGACAGTGAGGTTCAGTTTGGATCACATTCTCTGCAAATATAACTGGTAAGATACGATTTACGTTTTTTTTTTCAATGTCATTGACCAGTTGATAACTTGATGTCAATTGAAGCCTGTCAATGTGACTCGCATGCCTTCAATGTATTCGTAATACAGGCGTCAATCGACGGTATTAGACCCTCCCCCACACAGTTTCACAGTTCGTGACATCTTGTGTCTTGGGTTTCTGAAAAAAATAATACACGCAGGCACAGTAAACAATTAAAATTCTTTCAATTTTATTCCAAATACAAATCATATAAAACAAAGAACAACAGATGATACACAATACACAACATGTACAGTTTGCTGGTTGTGAGTTGGGTGTTAAAAAACCGCGATAATATTGTTAACCGCAATGTCAGTACTCAATAATCGCGGTTTTTATTTTTTTCAATATCGCCCAGCACTAATTGTAATTCAGAACAAAACACTCTACAGACAACAAATGGAGAAGAAAAAAATTAAAAATTGTGTACTCTAAACAAAGTATAATACCTCATGTGGAGATCTGAATGGGTGTTCATGAACAGACTAAAGGTCAACACGGGTACAAGATTATGCCCCCCCCCCCCACACCTCATCAACAAATGAGAAATGAAATATATTAAGTCAACAGTCTCAGTTCTATATCTCCTTTCATTCATAGAAAATTGTATGCTCTGTTCATGCTCTTTGTAATTGATGTACAGTTAAAACTAGAAGTCTTGTCATGAAATGCGCACAAATAGCACGTTGATATGCGCGTTAATGTACGCGTTATGGCCCAAGTAAAGCTATCAAATTCTGTACATATGGCCTGTGCACGAGCAATGTTTCAGCCAATGGACCTCCGGGTAACCCGGAGGTCCATTGGCAGAAACATTGCATGTGTTTGCTATGAGTATAAAGGAGAACCTGCCGTGCTTTGGGTGCCATTCGATATGGCAATTGTGCGCAATCCCAACGCGCAATTAAGCCTAGATAAGCGCACTATTCGTGACAGGACTTCTAGTTTTAACTGTACAATTAGGAAAAAGTTCAAATCAAGTTCTCAGGCCAATCGCTGATAATCTCGGCTAAATAGTAATGGTTACTGACTAATACTCAGGTTAGGGGTGGCTGGGTGCAAGGTTTAAACAGATATTTACCAATTACCACATGGATCTCTTTAAAACTACGGGTAACAACGAATCTGACGGTGACAGCCAATCCTGAAAAAAATATCTACAAACAGAAACAAACACATGGGACATCAGGTCGTGGGTGTGGTCAATTACAACTGGAGTAATCGGACTTCGGAACATTCAGTACAGGATTTACTGTTCCAGTATTCTGTGTGAGAACATTTGGTGGCCTCGCTGCTCGCTTTCGGCAAAGGGATTAGTGTCGTTTCGTACACAGGTGTTTCGTACACTGACTGTTTCGTATATACAAAAGAAGCCAAGCCATTTCGTATATATATCAAAGAACGTTTCGTACCCGGGTGAATTTTATAGCGTTTTCAAGTGTTTTTTATATAGACTACTTAATTTTGTAAGGTATTAAAATCCCATAAAAAAATATACACATTTGAAATATCACGGAACAGAATTTAATACGTCCAAAATTACCACAGTATGTCATACGTTTGGAAATATTGTTAGGAAATAAAATGAACCACACAGACTCTTTGATGAAAAATGAAAACATTAAGATGTGAGCCCATTGATAATTAATCGGCTTTGATAAGTTCTTATTATATGTAATCACAGCATTGTTATTTATTATTTATTTATTGGTGCTTAAGGTCACATACTTATTGCACAATGGCTAATCGTGACCGTGACATTTTTACGGGTGGGGGAAGCCAGAGTGCCTGGAGAGGACCACCGAGCATCGACGAGCAACTGTCAGCTCCTCAACATTCTAACTCTGTTCAAGCGCCGCTCAAGCAGGGTTTACAGCGGTTGAAGACGTGCACCCTCGACGTGCAGTACGTCTTAGTACACGGCATCATTGTGCCCCCATGTAGGCAACCGGGATAAAGTGCCTTGCCCAAGGACACAACATGGGTTGTCCCGGACGGGGATCGAAATCAGGACCTCTAGCATTACAAGTCATTACATTATAAGTCCAACAGTCTACCATTGAGCCACCACGCTCCCAGCATTGTTATTACACTGGAGTCATAATTAGCACACAAAACACATTAAAATGATTGATTTTCAGTACACGTACAACACTGTGTTTATTCTTCGTGGGAGAAATCTCCTATCATTATTTGGCTCATAAATCCTGTGTACGAAACTCGGTATATCATCATGTAGGAATTACACCACCTACAGGGGGGGGGGGGGGGGGGAGGTGTGGGCCTGGGGGGGGGGGGGTTATAGCACTTGGGAATTCAAAGTCTCAGATCCCCTCCTCAGCATAGCTGGTGTAATCACTATATGGCGTCTTACTGCTTTTAACCCTTTACCCAACCTAACGGCTAAAACCAGCCAGCACTATTCTCAAAATCGCCAACTAATTTTTATTATTTTTTCATTTTTTGTCTCAAAAACATAGGTTATGACCCCCTCATTGGAACGAGCTCGTTCCAGTGAGGGTTTATAACCTATGTTTTTGAGGCAAAAAATGAAAAAAATTAGTTATTCAATCATTTTTTGGCAAGTGTCGTCTGCTTTTCATGTTAGGTAAAGGGTTAATATATAATGTCTCTCTACGAGAATCAGCACTGAAAACCTAACTGTTAACATCACTGGATGCACTGCTGCACGCTATGTTCTATTTGTGTTCTGCACAATGTCTGACTTATCTTTGTAGAACTTTATATTTGTATCATTCCATTATCTTTTGTATTATTCTAAATATGTTATTGCTATAAATTTGTTATTTTTACATACGGGTTGTTATCTTTACTTGGCTCAAGACAGTCATTACCCTGTGTACGAAACGTCCTAAATTGCTGTGTATGAAACGTCCAGCTCCCTCGGCAAAGATAACTCAAACTGCTAGAGAATTTGGAGTCAATTTGGAGAAAATAATTGGAAAATAAAATGTGTGGATTAAATATTTGTGTTGGTTATTTAACTTATTTTGAAAAAACCCTACGCCCATTTTTGGCTGACCTATTTTGAGTGAATGTATGCTGGCATGCTGATTGGAAGACGGAAGAAAAATAGGCTCCCACTTTTACCGGTACCCAGTGACATGTTTCTGAGTTCAATAAGAGTACTCCACTAAGTCCACGATTCCACGTTTTATTTTTAGCATACTTGTACCCACGCCTGGAAATCACTTGAGTTTGTTACTTGTTATTGTTTATAGACATTCTTTTCAAATTTCTTTAGTCTGTTTGATTCGTCGTTTCCCACAATTCTATTTAATTTTGAATGGGAAACATGCTCAATGGATTAAACCAGTGATGTGTAACTGACTTACTGTGATGTTCATGCCTAAATGGATTCAAATTCATCATACAAAAGTGGTATGTTTAAATTGTTTATATCGAATTCGAAATTGTATTATCTGTGGGTAATGATATTGATACATTACACATGCACGTTATGTTGAGATCCACCCGGGACGTGTGTCGAGTCACACTGACTGCTAAACTGTCTTGTTTGTCCTGTCTGAATGTCATTATACACAAGCTTGTATCACCATGAAAACTAATATCGGTATCTGTCCGATATTGAATCGAAATATCGGTTATCGGCAAATACCAATAAAACCCATATCGGTTCATCACTAGTTCTTTTGGTTGGAGTTTCAGTTGAAAGTAAACATGAAACCGTGCGAGATTCTAAGAATGATATGAGATTCATTCACACTATAAGTTTGCCTACATCTACCATAAAACTAACCATAAGTGAACAGATACACCGTCAGTCCCCGCCCTCTGAATTTAATTATTTTTCCACTTCTTCCCTGAAGGAATATATGGGCTGTGACTCCTCAATGGAACAAGCTATAGTTCCAAAGAGAATCCATAAGCTGTTTTCGGGGCCCAAACCAAAAATGATTTTTTTTCTCAGTAAGCCTACATGTAGGCCCTAGTGCAGAAATTTATCTACAGGCGAGTGCAGTTATCCACTGGTTGTGGAGTTTAAAATTATCAAATATTGATTAAAAAGAAAAAATCTATCATTTTCAAAAATGCGGTGCATGGGTGGATAGGTGGGCGGTTATAGAAAAAAAGATCTGATGATGTGTGCCCCCCCCCCCCCTCTCCTCCAATTCTTCACATAACCACCAGTGATCAGTAAAAAAATGATTGCTGTTGTTCGAGAAGGTAACAGGGGGGGGGGGGGGGGGGGAGGGGGGATGCTGGCTGGCTGGGGGCAAAGATTTGCCAACATCAAGCATAAAACTAACCATAGGTGAACATATACACCATCTGTCCCTGCCCTCCGAATTTAATTTTGTTTGAGAACATAACCAGGGGGGGCTGAGGGGCATGTGCCACCCCTCCCTCCCCCCCCCCCCCCCCCCCCAAAAAAAAAGAAAAAAGAAAAAGATTGTTGAAAAATTAAAAGCAGTGAATTATTGTCTATATGTGCAATGTTTTTGCACATGTGCCCCTAGTTACGTGCCCGAGTAATAAATTGAGAATTATGTAAAAAAAGTTATATATCTATATATGTTTCAATAAGAGCATTCTCCACCAGCGATGAACTGCTGTTTAACCGTGGGCGTACCAAAAAAAAATAGGCTGTTTATCCTTGGAGCATTCAAAGGCAATATTGTGGTTTGTACATCCGCTTACCGGAAAGGCGGCCATTTGGGTGATTTGATATTCTGCACTTATTGTGTTAAATGGATAAAGGAAACGTACTCAAGTTAACAAAAAACACTGAAAGTGTGTGTTCAACTATTTATTCCACAATAATGTTTGAAAGAACACGTTGTGTGTTTTTCACAAGAGGAAAGTTTTATACAAATTTCAAACATGTGCAAGGGAAGAAATATATTCTTTTTGTTTCTCAAAATTTCGCTCCCATGCATATCGACCCATTCTAATAAATTGAATCCAACATGATCTTATATGCGTGGACAACCTATATTTTGCTAGAGGTTGTCAAGTCGCCTGGTGCAAACGCAAAAACAGTACTTGGATATTATACAGATTTGGAAACACCCACAAAGTGTAAATTACACTCCGATATCTCAAGTTAAGTGAAACTGTGCAAAAAACCATAAAAAATTGGCAATGAAATAAGATGCCGTGTGAGTACAGTAGTTTGCATGAATTAAAACCAATGGCAATAATCTTTCAATGACACAGTCAACACGGGATTGGTGCCATAATCAAGAAGCTACCAATTCTTGTATAAACCTTCTGTTTTCAGTAGCCTATTGTGGATTATTTATTTATTTATTTATTGGTGTTTAAGGACACATTTCTGCACAATGGCTAATCATGACCATGACAGTTTTAAGGGTGGATGGAGTACCCGGAGAGAACTACCGAGCAAGGGCGAGCAACTGTCCACTCCCAAAGATACGGACTCCACGCAGAGTAGCATTGGTTGAAGACAGGTGCACCATTGACGTGCAGTACGCTGTAGTACACAACACCACCGAGCCCCCATGTGGGCAATGGGGGTGAAGTGTCCTGCCCAAGGTCACAACGCAGTTGTCTCAGGTTGGATTTGAACCTGGATTTGAACCGAGGGCCTCTTGTAGCCTGAACCTCTACCTACTGAGCCACCGTGCCCCCATTGTTGTGGATGCGTTAACTTGAAATTATCATTCCAGCATAATCACTTGTCAAGCCAACATGTAAGTCTTCACCCACTTGACACAGAAAATGTTTTTTAAAACTAACTCTCTCTCCCATTGGTGTCGCCAAGATTTTTCAAAAGTTGTTCGACTTTGATGAAAAAGGTGCGCCAGGGATATGCCAATAAAAAACAAAAGACTGTCACTCGCCACGTGTGCCCAAGGCAAGAGCAAATCAGGGGGCCGGGATGATTTTAAAATTGTAAATTTACCATCAAATGGAGCTCTCTGGTGGCCTTTGGGGGATTTATTTGCACTCTACATTCTTGAAAAAAAGGTTTGTCTGCAACCTCCCCCCCCCCCAGCACCCCCTCCCCCCAGCACCCTCCCGCCCATGGCAACGCCTATGTCTCAATCTGGATCTTGAGAAAGAGGCACTGGGTGGGTGCAACCATGCATCGTGGAGGTGGGATGGAGGCTGTGAGTCACAAGAGGGTTTGGGATTTTTTGAGGGGTGGGGGGTAACACCCTCATGCGATTTCTATACCACCGGTCATGGGGTGTATTTCACACCCGACGTATACTTACATTTTTTTTTACATTTAAGGGTAAAAGTTCTGGTACCGCTGGCAATCATTGAAGTACTTCTGGCGATTTTGTTAATCCCTTAAGCTTGAAAATAATTGCTGGGCTGAAAATTCCTTTCCGTGGTTGTTTAGTGGTATACCTCTCCCGTAAGATAAATAGGTAAATTCCTATGTTTTTGAGACAAAAAATGAAAAAAATTAGTTATTCAATCATTTTTTGGCAAGTGTCGTCTGCTTTTCATGTTAGGTAAAGGGTTAATATATAATGTCTCTCTACGAGAATCAGCACTGAAAACCTAACTGTTAACATCACTGGATGCACTGCTGCACGCTATGTTCTATTTGTGTACTGCACAATGTCAGACTTATCTTTGTAGAACTTTATATTTGTATCTTTGTATAACTATAACACTCATCGGCAAGGGCCAATGACATGAATGTTCTTCACTTCAGCACGACAAATTTCTGGGCCGAACTTGATAGGGCCGATTTGTCCTCTTGTTAAATGCATGTGATGAGCAGAGATCTTTTTTACGAATGTTGTGCGTTGATCTTGTAGGCTGTGTTTTTACTTTTAATAAACTTTAAAATTGTCACATATAATGAAAAAATTGGATAATTAAAACTCGTTTTTCCGTGTTTTCTGTTGTTTTAGCACATACATGTACATGTATTATTCAATTCCAGTGAATGAAAACGAGAGAATATCAGTATACCACAAACTGAGATCCATATAAAAAGGTAGTCTGAAAACCTGGGTTATGAAATTTAAGCCTTTAAATATTCGTTGATTCTTCAAGCGATAGTTGGTAGGGTGGAGGGGTCATAGACTGGGGCTGACACCTTTATTCAGTGGTAAATGATGTCTCATATAACACAGTGTGAAAGGGCAGGGGAATTGCACTTTTTGAGACGATCATATAGCAGGCCTTTCTCTCTGAATTTATGCTGAAATGAAGTTTCTTCGATGATTGCGACTCGAGCAGAGCAAGATGTACACGTTTGAGGCCACATGGTCCCCATTTTAGGGAAATGAGTAGCGTTTGTGGTTATATCGACAGTACTAGTAGTTGGCGGATGCGACACGCTTTGTATAACTATAAGCCTACAGATGATTTAAAAAAATTCTATGGTTTGGGGGGGGGGGGGGATATTTAACGAATTGATTTTTAATCGACCATCAACCCCCCCTCCCCTCGTGTAATGTTAATAATGGGTACCCATACAGGTTATTTCTGTTAGTCATCTTGCGGATATACAATTGAAGTTCCGGGTATCTTCGTTTTTTTGTTTGTACGAACGGTTATCGTTTGCAACCACGTTTATCATCTTTTATAAACGAGACTAGATTCATTAGAAACGAACTGATAAACGATTTTCCAGTAGAGTACCACTAAAAACACAATAAACACATATTTTGAAGGTTTATAACCGTGTTTCGATTCCTGATTATACCGTGGTTGTTACAATACTTCCGACTTGTAGTGACAACCGTGTAGGTACATGTAAAGTGTATTTACATAATAGATTTACATTGTAAATTGGTCAGATCAAAAATGATGCGATCGGCGTAAGTTTCATTAATTCTCTCCTGCCTTAGAATTTAGTTTATATAACCTTCACGCTTGTTAATATTATGCATGTACAATTTTTATGTGTACCCATACTATGTATGGTACACATAATGCCGGCATCCGGGGTGACCATCCGTCGTTCGTCCATCCTTTGTCCGTCCGTCTGTCCGTCCGGCATCCGTATCCATTTCTTTGTCATTCGATAACTTGAAAAATTTTGCTTGGATTGTCAAGTTACTTTATATTTATGTTCAGGTTACTGATGTGCCGAGCTGTATAGTTTTTGGTGTAAATCGGATAATTTGATCCTGAGATATTAACCCTTTATCCTTCAAATTGAAAATTCCTCCAATCCCTTTGGCATTCGATAACTTGAAAAATATTGCTTGGATTGTCTAGTTACTTTATATTTGTGTTCAGGTTACTGATGTGCCGAGCTGTATAGTTTTTGGTGTAAATCTGATGATTTGATCCCGAGATATTAACCCTTTATCCTTCAAATTGAAAATTCCTCCAATCCCTTTGGCATTCGATAACTTGAAAAATATTACTTGGATTGTCAAGTTACTTTATATTTGTGTTCAGGTTACTGATGTGCTGAGCTGTATAGTTTTTGGTGTAAATCTGTTATTTTGATCCTGAGATATTAACCCTTTATCCTTCAAATTGAAAATTCCTCCAATCCCTTTGGCATTCGATAACATGAAAAATATTGCTTAGATTGTCAAGTTACTTTATATTTTTGTTCAGGTTACTGATATGCTGAGCTGTATAATTTTTGGTGTAAATCTGATGATTTAATCCTGAGATATTAACCCTTTATCCTTCAAATTGAAAATTCCTCCAATCCCTTTGGCATTCAATAACTTGAAAAATATTCCTTGGATTGTCAAGTTACTTTATATTTGTGTTCAGGTTACTGATGTGCCGAGCTGTATAGTTTTTGGTGTAAATCTGATGATTTGATCCCGAGATATTAACCCTTTATCCTTCAAATTGAAAATTCCTCCAATCCCTTTGGCATTCGATAACTTGAAAAATATTACTTGGATTGTCAAGTTACTTTATATTTGTGTTCAGGTTACTGATGTGCCGAGTTGTATAGTTTTTGGTGTAAATCTGATGATTTGATCCTGAGATATTAACCCTTTATCCTTCAAATTGAAAATTCCGCCAATCCCTTAGGCATTCGATAACTTGAAAAATATTGCTTGGATTGTTAAGTTACTTTATAATTGTGTTCAGGTTGCTGATGTGCTGAGCTGTATAGTTTTTGGTGTTAATCTGATAATTTGATCTGGAGATATTAACCCTTTATCCTTCAAATTGAAAATTCCTCCAATCCCTTTAGCATGAGATAACTCAAAAAAGATCAATCCGATTGTCATGTTTCTTTATATATTTATTCAGGTTACTGATGTGCTGTGCTGTATAGTTTTTTATGTAAATCTGATAATTTGATCCGGAGATATTAACCCTTTATCCATCAAATTAGACACTCCTTCAATCCATTTCTATATGTACCCAAGCCTTGTATGGTGGACATAATGTCAGCATCCATGGTGGCCCTCCGTCATACAGCTTTCTACTAGTTGCGCGTATGAGTACACATCTGACGATTTCATGGGCCTATTTTTAGTTATGCAGATGTGTGTCAATCTGAAGCAATCTTGAATCGATTGTCGCTATAATTGCAATTCTTTTCCTTTTCAATTAAAGACTAGTCACTTGGGTCGTCAAAGATGAATCACGATTTTCTTTCGATTTTCACTCGATTACGTTTTGTTCTTAACACAAAATCTCATTTCTCAGTACCGACTTTCTTTAAATTCTGCGTCGATCAGATTGGCTAAAAGACCACTTTTGTGATTACAGTACTGTACCTAAAAGAGGATCGTCTTTGTTGTTTACTTGAGGTAGGTCAACTGACTTGAACTTCATTTTTAACGACTTCAAAGAGAGGGAGAGGGGGGTAATCTGGGGTAGATTATTATCGATTATTTGCGACAATTAATTGATTCCTAAAAAATTGTGACAGCCTTAAGATCCACATACCTCCAACATATTTCAGGCAAAACGTCTTGATTATGAAATTTGTCTAATCTCAGAATAACACAGGAATTCCTGCAAGTCTGCTACTCATTATGCTGATACATGTAGCTGTAATTAGACAGTCAGCAAACCCACATGTTTAAAAATATAACCCTTTCAAAAATCAAAACAGGAAATCACTGAACAGATCTTGAAATAAAATGGTATTACATGTACTACTGTCACTAAAAATGCACTAAAAATTCATAGAAAATATTTTCCAATAAAACTTCCCATTTTTCGTGACATTTTTGTGAGATAACCATAAAGCAGGGGTGTGGGGGGAGGGGGATGGGGGTCTTCAAAACATTTCCTCAACACAGGGCCAGGGTGGGTGGGTGGGTTCTGTCCCATCGCAAAAAAGTCACCTTTTTCCTCTCATCAAATTCATACTTCTTTTCTGTTTTATCTATCCACTAGATATACTCTTAGGTGATTTAATGGTGTTTAGGGTACATGTACATGTATTTAGTACATTTGTGGCATAGTAGTCTGACTGATAACCAGCTGTTCTAACTCTCATTTGGCGAGATTGTGATCATCAGAATTAGAATTGGAAAGTCTGACTGAGGCTGACTGACGAAGTAATAAGATGAATAGATACATGAAGTAAATTAGTTAAACAAAAGAATTCACAGCATATTTTATGATGCAGGACAGGGCAAAAGATGAACACAAAAGCTGGATTGAATGTAATGGGCTACACTTTATTACTTTAAGACATAACATTTTACTGATAAAAGTGTAACCAAAGCAGAGAAATTAACAAAGTATATGCAAATATTACAAAAAATATATCCACATAAGCACACAAAGTGTCTTCCCCTAAATCGTCATTTTTGTCACCTGCTAATGGGCGGCTAGAGCACGCCAAAGATGTGGTGGGCAGACACCCGTTATAGAAGTTAGTGTGACTTAAGTTTAGAACAAGAGGCTGAACATCTCAACAGTTAATGAGAACTACATGCACAGATGGGCCCAGAATGTGGGCCATCCATATCAGGCGTAGCTTGGTTCATGCATATATAATTGCATCCCCGCCTCCCCGATTAATCCCATCCATTCTAGTCTACCCTGGACTCTTGGCTTTTGAAGTGATATACACGGTAGTCACTCTCATGACAGCCCATTTTTTTCAATAAGTGTTTGAGATTATCTGTTGATAGCGGCTGAGCGCATAACTACCCTATGTGATAGCAGATTAAAGCTTGCACCAAACTAAATTAGAGTTTACCCAGGGTTTCCGCTAGGGGAAAATTTGTGGGTCTGGTAGTTTAAAGAAAGTGAAACTCAGACGCCGCTCATGCCAAAGGCACGTGTGTATAGAGGGGGGTCTGACTTTTAGGTGCTCTCTGGGGGCATTCTGGTCGCTAAAATGCTGAATAATTGAAGTGGAAAATATGTATTTTTTCCTCCTGCAATTCTCTAAATTCCACGGTGCACACAATACTACATCTGTTCGGAGGTTTCATAAAAATACAAACCCAAAACAACACAAAATTCACGAATCCTGACAGTGACTGCGACGCTTGACCTCAATTTTTTTATGCAACCCGATACGTGCCAACATAAATAATTGGAAATGCAGAGAGAACGAAATATTCGAAAAGAACCATGATGCGGACGTGTGACATCCTGCACATGCAATTACATCATTTATCGCTCGAATTAAAGCCAGTGATTTCGGACCAAACACGACAATTTGAGTCCGACATTTTATAGGCGACGTTTAGGATTTGAACTTTGTTCGATTGTTTCCCCCTCTCGTCTGGGGGTTATAAAGTATATGTGGAAACAAAGGATCCTGAGTGTCATTACGATACAGCATTGTACTCAACATTTTAACCACCAGCTTTTCTGACTTATCATAGTATGATCGGCGAGGGGGAGGGGTGGGTCCGGTTGACGGACTCGCAGCTGGTCTAGCGGAAACCCTGGTTTACCTTGACCAGATCAGGTTGTATAAGTAAAAAAGGATCCCAGTCTACTAACACTGTATATAAAGGTACTGGCAACAGTAACTGCATCAGGCTTTTAAACATTGCATGAACTTTGGTTTAGTTCATCTAAAGGTTAAGCAAATCATGCCTTGCATAACCAATTTTTCGTTCATGCAAAGTTTCGAAACAGAAACATTTCAAAGCATCATTTTCTGCAAATGGGTTTAGCCAACCTGTGAATGGTTAAGCAAATTATTTTGGCAAAACCTTTTTTGGGGTTAAGCAAAATTAATATTTTTAAAAGCCTGTGCATGGTGCTTCAATACAAATTTGAGCAGTCCACCAGCTGCCCAGAGTTGTGTCATTCTGGTAACCAAGGATTCCCGATGAATTTGATAATTTGTTAGGGTTCAAGTCCGGGTATATGGTCAAGTTTGTCAATTCCTCCACAAAATCATTGTGCTTGCTGGTGCTGATGGATTAGAAAGATAGTATCAATCCAGTTTACATGTACATGTATGCCCTATCAGGGTATCTTTTGTTTTCAAAATTTTGATTCGAGGTTTTCTCCCCCTCCAGGAACATTGATTAATTAGCAATTGGTATAAATTGATTCTTAGTTTTAGACAAGGTTAGTTAATTTTCAGTTTATTGTCATGCAACCCATTTTTATACCCCCACTTTCGAAGAAAATGGGGGGGGGGGGGGGGGGGGGGGGGATGGTGGTGGTATACTGGATTACATGCGTCCATCTGTCTCTGTGTGTCCCTCTGTCCATCCATCCGTGTGTGAGTCTGTCCGAGAATATTGATTCATAACTTTTTGATCCAGCACTGCAGTGGGGGTATGAATTGCCTTCAGCAATAGTTCTTGTGTTTTATTTATGTCCGAATTACCATGCTGTGCACATTTCTTCCATCACAGGTGCCAGGAGCGCGGTGGCTCAGTTGGTAGATGTGCAGACTGTAAGCCGAGAGGTCGCAGATTAAAGTTTGTTAAAATCGAGTCCATCGATTAATATTTGGGCTCCCTATTAGATTATAATATTCCTACATTGTACACAACCACCAATCAGAATCTTTTGATTTTGGTATATAGCATCCTTAGGGGAGTCAGATTTAAGTTTGTTCAAATTTAGTCCCTCGATTAATTTTTGGTATACACCATCTTTAGGGGAGTCAAATTCAAGTTTGTTCAAATGAAGTCCCCCCACCCCTCCCCATTAATATTTGTTCCCCCTATCATGGCTATGGGATCACAATTTTTAACGTGGTGCACAGCAGTATAAGGAAGAATCTTTAAAAATGTACTTCTTCAGGTCTGCTGGTCAAATAATTTTGATATTTGGTATAGAGTATCCTAAAGGAAGTCCAGTTTGTTAAAAACAAGTCTCAGAGTTCACACTTGGGCTCAATATGGGTGCCTGTAATTTATGCAGTCGAGTATGAGCATCTTCTTTAAACATTTTATTTTCCAGAACCACCAGTCAGAATCATTTGGTATACAACATTCATAGGGGTGTGAGATTTAGTAGCGTAGATAGCTTTTCGCTGGCGGAGGGGCAAGCCCAAAATTTTCCGACAGACCGAAAATTTTCCAACAGTGTAACAACAACAAAAACCCAAACAAACAGAAAGAATATGTTGTTTACTGCAAATGTACTGAAAATTGGTCTTTTTTACCCAAAATGGCATGTTTTTATCCCCAAAGCCAGCATTTTAATGTTATTAGGCATAAATTCGCCTAAAAATGGTCCCAAAAAATTTCCGCCAAAACTTCTGGCAGTGCCCCCTCCCCCCCCCTCCCCTCTCGGCCCTACCTTTATCTACGCCACTGGTCAGATTCCAATTTGTTCAAATGAAGTCCCTGGGTTAATTTACCTTCCATGTCAGTTCAATAGCAGCATTGGAAGAGTCCGCATTCATTATTTGGGGTTAGAGCAATTAATATTTTCTTAGGGCTGCACGTTGAAAATATTGATGGTCTGCCCCACAGCTTATCTAAGCAACCATCCTACGTAATGAAATGATGAAGTATTATGTTCCTGGACTGAAAAAGCGGTCTCGTGGGTTCAAAGGGTAAAAGAATCACATTCGTTGGATGAAATTAATTTTTATTGATATATCATAATAATATTAAAAATAATAAACAGATGTTCTGACCTGTTTGATTTATTATTATTTTAAAGGAGTACATGCATATTGAGTTAGATTTCTAGTTAGTACCAACGGTCAACAACCTCGGTAAAATAGTCGGAAAATTATAACTCTCGCCCCCCCAACATGTCAGAAAGTTTTGAGATCCTGGCTTTGGGCCTGCACAGTGCCAAAATAAGACTAATTGGGATCACTGTGAATACATGCGTTATTTTGTTTGTAGTTGTATGGAATTAAATTAGTTGTATAATGTCGCCATTATTTTTATTGTTGGGTTCTATTAGAAAGGCAGATGCTTCTTTTTGTTTGTCTAACATTGAATGTTCAGAACATTCCTACCTCAGTGTAGAGCAACTTGCAGCTACTGTTGAGAAGATTGTATGTGTGAAATGTTCTGGAAATAAATGACCTTCTCCACCCATCAGTGAAACAGGAGGCACATGTCAAGGAAATTGATATTCAGCACATTACATGTTGATGATGATGTGCAAATGGTGAAGTCACTTTTATGTTTTCCTTGACATATATGCACATGTATGTTAAGTTACCCTGGGTTCATATTGGGCATGAATTCCTGTAAAAGTCATGAAATTTTTAGTCCCCTACGGGAATCGTAAGGGGACTATAGGATTGCACTCCGTCTGTCCGTCCGTCCGTCCGTCCGTCCGTCTGTCTGTTTTTTTATGTTACCACTTCTCCCTCCAACATGCTTTAAGCTACACCTTTCATATTTGGTACATGGATAAATGGTTCTGAGGGGATGATGCACGCTCAAAATTTTTTTTCTCAAAATCCAAGATGGTGGAATGGCGGCATTTTTGTTGTGTTTTTTAAGCTTTTTTTTCTCTATTTTCATGTTACCACCCCTCCCACCAAAATGGTTCAAGCCACACCTTTCATATTTGGTACATGGATAAATGGTTCTGAGGGGATGATGCACACTCAAATTTTTTTTCTTCAAAATCCAAGATGGCGGAATGGCGGCCATTTTTGTTGTGTTTTTTAAGCTTTTTTTTCTCTATTTTCATGTTACCACCCCTCCCACCAACATGGTTCAAGCTACACCTTTCATATTACACCTTTCATATTTGGTACATGGATAAATGGTTCTGAGGGGATGATGCACGCTCAAATTTTTTTTTCAAAATCCAAGATGGTGGAATGGCGGCATTTTTGTTGTGTTTTTTATTTTTTTATGTTACCACCCCTCCCACCAACATGGTTCAAGCTACACCTTTCATATTTGGTACATGGATAAATGGTTCTGAGGGGATGATGCACGCTCAAGTTTTTTTTCTTCAAAATCCAAGATGGCGGAATGGCGGCCATTTTTGTTGTGTTTTTTAAGCTTTTTTTTTCTCAGTTTTCATGTTACCACCCCTCCCACCAACATGGTTCAAGCTGCACCTTTCATATTTGAATACATGGATAAATGGTTCTGAGGGGATGATGCTCGCTCAAATTTTTTTTCTCCAAAATCCAAGATGGCGGAATGGCGGCCATTTTTGTTGTGTTTTTAAGCTTTTTTTTCTCTATTTTGATGTTACCACCCCTCCCACCAACATGGTTCAAGCTACACCTTTCATATTTGGTACATGGATAAATGGTTCTGAGCGGATGATGCACGCTCAAAATTTTTTTTTCAAAATCCAAGATGACAGAATGGCAGCCATTTTTGTTGTGTTTTTTAAGCTTTTTTTTCTCTTTTGATGTTACCACCCCTCCCACGAACATGGTTCAAGCTACACCTTTCATATTTGGTACATGGATAAATGGTTCTGAGGGGATGAAGCACGCTCAAAATTTTTTTTTCAAAATCCAAGATGGCGGAATGACGGCCATTTTTGTTGTGTTTTTTAAGCTTTTTTTCTCTATTTTCATGTTACCACCACTCCCACCAACATGGTTCAAGCTACACTTTGCATATTTGGCACATGGATAGAGGGTTGGGAGGGGATGATGCACGTTCAATATTTTTTCTTCAAACTTCAAGATGGCGACATGGCGGCCATTTTTGTTGTGTTTTTTAAGCTTTTTTTTCCCTATTTTATGTTACCACCCCTCACTCCATCATGGTTCAAGCTACACTTTTTATATCTGGCACTTGGATAGAGGCTTATAATGGGATGTTGCACATTCAATATTTTTTTTCCAAAATTCAAGATGGCGCCATGGCAACCATTTCTGTTGTGTTTTTTAAGCTTTTTTCTCTATTTTATGTTACCACTACTCCCTCCAACATGGTTCAAGCTGCACTTTTCATATATGGTACATGGAATAAGGATGTTGTGAGGGGATTATGCACGCTCAATATTTTTTTTTCAAAATCTAACATCTGTCTGTCTGTCTGTCTGTCTGTCTGTCTGTCTGTCTCTGTCTGTCTGTCTGTCTGTCTGTCTGTCTGTCTGTCTGTCTGTCTGTCTGTCTGTCTGTCTGTGGTACATGGATAAATGGTTCTGAGGGGATGATGCACAGTCAATATTTATTTTCAAAATCCAAGATGGCAGAATGGCGGCCATTTTTGTTGTGTTTTTTAAAGCTTTTTTCTCTATTTTATGTTACCACCCCTCCCTCCAACATGGTTCAAGCTACGCCTTTCATATATGGTAAATGGATAAAGGGTTATGAGGGGATTATGCACGCTCAATATTTTTTTTAAAAAATCCAAGATGCTTATATACTCTAGTGTCTTCTGTGACAAAAACACCTTACAATGTATGTCACAAAAGCGCTGTAGGGGACTACAGGGTATTTTTTGTTTTTAAAAATTTGGTTAGCAGTTTCCATCTTGGTTTCAAAAAGTGTTGATAAATACTGAATATAAGGCCAATATGAAAGAAAAATGATTAGATTTGGACATTTTTGACTAGCATTTTGCGATGCGAATCCAGTCATTAAATACCCTGGACTAATACCACCTCGGTGGTCAAACACTTGTAAATTATTTTTCCAAGCCTGGAAGAAGTCTTGGAAAATGACAAAATGCAATTTAGATTTTACAAAATTTATGCAAGTTGAATAGTGTACTGTCACATTGTGTCTCACGATATAAAATTGAATACAACATGAAGTAATCCTGGTCATGATGCAATAGTCAAGATTGTCTGTTTCCCTTTCTAAATCTTTTTCTCATTGGGCTTATATTGAGATTTTACAGGGCTTATATTTCATCCAAATTTGGGAGAATCCTTTTGGATTCTCATGAAAATGGTTGCACAAATCCATACTGGCTATGAGTGTCCCAGGATCCCATGAGGCCACCATGGTTGAACCCCTGCTGTATACTGATAACACATGTTAACCCTTTACCCAGCACAGCTTTTTAATTTTTAAAATGTAAACTTGATAATATTTTAAAAAAATAAACAATATTTACCAATAAAACCTTACAGACATGGATGTCATCGAAACCGTCTCATTGAGCTGGTTCCAATGAAAGCCTTATTTGTGCAATTTTATTGATAAAGTGTCAGAGTATTTCAGGTCATGTTATCTTTGTACTGGTTAATTTGCCGGCACTATATTAGGTAAAGGGTTAAATTGACTCATTTCTTTTCACGTCGTTTTGTTGTGATTGTGAAAGTTAACTGTGAAAATATATTCAGCCAGGAGCCCTCTCACTTATATACAGCAGCACAAGAGTTAAGGACTCTGTTAACTTGTCTTTAGATGACATAATGTTATTTCAGAATATTCAGATTACTGCGGCATGTATAAAAAATAATAAACACCAGCATATGCGTGTACATGTATACCACAAATTTCTAGTCTCTTAGTGAAACACCTGAGTGTTCCAGACCTATGCAATTTTGACTTGCAAAAATGTTTAAAAAGTTTCTAGATGTGGGATTTTCAAGACAATTTTGTCGTACCTGAGACGTCAGATAACGGCATAAAACAAATATACTAAGGCACTTAAATCGGAAAAACTTCACATTTGTGCCAAAAATAGTTTTGATCATTCAGAAGAAATTGTTCCCCCCACCCCCACCCCACCCCTCAGCCAAACGGCCATCAAGTGTATGTATTGATGAATTTAGATTATTTTATTTATTTATTTATTGGTGTTTAAGGTCACATATTTCTGCACAATGGCTAACCATAACCATGACAGTTTTACAGGTGGAGGAAGCCGGAGTACCCGGAGAGAACCACCAAGCAACTGCGAGCAACTGTCAGCTCCCCAACATACCAACTCCACACAAGCAGGGTTAGCATTGGTTGAAGACAAGTGCACCATCGACGTGCAGTACGCCTTAGTACACAGCGTCACTGTGCCCCCACGTCGGCAATGGGGGTGAACTGTCTTTCCCAAGGACACAACGCGGTTGCCGCAGGTGGGATTCGAACCGAGGACCTCTCGGCTTGCAGCCTACACCTCTACCAACTGAGCCACCGTGCCCTCCTCTAAAGATTGAAACCATTTCGTTTATTAAACTTGTTAATACAATTTAATTATTTAATCACGTCTAGTTTTTATTAGTGATGAACCGATTATCAAAACTTGCTATCAACCGATTACCGATTATTTCTCTGCCGATTATGCCGATTCCGATTCCGATGGTTGAAATAGGACACAGAAGAAAATCTGTTGGTGCCTGTTATACTACAGAATTTTGTTGATAAATCATCAATTACGAAAGCTTAATACCACATAAGTTCTCAGAGTATGCATATTTAGTGCTGGGCAATATTAGCCAAAATAATATTTGCATTTTGGTTGGGGTGTGGGAAAAGATTGTTATTAACGATACAATCACACGATATTGTTCTTGTGAAGATTGTGTTTTATTCCGGTAAATAGTGTTAATATGGTTTTGTGTAAGGAAACAATACACTTGGCTGTATTAACCAGGAATATACTGAGTGAGCACACATACTTTGTGTCTTAAGTGAATAATAATTTTGATGTTAGTTAATGTGTGTTGTGAAGTCGTATGACGCATGGTTTACACGTGTGTCAGAATGTATTATTCAATGTTCTTTTTTCAACTTATTACCTCCCTTGAAGTGTTTCTCCAATGTTTACATGAACTCGACAATCTACGGGAAATGGTGGCGATTTCGTACCGATTGCAGTTGTTAAATTCTGTAATATCTCTGCTCTAAATTTTCTGCTGTGCAGTACACACGTTTCTAATGGGAAAACTTTATTGAAATGGCCTAATATAAAGGGATTTGAGTTCTTCCAACAATTTTTAGCTCAACTTGACAAAGTCAAGCTGAGCTATTGCCATCACTTCTCGTCCGTCGGCGTACGTACGTACGTTAGTATGTTAGTACGTTAGTACGTACGTCCACAATTTCTTTTGGCACACCTCACAGGTCGCATTTATATTCAGATTACTTTGAAACTGGGCATGCTTGTTTGGGGTGACCTCTAGATGGGAGCTATCGATTTTCTTCAATTTCCGTCAAAAAATGTTGCCGCGGCCAACGTTCTTAGAACTTAGTTTAGTCAAACCACAATATTTCCCTTTGGCACACCCTACAGGGCACATTTATGATTTGATTGCTTTGAAACCTGGTATGCTTATTTAGGGTGACCTCTAGATGGGAGCTATCGATTTTCTTCAATTTCCGGCAAAAAATGTTGCCACGGCCAACATTCATAGAACTTAGTTTAGTCAGACCTCAATATTTCCCTTTGGCACACCCTACAGGGCACATTTATGATCAGATTGCTTTGAAACCTGGTATGCTTGTTTGGGGAGACCTCTAGATGGGTGCTATCTATTTTCTTCAATTTCTGTCAAAAAATGTTGCCGCGGCCAACGTTCTTAGAACTTAGTTTAGTCAGAAGACTCAATATTTCCCTTTGGCACACCCTACAGGGTACATTTATGATCGGATTGCTTTAAAACCTGGCATGCTTGTTTGGGGTGACCTCTAGATGGGTGCTATCGATTTTCTTCAATTTCCGTCTAAAAATGTTGCCGCGGCCAACGTTCTTAGAACTTAGTTTAGTCAAACCACAATATTTCCCTTTGGCACACCCTACAGGGCACATTTATGATTTGATTGCTTTTAAACCTAGTATGCTTATTTAGGGTGACCTCTAGATGGGAGCTATCGATTTTCTTCAATTTCCGGCAAAAAATGTTGCCACGGCCAATGTTCGTAGAACTTAGTTTAGTCAGACCTCAATATTTTCCTTTGGCACACCCTACAGGGCCCATTTATGATCAGATTGCTTTGAAACCTGGTATGCTTGTTTGGAGACCTCTAGATGGGAGTTATCGATTTTCTGCAATTTCTGTCAAAAAATGTTGCCGCGGCCAACGTTCTTAGAACTTAGTTTAGTCAGAAGACTCAATATTTCCCTTTGGCACACCCTACAGGGCACATTTATGATCGGATTGCTTTGAAACCTTTCATGCTTGTTTGGGGTGACCTCTAGATGGGAGCTATCGATTTTCTTCAATTTCCATCAAAAAATGTTGCCGCAGCCAACATTCTTAGAACTTAGTTTAGTCAGACCACAATATTTCCCTTTTGCTCACCCTACAGGGCACATTTATGATTAGATTGCTTTGAAACCTGGTATGCTTATTTACGGTGACCTCTAGATGGGAGCTATCGATTTTCTTCCATTTCCGTCAAAAAATGTTGCCACGGCCAACGTTCTTAGAATTTAGTCTTGTCAGACCACAATATTTCCCTTTTATACACCCTACAGGGCACATTTATGATCGGATTGCTTTGAAACCTGGCTTGCTTGTATGGGGAGGCCTCTAGATGGGAGCTATCGATTTTCTTCGGTTTCTGTCAAAAAATGTTGCCACTTGCAGAAAAAATGACATTGGTACCAATGATCTTCAATTTTGCCATTTCATTTATAACTTACCAAGTTCAAGTTTGTCAAGTTGAGCTACAGTGTCATTGACACTTTCATTAATAGTCAGTGTTAAATATAAAATAACCGGAAACTGCCTGTTTTTAACTGCCGGTTGTCATTATCGGCTGATGCCCCATAACTAGCCGGTTCCGATTGCCGATTATCAGTTCATCACTAGTTTTTATCACATGATCTTTTGCATAACCAATGGGTTCCACAAAAATAATTATCGTGAACGAAACAATGGGTAATACAGGTCAAAACACGTGAACAAGAAATGGGTTCTGCAATTTTTAGCTCAACTTGAAAAGTCAAGATAAGGTATTGCCATCACGCGTTCAGTAGTCCGGGAGTCTGTTCACCCTTTCTTTACAACAGGCTACACCCCCACAGTTCTTGTTCAATCCTCTCTAAATTTCATGTGCAGGTTCGAGGTCATGTCCAGATGAGAACGTCCCATTTTGGTCGTTATCAGTCTACTGTGATGGCTGTACGTGTTCGAAACCAGAAAAAGTTTAGCACAGTCTACAGGTCATATTTATGATGGGATTTCATTGTAACATGGTAGGATGACTCCTTATAATGTCTAGATGAGAACGCCCTGTTTTGGTCTTGTTTGGTCAACCGTGAAGGCCGCACGAGCGCTTTACCTTGATTTATTTAGCCCGGCCTACAGTTCGTATATACATGTATGAAGCTATTTCATTGTAACTTGGTAGGATGACTCGGTATGATGTCTACGTGAGACTATCGTATTTTGGTCACGAAGGGTCAACCGCTACCGGCCCTTGGGCCCGTGACTGAGATTCCTTTAGCACGGTCTGCACTCTACAGGTCGCATTTATGAAGGGATTTCATTGCAACTTGGTAGGATGACTCGGTATGATATCTAGTTATTTCATCCTATAGCCCTGTTTTGATTGAGATCGGTCAACCATGAGGGCCTCACAAGTTCAAGTCTAAATTCCTTTATCACAGTCTACACCTCTTATTATTGTTGAATGCATAAACTATAAGATACAGAACATAACGTATTGTCAATTGTTACAATTCCTGTCTTATTTAATAATCCTTTCATAAACATGAAACATCCTTTCTTTTTGTATGATGTCTACATGAGAACATCCTAGTTTGGTCGTGATCTGTCAACTGTGACAGCTGTGCAGGTTCGAATCCTAAAGTCTTTATTTACAACAGATTGCGGGTCGTATTTATGAAGCAATTTCATTGTAACCTGGTAGTATGACTTTTTCTGCTGACTAGATGAGAACATCCTACAATGTATTTTGGTCTAAATTGGACGTATTGAGGCCTTGCTCTTAAAACCTTCGACACAGCCTCCAGGCCATATTTATGAGGTTTTGTTGCAACATGGTTAACCCGTTACCCAACATAATGTCCAAAACCGGCCAGTGCTATTCTAAAAAATCGCCAATTAATTTTCATTATATTTGCATTGTTTGTCTCAAAAACATAGGTTGTGACCCCTCTTTGGAATGAGCTCATCAAGCTCGTTCCAATGAGGGGTCATAACCTATGTTTTTGAGACAAAAAATGAAAAAAATTAGTTATTCAAAAAATTTGTTTGCAAGTGTCGTCTGCTTTTCATGTTAGGTAAAGGGTTAAGTGAATTGGTGTTGTGATGTCCAGATGTATTTCTGAATGAATGTCCAGATGAATTTCCCATTTTAGTTCAGATCGATCAACCATAAGAGCCATGTGGGGCTCCAGGCCTCAGCCCTAATTCTTCTACCACACTCTACAGGTAGTTTTTTTGTATGATTTTTCTGTAAACTTGGTAACTTTGGTTGACATACGTTAACTGTGAGGGCCACATCAACCCAGATCTCCATTCTTTAGTACAGTCTGCATCTCAAATTATTCTTGTTGAAAACATAGAGCATGTAGGGTACAAAACTTAACATATTCTCAATTATCACAATTCTTGTCATATTTCATAATCCTTTCATAAACATTGAACATTATCTTTTTCATCAAACACTACACAGTCTAGTCAAGCTGCAGTGTCATTGATACTTTCATTTAAAATTTTCGTGGCCTGTACAGGCAGCCAACAATGATATAAAACTTTGCCAAGATAAATGCAGCCTATCAAGGTAGAGAACACCTAGGGGCAACTTTTTCAATGCAATATACATATTTAAGGCCTATAAAAGTTAAAAATTTGTTTCTCAGAAACTCCCACATTGTCCTTTTGGTTGCTGCATGCTCTCTTTTTTATGATCAACGCAAACTTAAAAAAGTAAAAATTAATTGCTTTATGTCTGATATTTTACCCAAGTTAATAAAGTTGATAAAGCATTGCAAAGCCTTGTTGCACTCAAGGGACCAAAAATATACCACAAGCAATGCTTTTCTGTAGATTACGAGGCCTAAAACATAAAACAAACCAAGAACATGAACTTTTGATGGCAACAAAAATTACAAAACTAAAAAAAGAAGAAAAAAAATGCCCACCCAAATGCAATTTCACAAAACATGGTCTGAGAAATAGTGCTGGGCGGTTTCCCGATTAATCGGCAGTACCCGGTTAATAATTCAATATTGTCAGTAATATCGTCTAAAAAAAAAAATCGTCATATCGTCAGTTATCAGCAGGCGTCAACTTGCCATCAAGTAATCATACTTCGCATGTGTGTGTGAATAAAAGTGATTCTAATTTAACGCAGCTTGAGTTTTCCAAATCTTAAATTAAAGTTAAAATGCCCACGTTATATCTGCGTACGCAATTTAATTTGTAAAACACACAGAGAAAGCGTCCGTATTGGAAGTGAATCTGTTGAATCTGGGCAAATAAAATAAGGTGATCCTGTTGCTTGTTGGCGTTGTATCAATTAAAAGAACAGCGATGCATGGGAGCTAAGTGTTGTTCATTCTTGCATTGTTTTTACTAAGTGCATTTTTCGTTTGTGGAATGTTTTTATATTTGGACACAACAAAAGAAGAATTATTGCTAACTGAATGAGTTGTCCTTAATTATGTGAATTCCTCCCCTTATCATCCTGCCAATCCCCGAAAGGAATGTGTGGAATACTTATCGGAAACGTCTTTTATTCATAAATGCTGACTTCTTATTTACATGCTTATTCCATTTAAATAAACAGCCAGCATGGTTTTGAGAATGGGTTTTTCCAAATAATTTTGAACATCATGTCACACATTTAAGACAGTGAGGTTCAGTTTGGATCACATTCTCTGCAAATATAACTGGTAAGATACGATTTACGTTTTTTTTTTCAATGTCATTGACCAGTTGATAACTTGATGTCAATTGAAGCCTGTCAATGTGACTCGCATGCCTTCAATGTATTCGTAATACAGGCGTCAATCGACGGTATTAGACCCTCCCCACACAGTTTCACAGTTCGTGACATCTTGTGTCTTGGGTTTCTGAAAAAAATAATACACGCAGGCACATAAACAATTAAAATTCTTTCAGTTTTATTCCAAATACAAATCATATTATAAAACAAAGAACAACAGATGATACACAATACACAACATGTACAGTTTGCTGGTTGTGAGTTGGGTGTTAAAAACCACGATAATATCGTTAACCGCGATGTCAGTACTCAATAATCGAGTTTTTTATTTTTTTCAATATCGCCCAGCACTACTGAGAAACAGAAGATCTACTTTGTGGGGCCTAATAGCAGCAGTTTGTGGCTGTACCTAAGGGTTAATGAGTTTCTTGTGATGGTATACACCAACTGTTGGGAATAACAAGTACATCATTTAAAAAAAGGAAACCTTATGCAGATTTAAAAATGGAGAGTGACAGTTGAAAGATGGATTGACACCTCATCTGTCATCATGTGGTACTTTCATTATGCTAATCATTAATGTATTATACATGTGTATGGTATATTATATATATATGATACACTCAAAATTAGAGTGGGAAGCTTGTGATCCCAATGTTGCTTTAAATAATAGTGCTATATTATTGCCATGTGGTTACCACAATGTGGTAATATTGAGAATACATTTTATTAACTCTTCCTATTGTAGCCCAAATTTTAACGTAGTGCAATATGAGGGAATTTCTTTAAAAATCTTCTTTAGATCAACCAGTCTGAATGCTTTTTCATATTTGGTATACAATATCTCTAGGGGGATTGGATTCAACTATGTTCAAATCGGGTCCCTAGGGCCTTGGTTAATATTTGGGCTCCCTATGGTAGCCCAAATTTTAACTTAGTGCTACATGAGAAAATTTCTTGAAAAATCTTCTTCTTCAGATCCACCAGTCAGACTGCTTTCACATTTGGTATACAGAATCCTGGTGGTGGAAGGGAAGGGCTCAGACTCAAGTTTGTTCAAGTTAAGTTTCTAGGTTGATATTTGGACTCCCTAGTTTTGCATTACTGGAAATCGGGGCATTATTTCTGAGGTAGCATCCCAGTAATAGAAAAAAATCATCTGACATGGACAACAGAGTTATAAATAATTAAATAACTTCATTCATAGTGTTAACTGGCTATAGTTGCTAATTAAACCCTTCTTTAAACAACTATTGTCAGGTGAGTGCCTCAGACCCCATGGGACCTCTTATTTTTAATACTAATTATACAGGCATTTGGTCGAGTTATCCTGGTTATTCAAGATATCCCACTCTGAGTTGAAGCACACACAGCAAAATTCAAATGGACATGATACCCAACAAGTATTGGCTCGACAGGTGGTTTTAAAGTAATGCAATAGAATCCTGGCTTTTCGCAGGCCTGGAAATAAGGCACGAATGGTCGTTCAGGTTACTGGGAGGTTACGATGATTTAAAAAAACGTAACCTCAGACATGCAGATTTCACGGAAACGCTCGTTCCGTTTCTGTTCAGGTTCCGTCAGGGCAAAATTACGGAAACGAAAAACAGGTTCCCACAAATTTTGAGCATTATGCTTTTCATCAAGGGACACTTATAACACACTAATAGCTTTCTGCCAAAACTAAAATAGTATTATTTAGTATCGATGAAACAGTGATCATAACTAAGGAGTATGAATGTGCCATGCCTTCCCCTCCCTGCCCCTCCCCCCCCCAAAGTTGAAAATTCTGTCGAAAAAATTTTGTGTCCGAAAATTTAGATGAAATATGGCTGCTGAGGCACTCAGATGCAAGGAAATTGGGGGTTTTGAAATCCACAAATTCAAAATTTTTCTATGGCACCCCGAACCTTGGTCAGTCAGCCCATCGTGTTGACGACCATTGGTCGGCTCATAACTTTAAACACGTTATGGCGATCAATTAGGTGTAGCCTGGTTACGAAACTCATTCCTTATTTCCAGGCCTATTTTCACAAGAATAAATCCCAGCTCACAGGACAAATAAGATTTCTTCAAAGATTTGGAAACACATTTCCAGTTCAAAATGACAGAAAAACTATCGCAAATATATTCCACAGATTATTCCTCAGCTGCTATCTAAAATAGTACACTATCCAATAATAAAAATCTTCAATGTTCAGTGAATGCTGGATGTGTAAACAATTTTCACTTCTCAATGCTGCATGTGAGATGAATGAGTTGAAGTCTGTTGACAGAGGTTATTATTTTGTCTTCAACTAGAAAGTTCTGGAATGAGAAATTTCTCCAATGTTCTTTTGTTCGACTAATTGCTGAGTGATTGGATCAATTAAATCACCTCATTAAGTTTCTAGATGATTTTGTCCAATTTAAAGTAAACAAGTGTGAACCAAATAAACAATTAGTGAGTTAAAAATAGATTCTATGTAACAGTATATGTAAACATGTTGATAGATACATTCAAAGGTCTCTCAGTGCAAATAAGTGATCACACAAGCCAGAGTCGGCTTTTTCTAACAAAAAATAATTTTTGAAAATATTAATTGTTTATAATTATCAACCAAGGACATATCAATTCTGATTTTATAATAGTAGCCTCTAGAGCATTAACAACTAATGCATAGTTGTCTATGGGAGGCCAGAGAGGGCTGCAGCCCCTTTTATTGGGGAGGTCTACCCCTCCCACCCCCCCCCCCCAAAAAAAAAAAAAAAAAAAAACGAAACTACATCCTTCAGTGGGCTTGTCAAGAAAATCCCCCTCCCCCTCTCCATTAGAAAAATGCTGCTTCCACAACTTACTGCATTGGGCATATCTATCAACACTAAAAATACAACAGCCTATAAGAGGAACCAAACAACAGAGAAGGAAACCAGCAAAAATGTCCCAGACCCAAATATCTCTGAGCCGAATTATCCCAGATCTGCAATATCTACTAGTAATGGCAAAATATCTCTTTTGAAAATGTGACATTTCAGCCTTCTTTTGGTCCAAAATGTCATTGCCGAAACATCATTTCAAGTCTAATATGTCCTGGAACTCTACTAAGGTTTTGCCCACACCACTTAGCAGTATCAGTATTCATGAACAATGGAAACTAAAAATGGAAGTGTCAAGTTATGGGTAATTGTCTAGAGATGGGCGATATTGGAAATGTGGATTCAGTGTATAGGTTTCGGTATTTTTAAGGGGGTGGTATACCTCAGTATCGGTTTGGTATTCACTGACAGGCCTCAATATTTCAAAAGTCATGGGAAACCATATTTCATTTCCGTCATTTTGCATCATGGGAAACGACCGATAACGATTTTCCCGTTCCGTCATTTACAGGGGTGTAAAAATACAGCAAAAGTCACTCGCCCTGCAGGACTAGTAGACTTCTAGTAGACGTTAAAATGCACACACCCGCCCTTATTTTCTACTCGACCCACTTTTTGTCACTCGCGGTTTCAGCTATATTTCTTTCGTCTGAAAAAAAGAATAAATTAAGCAACAGTCAAGTGACTGCGCAGGGGACATTTTAAGGCTGGAACCCCAAACCAGCAATCCGCCAGAGAGACTGCAATACTGGCATCTTAAACTTCGCTTGAGGTGAAAAGGTTTGTTCTGTTGTTGTGACTTGTCAGCTTAACAACACTGTAATGGTGACCAGCGTGACCTTAAAGGCTCTTATGACCAAAACTCAATAAAAAATTGAAAAGGTTTGTGTATCAAAGTCTGAGATCACTTATATTATTTAAAATCAGCCATGGAACGAAGCAAATTAAATTTGGTGAGAGATATGGGGCATCATGTATGGCGAAAGCCCTGTCAGCAATTTCGAAAATAGCTGAGTTCTTTGATAGCTAATTTGATTACCTCCCTTACTAGACTAGAATTACCTTTCTGCATTACAGACATTTTTATGCTTCTGGTGAGTTCATTCGCACAGTCGTTACTTCCCAATACCAGTTCAGAGTTTGTTAAGTGGCAGATGAAGGACTTTACGAAAAACTGTGGGGCAGGGGGGGGGGGGGGGGGGGCACCTAGGCTCAAGTTTACCGGCGTGTGCTGTCGACCAAATTTTGAAATTTAATCCGAAAAGATGCGATTACCTCGCACATGATGCAGATATCCACAATGCACAACCCATCTCCGGGACAAACTAGTGGTGGTGGGGGGAGGGGGGGGGGGGGAGAGCACACCAAGTGCGCCGATGCCTGGATTCGCCCTCGTGGTAAAAAAATATTTTAACAGCACATAGCTTTTCAAGTTTAATATGAAACTCAAGCCAAAAATAGCACTTGTCGCCCGGGACAAGCGATTCTATTTTTTGGTTGTCGCCGAATTAGAAATTACTTGTCGGCGACAAGTAGACAAGTTTTATTTCGGGTGGCTCATCTTGAGGGACACCGATTCGTTCTTTCGTTTCTTTGCTGTCGACATCTTGGTTGTAATACAGGGCAATGACAGACAACAGTACGATTTTGAACTGGACAGCATATTCCTATAAAATTATGAACACGTCATGGAGTCCGAGTGTGCATAAAATGCATGGGAAACGAAAAATCGTTTCCGTATTTTTGCTTTGATGGTAACGACACGGAAACGGAACGATTGTTACCGTGAAATATCCAGGCCTGCCCTGACCATGTCATCTTCAGGAGGTTCTGCTGACAATAAACAAATCACCTGGGCAATGATTTGTAGTCAAATCATGGCTGCCTCTTAAGGCAGCTAAGAATTGGCTAGAAATCACTGTTAAGCAGCTGGACATATACATGTACTGGTTGTAATCTCATGAGAATTCAGGACAAATGCCAGGCCCCTGAGGGTTAACAAAACTGAGAACTGGATGGTGTCATTTGTGTTCAAAGGACACTAGAGTACATTGTATATCCCCACATTTGCATTCTTGATTATGGGTTAATGCTTGATACAGACAGAAATGAAAAGGTATTATATAAATCTGAAAGCTTGATGCACATCTAGAGACCCTACCTGAACACATGAACCTACTTTTAATGTTATGAAATAAACCCCCTAGGAGCCTTTTGCAGGAAACTGATTCTCTAATGACGAATGTGTCGCTTTGGGTGTCACATAGTGCCAAATCTAAAATCTAAAAACTTTATGCACATCTAGAGAAGACCCTACCAGAACATATGAACACACTTTCAACATTTTGAATTAAAACCCCAAAGGAGCCTTTCGCTGCAAACCAATTGTCTAATGACAAAAGTGGCATGATGGGAGCCACATGGGGCCGGGTCAAAAATTCAAAACCTTTATGCCAATCTAGAGACCCTACCTAAACATATAAACACACATTAAGTGTTTCGATTTAAAACCCATAGAAGCCTGTTGCAGGAAACTGATTTTCTAACGACAAAAGAAGTGCTACGGGTACCACATGGGGCCCGAATCAAAAATCTGAAATCTTTTTGCACATCTAGACACCCTATGGAACATATGAACAACATTTCGAATTAAAACCCCTATGAGCTTTTGCTGGGAAACTGAATCTCTAATGGCATAAGTGGCACTACGGGCACCACATGGGGCCGAATTAAAAATCCCAAACCTTTAATATGCATATCTAGACATCCTACTGGAAGGTATGAATTCACTTTCAATGTTTCAAATTAAAACCCCTAGGAGCTTTTAGCCAGAAACCGATTCTCTAATGACAAAAGTGGCGCTACTGGTGTGACGCAGGGCCAAATAAAAAATCTGAAACCTTTGTGCACATCTAGAGGCCTTACTGGAACATAGGAACACACTTTCAACGTTTCAGATTAAAACCCCTATGAGCTTTGCAGGAAACCGAATCTCTAACAACAAGTGCTGCGGGCACCACCTGGAGCTGAATTAAAAATCCAATACTTTTATGCTCATCTACACATCCTACTGGAATGTATGAACACACTTTCAGCATTTCGAATTAAATCCCCTTGGGAGTCTTCCACCGGAAACCGATTCTCTAACTCACATGGGAGCGCAGTGGCTCAGTGGTAAACTGTTGCACTTCTATGCTAGAGGTCCTGAGTTCGATCTCCGTCCGGGGCGACCCACTTTGTGTCCTTGGGCAAGGCACTTTATCCCGGTTGCCTATATGGGGGCACGATGATGCCGTGTACTAAGGCGTACTGCACGTCTATGGTGCACATGTCTTCAACCACTGTAACCCTGCTTGAGCGGAGCTTGAACAGAGTTGGAATGTTGAGGAGCTGACAGTTGCTCATCGATGCTCGGTGGTTCTCTCAGGGAACTCAGGCTTCCTCCACCCATAAAACTGTCACGATCGCGATTAGCCATTGTGCATAAGTATGTGACCTTAAGCACAAATAAATAAATGAATCTCACGAACATAAGTGGTGCTAAGGGTGCATGGGGCCAAATAAAAAATGTGAAACCTTGATGTACATCCAGACATCCTAACAGAACATATGAACACACTTTCAACATATTGAATTAAAACACCTGGGAGTCTTTCGCTGGAAACTGATTCTCTTATGTCAAAAGTGACATACAGGTGCCACATTGGCCTGAATCAAAATTCCAAAACCTTTATAGACATCTACGGATGCTACCAGAACACCTTAGCATAGTTTAAATGTTTCGAATTAACATACTCTTGGTTATATGAAGTTTGGATGTACGGACAGTGTGGATGGATGGACAGACAGATGGACGGTCTGAGATCACCACAATATCCCCGCTTTTTAAAAAAAATGCAGGGATAATAAATCGGCTACTTCTTTCATGAAAATGAACCCATCAACTGCTATCAAGCCTCAACAAGGCCTTATAAATAGCAAATGTAGGAAAATTTGAAAATTTAAACAGTTTTGGTATTCAAGGATTGGTTTGGTTCAGTTTTTCAGTATCCCCATGTTATCGGTATCGGTTTGGTTTTATCGGTATATTGCCCATCTAATATTGTTTCCAAAGAAAAAGGCGTGGCACTTTGGTTTAATCTCTTGTTATTTTAGATCAAAACAATGCAATAATCCTACATGTTTACAAGAAAAATGCTTTATCGAAAATATTGGTTTTGAGTGAACATGACATAAGTCAGTAATTTAATTTTATTCAATTGCTAATCACCAAATACAACCAAATTGTCGACAGTTTTCGAAATAAGCTGCCCAGGATTGAGTACGTCAGAAAAGCTAAAGTTGTACACTGGCCGGGACTTCCCACTGCTATTGCTGGAGAACCTGCATGGAGAGGCAGTAATTGGGAGTTCAGTAAAAACCGACATCCTCCAAATAAAAAAACAAAACAAAACAGAAACCCAAATCTGTACTGTAAATTTCGTAACTGTCCAACTCCATCTATTGCAAACAAAGTAAAAATAAACTTTCAAAAATGTCAGAATCGAGCATATCAAAGGATGCAAAAATTCTACAGAAAAGTGACTTCTCTTGTTACTGTGAATGTGATCTGAGAGAAATAATCCCAAATTTGTGGTCATGTTTTTATGATGCTCATAGATGTGTCTGGCGCTGACTGGGAGTTATCTTCCATACTGACAAAAAAAAATGCAGCACACTGTTCAATATGACAACCTTGCTGAATAATGGAGCATATTTTGAGCAAATTGCAATAATTCCTTGCTTTTCGCCAGACAGAAATTCCTATGATACATTATCCTTGCCAATGAACAGCCAGGTTGCCACATGATTTGCATGAACTGCGATACAGAAATATTTGAAAGGTCTAACTGGTGTGTATATTTTCAGAACCGGTATTGTCCTGATGTTGTCCAGGTTATCCTACAGTTCCAAACATTTCACAAATACCAATGAATAATTTCTCATTATTTACATGCAGATGTTACCTATATATAATATTCAAAAAAAGTAGAGGATATTTGATAAAAGTGAGATATATGAAGAAATATATTTACAATTACATCAAACATACAGTTGAGGCATTGCACTGTGACATCTGGTGAATAATTTCAGCGATAGTTGGGTGTCTGACAAGCACACATTCCACGCACTGAGCTGTAGAAGACATAGATGGTCAGTCAGAGAATTTATCACATTCAGTCCAAAGACCTCAATACCTTGTAAATCCTCCTCTGTTCGCAAGACAAGCGTGGTTCCTACGTGGCATACTCCTCACCAAACGTCCAATATCAGCTTGACTGATGTTCTTCCATTCTTCCTGCAGTGCAACGGCACTTCCTGGACATTGGTAGGGGTTTGTTGGCGTTGTCGTAGGTGCCTGCCGAGCACATCCCAGACCTACTCGATTGGTGAAAGGTCTGGACTTGGTGCTGGCCAAGGCAGTGTAGTGATGTTCTGCTCCTGGAGGAACTCTGTAGCGACACAGGCCCTGTGTGGTGCTCTTGCATTGTCATCTTGGAAAATGAATCGATCGACGGCCGTGACCTCACCCAAATGGCACCACATGAGCTGCTAACATGTTGTCACGGTAGTACTGCCCTGTGACACGCCCTTGAATGACATGAAATGCTGTTCTGCTTGTCATGGTTATGCCTCCCCACACCAGAACCAATCCACCACCAAAATGATCGTGCTTCCTAACGGTTACGTCATGGTATTGTTCGTTCCGCCGCAGCCACACCTGTCGTGGAAGTCAAGAGCAAACGTCGATTCATCGGAAAACAATACATTGCTCCACGGAGGATTGTCCCAGCGCTGTCGTGCACCACACCAATTACACCTAGCCTCAATGTGACGTTCAGTCAAATGTGGAATTATTCGAGGTCGTCGAGCGTACAAATTCCAGATGTGTAAGCAATTTCGGATAGTCTGACCACTGAATCGCACATCTGTCACTTGGTGCAGCTGCTATCCAATTTCTGAGTCACTATGATGGTGGTTACGTAATGCTGTGGTTCAGATGAAACGATCCTGGTTAGCAGTTGTCACCCTTGGACAATCTGACTGATGTCTGTCATCAACATTTCCTGTCTGACGGTAGCGTGACCACAACCTGCTAATCACCAGTTGAGTAACGTTGAGAATTTGAGCCACTGCAGTGCCAATGGCACGTAAACGTTCATCACATGTCAGTCTTTGCATACCTCAAAAGTTACGTTTCGACCAGAAACTATTGATGAACGAGTTTATACCAAGAACGATGAGACCTCTGAAAAAGCCTGTCCAGTACAAATGAAAATTTCAAAACGTACACCATATTTATTAACGCGGCACTCGTGTGAAAAACCTGCACAAAGTTTTCATGGGCTGGTGACATTCATGATCCACGCTGAACCTGGTAACATATTGATGTGTCCAATCACGCATATCCAATACCATTTTCCGAAAATATCAACATCAGAATGGATATCCCCTACTTTTTTTTAATAGTATAGTGCTGTGATAACAAAAGTTGGCCAATTTTTGTTTACAATATTATAATTGGGCTTCAGTCTGGTCAAAATTTTCTAGCTGCTTTTCTCCCAACATCTCTGAAGAATTTCACCTGTCCAAAAAGATTGAGAGAACATTAAATTTCGGAGGTTATTTTTGTTTTTTTGTGATTTTACAATATTTTTTTTGAATATTTTTACCCACCAGTGTACATGTACATGTAGGTGTGTTGCGACCCGATCGCAATCTGATCGAGAAATTGACCATTTTTGCATCACAGTACTATACATGTAGTATGAAACATTACAGCTGCCGAGGACTGGTCACTTTCCATGGATGGGCAATATTTCCATGGATGCTATATTATTAGATTCCAAACACTAATTATCGGAATAATCATCAAAACATTAATTAATGAAACACTGGATTCAACCTAGTGCTTCATTAACTTGTAGAGTGCTGGAAGTCCATATTGGGCTTTATTCTGAAGAGAAGGTGCCCCAATTTCAAGGCTTCATTGTCTGTGGATCTGCTTCATATCATCTTAGAAGTAAAATTGTTTTGTCTGTGTGAAGCTGCCTTGTTACAATTTATGGGAGAGTGCCTATAGGCACTCTCCCATAAATTGTAGCATGGCAAAGACATTTTAACAAATTTTCGCTATCAAAAATAATTCAGAACTCTACCAGTTAATAAAAATTTTGCTGATGAATAATTTTGATTACCTAGTAAACGCATGCGTGGACATCACTGCCATGCGTGGATAAAGATCAGTCCACGGCTGCTGTTCTGTAATGTTGGTGTCCCGAGTGGTCACCCATTATCTTTTGTCCATCCATAGACATACAGGTAGTCATTCCTTCCAGTAACTGACAGTTATAATTCAATTTTACTAATTATACCACCCACCTGAAAAGTGGGTGGTATATAATGTTCACTATGTCCGTCTGTCCATCCATCCGTTACTCTTTGGGGGGGGGGGGGGGGGTACACATCTGCTATCCGCAACTCCTCCTAAACCAATGAACGCATTTCAATGAAACTCTCAGACATTCTTTTACATACATTGAAGATGTGCACCTCCTATTTTCTTTTCAGGTATTTTCATATTTACAGTTCCCCATATTGGAAAAATGGTGTTTGTCAATTCAGGTTTTAGTTGGGAGGGGTATAGATCTGCTATCCGCTACTCCTCTTAAACCATTGAACAAACTCCATTGGAACTCTCAGACCTTCTTTTACATACATTGAAGATGTGAACCTCCTATTTTTCTTTCAGATATTTTCATATTTCGATGTCCGTCCACCTGTTACGCTTTAGGGATGTACACATCTGCTATCCGCAACTTCTCTTAACTGGTAGAGTGCTGAAAGCCCATATATGGGCTTTATTCTGAAGTGCAGGTACCGCATCTTAAAGGCTTCATATTCTGTGGATTTGCTTCATTTTATCTTCAAAGTTAAATAATTTAGTCACCATGAACTTGCATTGTTACAATTCATGGGAGAGTGCCTGTGGGCACTCTCCCATGAATTGTAACAAGGCAACGACATGCAAACAAATTCTGACAACCAAAAATAACTTAGCACTCTAGCAGTTAAACCAGTGAACGGATTCCATTGAAACTCTCAGACATTCTTTTAATAATAATAATAATAATAATAATGTTTAAGCCTAAAATCCACATAGTGCACTTTTGCTTTATATGCTGCACTGTAATGACGTAGTGTATGGGTTTCATCTCTGTGTGGTCAGACAAAATGCTTGGCCAAATAGATATGTTTTCAAGTGGGACTTAAATTGTTTAATGGTCAGTTCCGTTTTTATATGACTTGGTAAGGAATTCCAGAGAACAGGTGCAGGAATTGAGAAAGCCCTATCGCCCGAGAAGAGACTTAAATTGTTTAATGGTCAGTTCCGTTTTTATATGACTTGGTAAGGAATTCCAGAGAGCAGGTGCAGCAATTGAGAAAGCCCTATCGCCGGCTGAGGCCAATTTTGCATTCTGTGTGACAAGGTTGTTAGAGTCAGCGGAACACAAGTTTCTCGTTGGTGTGTACTGGGAGATCAGCTCGGAGAGGTATGACAATGGCTTTTACAAACATTGAAGATGTGCACCTCCTATTTTGTTTTCAGATACTTTCATTTCTACAGTTTCCCATATTGAAAAATGAACTTTGTCAAATTCAATTGACATTCTGTACAGATCTGCTATCCACAACTCCTCTTAAACCAGTTAACGGATTTCATTGAAACTTTCAGACATTCTTTTACATATATTGAAGATGTGCACCTCCTGTTTTGTTTTCAGATATTTTCATTTTTAGGGTTTCCCATATTTAAAAATGGGCTTTGTCAATTCAAGCTTGCGTGGGCGATTGTTGACATTTGCTATCCGCGACCTCTTTTAAACTAGTGAATGGATTTCAATGAAACCTTCAAACATTCTTTTACATACAGTGAAGATGTGTACCTTCTATTTTGTTTTCAGATATTTTCATTTTTACAGTTTCACATATTGAAAAATGGGCTTTGTCAATTCAAGCTTCGGGGTGGAGGGGGGGGGGGGGGGGGTGGGTGGGGTGTCAGTGTTTGTGCTCTTGACATTAAACACACTTTTACTGTTGTAAAACGTTTCTTAGTGGGAGTGGGTGGTATCATTTAGTGAGCAGTGCTCACAGTTTTTCTAGTTTTCTTTTTACCATTATAACTAGACTAATAGAAACTTGAAGACCCAAGGAGTGCTGTGGCTCAGTGCTTAGAGCATTGGGCTTTTAAAAATGAATGGTCAGCAATGCTTTGATCTTGATCAACAGTGACTGTGTTGTGTCCTTGGGCAAAACAACTGGTAGAGTGCTGGATTATTTTTTAGAATGCAAAATTGTTATTTTTAGTCATCAGAATTTACTCACATGCTTTTGCCTTGGTGCAATTTTTGGGAGAGTTTGGACACTCTTCCAAATATTGTAACAAAGCAAATTCAAACACACTAAATAATTTCACTTTAAGTTGAAGTACCTGCACTTTTACTCTTCACCTAACATGAAAAGCAGAGGACACTTGCAAAACCAATTCTTGAACAACTAACTTTTTTCATTTTTTGTCTCAAAAATGTAGGTTACATGTATGACCCCTGGCCGAGTTTGTTCCAATGAGGGGTCATAACCTATGTTTTTGAGACAAAAAATGAAAAAATAATGAAAATTAATTGGTGAATTTTGAGAATAGCGCTGGCCGGTTTTGGCCTTTACATTGGGTATATTTATGTCTCCCCTTCCCAGAAGGGAGACATATTGTTTTAGTGCATCTTCTTCTTCTTCTTCTTCTTCTTCTTCTTCTTCTTCTTCTCATACAAACTTTGTCCGGGCCATAACTTTTTTGTCTTTTGACCTACACCTTAGATACTTGGCATGTGGATGTATCACCATAAACCGGTGTGCAGTGTACCATAGTGACCTTCATGTGACCTTGACCTTTGACCTGAAGGTCAGATTTATGCGCTTTTTTAAGGGAAACTGTCTGGACCAGAACGTTTTTGTATTTCAAGTCAGGCTTTAGATATTTGGCATGTGGTTGTATCACCATGAGCCGGTGTGTAGCGTACCATTGTGACCTTTATGTGACCTTGACCTTTGATCTGAAGGTCAGATTTGTGCCTTTTTCAAGGAAACTTTGTCCGGACCAAAACTTGTTTGTCTTTTGAGCCAGGCCTTAGATATTTGGCACGTGGATGTATCACCATGAGCCGGTGTGTCGCATACCATTGTGACCTTCATGTGACCTTGACCTCAAGGTCAAATTTATGTACTTCAAATAGGGAGTAATTGTCCAGACCAGATTTTTTTTGTTTTTTGACCTAGAACTTGGTTATTTGACAATTGGATGTGTCACCATGAGACCGCATGTTGTCTACCTCGACGACCTTCATGTGACCTTGACCTCTGACCTTAAGGTCAAATTTATGTACTTCAAATAGGGAATAATTATCCAGACCAGAACTTTTTTGTTTTTTGACCTAGGGCTTAGATATTTGACATGTGGATGTATCGCAATTAGACCGCATATCACATGTAATCATGACCTTCATGTGACCTTGACCTCAATGTCAAATTTATGTACTTTAAATGGGGAGTAATTTCCAGACCAGATTTTTTGGGTTTTTTTTGGACATGTGGATGTGTCACCATGAAACCGCATGTCCGCTACCTTGATGAACTGCATGTGACCTTGACCTCTTACCTCAAGGTCAAATTAATGTACTTCAAATAGGGAATAATTGTCCAGATCAGAACTTTTTTGTTTTTTGACCTAGGACTTAGATGATTGACATGTGGATGTATCACAATGAGACCACATGTCATCATGACCTTCATGTGACCTTGACCTCAAGGTCAAATTTATGTACTTTAAATAGGGAGTAATTGTCCAGACCAGAATTTTTTTTTTTGACATGTGGATGTGTCACCATGAAACCGCATGTCCGCTACCTTGATGAATTTATGTACTTTAAATGGGGAGTAATTGTCCAGACCAGAATTTTTTGACATGTGGATGTTGAGCTAGATCATAGATATTTATAACCCCGCTCCCCAAAGGAGAAGTTGGGACATACTTGTTTTATTATTGTCTTCCACTGTTATTATGTCTCCTCTTCCCAGAAGGGAGACATATTGTTTTAGCGCATATTATTCTTCTTCTTCTTCTTCTCATACAAACTTTGTCCAGGGCATAACTTTTTTGTCTTTTGACCTAGACCTTAGATATTTGGCATGTGGATGTATCACCATGAGCTGGTGTGTCACGTACCATAGTGACCTTCATGTGACCTTTGACCTGAAGGTCAGATTTATGTGCTTTTTAAGGGAAACTTTGTCCAGTGGCATTACTTTTTTGTCTTTTGACCCAGACCTGAGGTATTGGGCATGTGGATGTATCACCATGAGCCGGTGTGTCGCGTACCATAGTGACCTTCATGTGACCTTTACCTTTGACCTGAAGGTCAGACTTAGACCTTAGATATTTGGTATGATTGTCACTATTATTCATGTACATATAATTTGCAGTGCATTAAATAGAAAGGAGGGGGAGACATATGTTTTAGTGTGCTAAAACAGTTTCTAGTTATTTATTGATGTTTAAGGTCACATATTTATGGACAATGGCTAATCATGACCGTGACAGTTTTATGGGTGGAGGAAGCCGGAGTACCCGGAGAGAACCACCGAGCAACGACGAGCAGCTGCCAGCTCCCCAACATCGTAACTCTGCACTGCAGCACAGGCAGGGTTAGATTGGTTGAAGACATGCGTACCATCGACGTGCAGTACGCCTTAGTACACGGCGTCATCGTGCCCCCAAGCGGGCAATGGAGATGAAGTGTCTTGCCCAAGGACACAACGCGGTTGCCGCAGGTGGGATTCGAACTGAGAACCTCTCGGCTTGCAGCCTGCACCTCTACCTACTGAGCCACTGTGCTCCCTATTTTGGGTATAGGGCTAAAACCCAAATATGGGCTTCAAGCACTCCACCAGTTAATCCAGCTTGCACATGTGGGGGTATGCTGGTGCTGTGTATCGGGGCATACTGCACATCCGAATCGTTAATGGTGCTCTTGCCTTCAACCACCGCTTACTCTGCTTGTGCAGAGTTAGTATGTTGGAGAGTCTTGACAGGTACTTGCTGCAGCTTGGTGGTACCCTCCAACTATTTCAGCTTCCTCCACCTCTAAAACTGTCTGAGATGATATAACTTGGGCTGTTGACACTGTCATTAACCCTTTACCCAACGCAGACGATATCAAAATTTATTATTTTATATATCATCTTAAATTTTTTTCAAAAAATTTCATCAAAACCATATCATGTTACCCCTCATTGGAACGAGCTCGTTCCAACTAGGGGTCACATGATATGGTTTTGTTGAAATTTTTTGAAAAATATTTTTTTCAACTGCTGAATTTGCATATTACGTGGGCGGATGCGGGCGATTCGTTGGGTAAAGGGTTAAACTTGAAGACCCAAGAAGCTTCCAGTAGTTTCAGTTTATGATATCACAATTCACGAAAGTTTAAAAGAAAAAAAGTATATTCTGTTAACTTACAGATGAATTAAGGGGTTATTTGCGACAGTTAAAATGAAAATCATGATTTTGTCCAAATCTTAAGGCCTCGGGCCTGCATACAGTTAAAACTAGAAGTCTTGTCATGAAATGCGCACAAATAGCACGTTGATATGCGTGTTAATGTGTGCGTTGTGGCCCAATTAAAGCTATCATATTTTGTACATATGTCCTGTGCACAGGCAATGTTTCAGCCAATGGACCTCCGGGTAACCCGGAGGTCCATTGGCAGAAACATTGCATGTGTTTGCTATAAGTAACCAGGAGAACCTGTTGTGCTTTGGATGCCATTCGATATGGCAATTGCACGCAATTCCAACGTGCAATTAAGCCTAGATAAGCGCACTATTCGTGACAGGACTTCTAGTTTTAACTGTAAAGCACTGAGTTTGGTGCTTGTCCACCAAGTTTCATCTGGACAAGCAAGTACAGGCAGGGGTATAATGTCCTCTCTCTGAGTGGTGAGGACCAGATCATTCTGTTCACTCATGTAAGTATCACTTTTGGCGGTTGGGTATGTCATATCACCCAACTTCTGTCGGCCACTCGTTGAAGTTATGCTATTATTTAGTAATAGAAACTGAAAACAAACCCAAAACCAGTGGGTTTTTTGGGGGGGGGAGGGTTGTACTAATCCGAAATAGAGACCAAAAACCAAACCTACAGTACGTGGAGAGAGAATTGTAACTGAATCACCCATGGAGTGGAGTTACCACCCAAAGGATCACTTTCGCATTCTGGACATATGGACAAAAAACACAACCAATGTTTCAGCCAGTGGACCTCCGGGTTCAATCCGGAGGTCCATTGGCTGGAACTTTGCTTATGATTATTATGCTTTGCAACAAATTTGCAATTATTGCTCGGGTGGAATCTCCACTCTGCTGGTGATTTAGAGAGAATACACTCTCCACGTACTGTAGATATCAAAATGCTACCACATGTAGTATCTTAACTCCACTCGGTACTCTACATGTACATGTACAGCAAACATGCATCATTCATTTTGTAAATATGTGATAAAATAGAAACACGATTTGGGAGTGAGAAAAAAATGAATGTGACGCAGAAAAACGATAGAGTAATTACAAATGATGATTAAAATTCAGTAATGAACTTCCAGATGTCAAATTTAATGGATAAATAGGTGCAGGGTCATTCCATCAATAAAAAAATAATGCAACTAGTTATGTAATTAGCTAATTGTACAGAGGAATGTTGGTACAAGGTGAGCACTGCACTTAATTATAATTATATAATTATCATTTGATGCTGATTAACTGTTTTACATATAGAACAAAGTCTGTGCTGATTGACTCAAGGATTGATCACTGAATGCATTCTGTTGAGCTGTGGTAACTCAGGTGTTCAGAAAACTAGATTTATTAGGGCTGCAATGATTAATCGGGATACGCTTGACCCACGATACATTGCTCACGATTCAGTACATATCGTTACTATGTATCGTGATATGATAAATGTAAATAATAATAACAAGCAATACAACTTCTTGCATTTTGAAAGCTGGTGCAGTCAAACCCTGTTTTTGCATACCAACATTGACAGTGATAAATGTCATTAACAGAATTATTTAGTTAACCAAAGGTTGGTGAATTCCCTCTGATTTTCTAAATATTTATTTGATTAATTCATTATATCCTTTTGACAGAGCTTACAGAGCTCTGTCGGATGCGCGGTGGAGTTGCGGTAACCGGTTCTCGCCAGATCACCGAAGTTAAGGAACATCGAGACCGGTTAGTCCTCGGATGGGTGACCGTCTGGGCGATCGAATCAGACTCCTGCGTTGTGTCCTTGGGCAAGGCACTTAACCCCTGTTGTCCACATGGGTGCACGATGATGTCGTGTACTAAGGCGTACTGCACGTCAATGTTGTGCTTGTCTTTAACCAATCGAAACCTGCCTGTGCTGCAGTGTGGAGTTACGATGTTGGGGAGCTGGCAGCTTCTTGTCGTTGCTCGGTGGTTCTTTCCGGGTACTCCGGCTTCCTCCACCTGTAAAACTGTCATGGTCATGATTAGCCATTGTGCATAAGTATGTGACCTTAAACTTATTGACTTATTATATCATGCAGATTGAATTGTGATACGTATCATTAGGGTAGCTTATCGTTAGAGCCCTAAGATTTATCTTGAAAATACTCAGTGGGTTAACCCTTTGAACTCTAACGGTATCTTCCATGCCAGTTCAATGGCAGCAAATAGAAGAGTCCATATTCATTATTTGGGGTAGACCAATCAATATTTTTGAGGCTGCACGTTGAAAATATTGATTGGTTTACCCCACACATTTACTGAACAGCCATCCTCAGTGCTGGAAATGAACAAAATTGATGGGTGCAGTTTTAAGCTCCCGTGAATTCAGAGACGGGAGCAAATTGCGCCCGTAAAATGTTAGTATATGAATTTTTGAGGGAATACTGTCATCAAACACCCGAAACCTTAGCCCTTTGAACTCTAGTGGTATCTTCCATGTCAGTTCAATGGCAGCAATTAGAAGAGTCCATATTCATTATTTGGGGTAGACCAATCAATATTTTCAATGTGCAGCCTCAAGCTGCACGTTGAAAAAATTTATTGCTCTACCCCACACATTTACTGAACAGCCATCCTAGTTATGACGTATCATGTTCCTGGCCAGAAAAGCGGCCGATCGGGTTCAAGGGGCTACATGTATACATGTAAGGAATTGCTGAATTATGACAGTAACTTGCCACTGGCTGCAGACTGCTGCTTTCTCAAAACAACACACATTTATATGCCTTCACAGTATATTAGTGCTCCACCATATTTTTCAACAAGTGCAATTTTTAGCTTCCGTAAAATAGAAAACATGGGTGCTGACGGGAGCACTTGCACTCACACCCATCTCATTTCCAGGACTGCATCCTATATAATGACGTTATGACGTATCATGTTCGTGGCTGGAAAAGGGGCCGCTCGGGTTCAAAGGGTTAAGAGATAATCCCTATCATGAATGCGATTTCATTACTGTAATTTAAATTACATTGATGTCATGGGTGCTGATGATTTGACTTAAATTCAATACACAAGGGTTGTGTTTTTGAACTTGAGCAAACATTGCATTTTAATCAGTTACTGCGGTTCAGTAATTAAAGTATCTCTTGCCAGAACATTTCACATGAAACAGTGACAGTTGAAAATAATTTTTTTCTGATTTTCACAACCTGCAGTGTTTAATATGGTTGCATTATTTGCATATGCTATTTTTAGTCCCCTACGGGAACCGTAAGTGAACTATAGGATTGCACTTCGTCCATCCGTCTCTGTATGTCCATCTGTCTGTATGTCTGTCTTTCTGTCTGTCTCTCTGTTTTTATGTTACCACCTCTCCCTCCAACATGCTTTAAGCTACACCTTTCATATTTGGTACATGGATAAATGGTTCTGAGGGGATGACACATGCTCCAAATTTTTTTTTCAAAATCCAAGATGGCAGAATGGCGCCATTTTTGTTGTGTTTTTTTTCAAGCTACACTTTGCATATTTGGCACATGGATAGAGGGTTGGGAGGGGATGGTGCACATTCAATATTTTTTTTCCCAAATCCAAGATGGCGGCATGCCGGCCATTTTTGTTGTGTCTTTTAAGCATTTTTTTCTATTTTATGTTACCACCCCTCATTCCAACGTGGTTAAGCTGCACTTTTCATATTTGGCACATGGATAGAGGATTGTGATGGGATGATGCATGTTCAATATTTTTTTTCAAAATTCAAGATGGCGCCATGGCAGCCATTTTTGTTGCGTTTTTTAAGCTTTTTTTCTCTAATTTATGTTACCACCCTCCCTCCAACATGGTTCAGGCTACACCTTTCATATATGGTACATGGATAAAGGGTTGTGAGGGGATTATGCAAGCTCAATATTTTTTTTTCAAATTCTAAGATCTGTCTCTGTCCATCTGTCCGTCTGTCTGTCTGTCTGTTTTTATGTTTCCACCTCTCCCTCCAACGTGCTTTCAGTTACACCTCTCATATTTGGTACGTGGATAAATGGTTCTGAGGGGATGATGCACGCTCAATATTTTTTTTTCAAAATCCAAGATGGCAGATTGGCGGCCATTTTTGCCGTGTTTTTTAAGCTTTTTAGCTCACCTGAGCGCTCAAGGGAAGCTTTACTAATCACTTTCCGTCTGTCGTCCGTCATCAATCCGGCGTTAACTTTACATTATCGACTTCTTCTCACGAACTACCCAACCAAATTGAACCAAATCTGGTGTGCATGTTCCCTATCACATGTCAATTCAAATTTGTTCAAATCAAGTTGACCCGCCCCTTGGTAGGGCCACGCCCAAAAAGTGAGCCTAAATCTTAAAACATCTTCTCATGAACCAGCAGTAGACTTGATATTAGGTGTGCAGCTTCCTTTTGGGGGCAGAGTCAGATTTGTTCAAGAGAAGTTCTAGGGGCTATATTTGCCATCGTTATGGGAGGGGCAAGAATTTTTGCCCTGCCTAAAATTTCTATTTTCTAAACTGAGAGGCTGATTTGAACCAAATTTGATATGAGGTTTATTGGGACATAAGTAGTTAATTTATGCCAAAAAATATTTTCCTGTCTCCTCATGGGAACCACAGGAGCTAAAAATAGAAAAAAATTAAACGCCCATATCTCCAAAACTACACGGCACTGAGAATTCTTATTTGGTGTGAAGCTTCCTTAGGACCAACAGAATGAAATGGTCCAAAAAAATTGCTATCGGTTTCATCATGGGGTACTTTTTGGGGACTTTGAAAAAGTGCTGAGTCAGCATTTTTTAACACTGTGTGTAATGGGAAAAACATTTAACACTACTTTTCTCCCAAACCACTGCTCCAAAAGCTTTCAAATTTCACATATAACATCTTTGGAAGATTGTTTCGCACGTTTATTAAAATCAAGTCCCTGGGTCCATATTTGGGCTCTCTAAGGGAGCCCAAATGTTTAAATTAGTGGAGTATGAGGAATATTCTTTAAAAATCTTCTTCAGATCTACCAATAGGAAGCTTTTGATATTTGGTATGCAGCATGTTTAGGAAGGTGAGATTCAAGTTTGTTCAAGCCAAATCCCTTGGTTCATATTTGAGCTGAAAATTTGGGATCCTGGTCCGGACATAGAAATTTTGGACCAAAATCCGGAAATTAGTTTTTTTGTTTTTTATGTGTTTTGGTCCATTTTAAGAAGAAGAAAGAAAATTTTAGTCTGAAAAAATTTTGTGTGGGACTTCGAAAATTTCCAAACAAAAATAAACAAAAAATTTGTTTTTATGCGTTTATCTCAATTTTGGGACAAATAAGTGCAGGAACTGAAAATAGAAGGAAAATCTGGTGTATTGTGTGGGCACAATCGCTTCATCCAGTTGGTATATGCTTTTCTTAGGAAGGGCGTATGCAGCTTATTCAAGTCAAGTCCCTGGTTTGATATTTAGACTACCATGTCAGGTGAGTGCCCTAAGGCCCCCTGGGGCATCTTGCTTAAAAAAAATACTGCACCACTGAGAGCTGGACTCGACCTTCTTTTCACTGGACCAGACCATTACTGGTGGTCTTTGTAGTTCTTAAACTACTAACCTGAAATGCCGAGATGCTTATATACTCTAGTGTCTGAGGGTGTGGTGGCTCAGTTGGTAGAGGTACCGGCTGCAAGCCGAGGGGTCCTCGGTTCGAATCCCATCTGCGGCAACCGCATTGTGTCCTTGGGCAAGACACTTCAGCCCCATTGCCCACGTGGGGGCACGGTGATGTTATGTACTAAGGCGTACTGCACTTCGATGGTGCACCTGTCTTCAACCAATGGTAACCCTGCTTGTGTGGAGTTAGTACGTTGGGGAGCTGACAGTTGCTCGCCGTTGCTCGGTGGTTCTCTCCGGGTACTCCGGCTTCCTCTACCCATAAAACTGTCGAGGTCATGATTAGCCATTGTGCAGAAATATATGACCTTAAAACACCAATAAATATAAATAAATAACTCTAGTGTCTTATGTGACAAAAACACCTTATGTCACAAAAGCGCTGTAGGGGACTAATACCACCTCGGTGGTCAAACACTTGTTATCTGATGAATTTGTTTACCATTGTTCTACTTGTCATCAAGATTAATTTAATTGCTCAGTAAGTTGATTCATTTAAAATGGATTGAAAAAAAAAAAACAGACTGAAAAATACACATTTTCAAAAAAGCAGTGGATAGTGACTCAAATGGGATTCCAGTCACAAAAATAATGACAATGCATGGGCGCTTATATACCTGAATTGTGTACCCAAAATCAATCTTTCGACAAAAAGTTACTTTCGATGCCTCAATGTACATAATGATCTGCTAGTTACTAGAAGCAGGGAAGAATTGCAAACATTCAGATAAAGGAACTCGGAGTTAGTCATATAATCAACGGTTTTTCTACTTCACTACAATGCTGCAAAACCTGTTTTGAGAGACCATGGTGGTGAAAGACCACCTGTCTTGAGAGACTGCTGTGACCTTGTACCGTTTGATTTTACTCTATAATGGACCTGTCATGCAAGACCACCTGTTTTGAGAGACCATTTTTGCCTGGCAGTGGCAGAAATGGTGGTGTCTCAAGACAGGTTCCACAGGGTACCACTATTACAATCAGGATGTGTGATAACTGGATGCACATAGTAGGGCTGGGCGGTTTTGAAATTTGCATTTCGGTTCGGTTTCGGTTTCGGTTTTGTACAAAAACTCGGTTTTCGGTTCGGTTTTCGGTTTTTCATAATATATTGTAGAAATCCACATTTTAGAGGGTAATGTACACATAAAATCTGTCTGTATTTGTCATCCAAGTCATGAGGCTCATATAGCGAGTTGAGTCATTCGGGTTAATCAGTGTTCACCACTCTTCTCAGCAAATGGACATAATGTGTTGGGCTGCTGTAGTGGGCAACAGTGGTGGAGCGGTGGAGCCATGAGGTATCTACTATCTAGGGAGACCAGCCCCCCCCCCCCCCCCCCACCCTCCACTCAAAATCCCACTTGCTTCTTCCATCCCCAAATTTGAAAAAATTATTTTTGATTTCCTGCCCTCAGTACAAGTACAGTACCCTCAGTCCTGAGATTCCCCCCCACCCCCCCCCCCCCCCCCCCCCCAAAAAAAAATCTCCACTAGCATGGTCCACAGGATTTCAAACCATGGCTCCACCACTGGTGGGAGCTGCCTTGTTCTGTCAGTGAGATTTGGGACCTTGTCAAGACAAGATGCAGAAATTCACAAGAAAAGCTACATTTTAGCAAAAATCAACATTTCCTTATTTTTTATGGAGTCGCAATGCTCTCACCCTGGTTTTGGTGGATAATGTGCAATTGTTGTGCTTATTTCGGTAATTATCACATCGCTTGAAAATAGACGTGCCCCGTGTTTCTTGATGGTTCCTGCTTCAAATGACAGTGGAATAAGAGGAACACAAATCATATTTTTTCTGATTTTGATAACTATTGTTGAAGTAAGTCGTGATATACGAATCAGTTTTATTGGTAACTCACTCCAATGCTTTCACAATATCTCTCTTAATTTCGACTGTAGATGTTCGTTTTTTACTTTGATTCTGCCCAAACATAGAAATTGGGCGAAATGGGCGGTGCCAAGGCAAAGATATTACCAACTTTACTTTGCCCTCTTGGCTTATCCCTGCGTTGATTTCATCTTATTCAAGACAGGCGATTGATGATTTTGAAGGGAGGGGAGACTGCTGCATAATGGGGGTTGAAAGAAAGTTTGCAATATTGCATCTTGCGATTTGTTGTGTTTACAAAATACACATGGTCATGACACGTGTTGATTATAACATCTTCGTATTGGGAATGCAGCGCGTGTACCTGACAGACCTGCAGTACTGCGCGATTCCTTAAAGTAAGTTCAAATAGTATACAAACAATTCCCAATAAGTTTTAAAAAAACTTTCAATAGTTACCTGCCATCCATTTAATTGGATGTGTTCTATTTTAATTTAACCATTTTATTGTTGACAAAAAACATAACTGCCAATGCGCAGCGTTATCTCTGAGCACGTGACTTCAGAGAACGTGCCAGTGGTCGGTTAATTAACATAATTTACTCGTCATTTTTCCCATGTGAACTTTGAGGTTTTAAAACTCAATAAATTATATGTTTACCACCAATCTAATTTACAACGTGCTGTACGCAGATGATTTTAGGTCAAAGGTAATTTATAATACTTTTACACCACATATTGTCAGGTAACTTGCAATACCTCTTTGGTCGAATATGCCCGGTTCAGTAAATTTACTTAACAATTCTTGAATTGCATGTGTGGATTTTTACGTACGACTTTTTAATTTTTCATATTCCATCTGCTGGTGGTTCTGTAGATATTGTTTAAGATACAAGAAATTTGCTACCACTATTTGTGGGGGGAGGGTGGGGGGATTTGTTGTCAGTCCTCTCGAAGTAAGCATAAATGGCACAGCATTTACCTTTGCCTGACATTTAAGCCTTTGGCGTGCTGAAAGCAAGTGATTGAGTGGTCATAAACTTAACCAATTCTGGGAAATTTGTTGAAACCGAAAGTCTCGGTTTTTTGTTAAGGCGGCGGTTCGGTTTCGGTTTAAAAAAAAAACCGAACCGAACCGAAAAACCGATAAACCGCCCAGCCCTAGCACATAGAAAAATGCTGTTAAAAAATGTCCACTTGCAAACCTTTTTCTGTTTAAGCCATATGTTCTCCATTTCTCATCCCTTTTTGAAAGTCGAAATTTGCTACTCAAAACTGTTTTTAAAAATATCTGACATCATCCTGAAATGGCAACATTAACGCGGAAAAATAATTTTCAACTTGTGCCCAGTTATTCTTGTTATTTTGAGAATATGGGTTCATTCATGTATACATTTCAAATTTTTGGCCCTTCGCTCTCTGTTTATGGGTTATTCTCGAGAGTGTTGTATGGGACAAGTGCCATACAACACCAAAGTATATTTCACCCTCCAGGCAGAAGAGTTTCCATTAAAAGTTGGAAGCTAACCACCTGTAAACATTCTATTGATGAAGAATCAGTGCCTGTGAGGGGTCTAGAACTATTTTTTCGAGGCAAATATTTAAAAAAATTATGAAATTTGATTAGCTATTTTAGTGAATAATACAGGCCAGTTTGGCTGTTGTGTTAGTGGAACCCCATTAATTGAAAAGCAACTTTGCCAATGAAAATTATTCATTTAACAGGAGTATTCAATTAACAGGGATTGTGTCACTTTTTTGTATTCTAGAGATAAACTTAGCATTTATTCTATTATATCTTGTTTGACAGAGCTCCATGAGTTCTGTCAAACAAGATATAATAGATTAAATGCCTGTATTGGATGCACTGAGGCCAAATAGGTCTATAAACAAGGGAAAACTGGGGAGAGGCAGGGTAATTTCTCGACAGGTTATAAGATTTTTTATTCAATTAACAGGAGGTTACTCTAACCTATATTCAATTAAAATTTGTACTGGAGGTATGGTAAATAGTTTTGTGTTGGGAAATTGTATTCAATTAACTGGGTTATTCAGTTAAGAGATATCCAATTAAGTGGGCTTCAGTGTGCAGGATCGATTGGTTTTAAACCAAGAAATGTTTATTCCAATTTATTGCATCATTCTTTGAATTTGTTCGGAATTGCTTTTGTAGCATAAAGAATGCTCAAATATTGTAATCGGGCTTAAAATTCATGCAAGAATCAGAATCAATGTCTCTAAATGATTAGTACTGAAATGTTTAACGGCATAATCTGTTTAAAACCAGTTGGCTACAGTTAAAACTAGAAGTCCTGTCCTGAAATGCGCACAAATAGCACGTCGATTTGCGCGTTAATCTACGCGTTATAACGATGGTAAGGCTATCAAATTCAGCACATACGACCTGTGCACAGGCAAAGTTTCAGCCAATGGACCTCCGGGTAACCCGGAGGTCCATTGGCAGGAACATTGCTTGTGTTTGCTATGGGTAAGAAGGAGAACCTGCCATGCTTTGGGTGCCATTTGATATGGCAATTGCGCGCAATTCCTACGCGCGATTAAGCCTAGATAAGTGCACAGTTAGTGACAGGACTTCTAGTTTTAACTGTACCTAACCGATTAGAAAAACCGTCAACCGGTTATCCGAAATATTGATAGTGATCGTCATTCCACATTTAAAATGTAGTAAATCTGCCACTTCTCCTTTGTGATAGATTACACATCGAAGCCACGTTGTATATATTGAGAAATAATCGACTTTGGCATTCAAGACTTCGTTAATGATCGGCAGTTTCCATGAGTAATGAGTAATCACAGAAACTATTCCATAATGTGTATACAAATGAATGTTGTGGAGTACTCGACAATGTTCGTTTGTATACACACTACAGAATAGTTCGAGAATACTGCTTTCCAATTCCTATAGTTTTGATCCCATATTCGGTGAAATAATGGCCACTGATAACCGGATATTATCCGGTTATAGCTCTTGGTTAGTCGGTTACGGAAATAGGCCAACCGTTTCAGCCCTACAAATGATGCGTGCAAAGAAAACAATGAGAATTGACTTTGATTCTCGCAAAATGTTCATTTGATCCTCGTGAAGATTGTGAAGGTGCCCTTAAAAAGTACAGAGAATACATAAATGTATTTTTTGCTCCCCAACAATAACATAACAAAACTTGACTTAGCAGTGGTGTTTTGGAAGTCTTGGCTGCCGACATTGTCTGACCTGTAGGCAGCCAACGCTTCACTAGACACCATTGCCATTGTAACTTCCATAATCAAGACCACTAAAGCTAGCATGTTAGAACATGTGTTCTATGTGCACATGTACAAGAAACTTTCCAAAATTGGAACTGGGCCCTAAACTGTACTAAATATGTAAATACAGTGTTTGTTTTTTCTATGGAATAGATACTTGCTGCACTCTGAAGTATATAACAGTACTCTAAAATTCTGAATTATTTAACAATTGAAAATTGATTCTCGCAACCTGATTCTCACGAATCATGACAAATTTTAGGGCCTGGAAATGGTTCAAATGATGAAGTTCCTTCCCTGAATGTCTGTAGAAATCAATTAAAGGCTGCTGTTGATATAACTTGAGTACATATGTTGCCATAATTACAATAATTAAGTGTCATTCTTGATGCCTCTGGTGCATCAACACTAGGAATGGATAATTTTACTTGTAAGAACCAAATCAGTTTGTAATGATATCTTATGTTTATACACCAATAGCAGCATAGGTACTAGTACGTGTATCAGTTTTTCAATTCTGAAGCAAGTTCCCTGTGGGAACCCCGGGAAGTGAAGCAGTGTCTGTTCACTGTGGTAAACAGGCTCTTTTACTGGTAAAATAGGACCCAGTCACCAATGCTTGGGAGGTGCAAAGTGCCAAACCCTCTATAAAATGGGCAACATGGCTTATTAACGCTCACCCTGGTCTTGAATTGATGGTCATGATTAGCCATTGTGCAAAAATATGTGACCTTAAACACCAATAAATAAATAATTCTGAAGAGAGTTGTCGCAGGATTTATTTCTTTATTGGAATTTAAGGTAACTTATTTCTGCACAAAATGGTTAATCTTTTGAGATATTCTAGTTTGCTACTGCATAACTAAGTCACAAATGTATATTGGATAGAACTGAACTCTTTGATTTCATAGTCAGGAGTAGATAAATTTTCAAATTGTCCTATACATTATAAAAATAATCGCTGACAATGTTCCATCTAATTAAAAAGGAAAATGGGTTAACCATTTGCACTCTGATATCAAAATACCAAAATTTCAAGAAGTTAAATTTTCTGATAAATTCTTTAAAATTTAATTCTAGAGATCATTGGTAAAAAAAATTGATTCAATTCGAAGGTTTGGGTTTAACTGTCCAGATTTATTCTACTTGTATTTTAGAGGCAAGAGATTTTCTGTCCTTGGAAGGATTATCTGTCAGCAGTATGCAAGGAGTTCAGCAAATTATGTTTGGTTAACCCATTACACTTTGATGTCGAAATATAAAAATTTCAAGAAGTGAATTTTTCCCATAATGCAACTAGGACTTGACAAAACAAGATTCAATTGGTTAAAGCCCTATTTGCATCTTTGGAAAAATTCACCGCTTGAAATTTATGTATTTGGACATCAGCATATAAGAGGTTGTTATCCCAGGCGATACAAATCTACAAGTTTTAAAGGGTTAACCGTTTACCCAATACACAGGATATTAAAAATTATTATTTTAAATGTTTTTTTTTAAATTTTTCAAATTTTTTTAACAAAACCGTATGTGACCCGTCCCCTTCATTGTAATGAGCTCGTTTCATTGAAGGGTCACATGATATGGCTTTGTTGATAATTTTTGAAAAATATATATTTTTTCAACTGTTTATAAGTTAATTGAAAATTGCGCAGGTGGATGAAGCCAATTCGTTAGGCAAAGGGTTGATGAATGCAGTGCAGAGCTTATATCTGGTTCATTGATCTGAAATAAACTAACCAATTTTGATACATGTTTTACCAATTTTGATACATGAATTATTTTCCTTTCTTCATTACTCATCCCCACAGATGGTAGAATACAGTTAAAACTAGAAGTCCTGTCACGAATAGTACGCTTATCTAGGCTTAATTGCGCATTGGAATTGTGCGCAGTTGCCATATCGAATGGCATCCAAAGCACGGCAGGTTCTCCTGGTTACTCATGGCAAAAACATGCAATGTTTCTGCCAATGGACCTCCGGGTTACCCGGAGGTCCATTGGCTGAAACATTGCCTGTGGACAGGCCGCATGTACAGAATATGACAGCTTTAATTGGGCCAAAACGCGCACATTAATGCGCATATCAACGTGCTATTTGTGCGCATTTCATGACAGGACTTCTAGTTTTAACTGTAGATGGCTGCTACAACTGGTGCCCTGTCATAACACCTTTTTTCAGTATTCCATAGTGATATAACTTTTTCCAGCAAGCACCCTGTCTATTTGTGTACAACTGATTAGACAGGTTATCTGCTGCTGAAGATAAAACCAGCTTGAATTTTCATTTTACTCAACTATTTACAATTTATTACTGTACATAAAAGATTGTACATTACTTATCTTGTTCTTTCACCATATTCTTGTCATGGCTAATCTTAAATTATTTCCTTCTGTATAAACACATGCCAGGATGGTACTTTCACAATTTTGATGCTATTTTTGGCTTTTAAAATTAATTGCAGTATTGTGTGACAGTACCTCATGTCTTGACAATGCATTATTTTTTAAATACATACACATACCAATGTAGCTCTGTCGGAAAATTATTTTGGCTTGGGGTTGTAAAATTCCACTCATCTGCTCACCATGACGAGAAGACCCAGGTGCAGGACACATGCAAAATCACAGTTCCTTGCTAAATTTACCTCATTTGTTGGGTGCTCCTCAGGTAGAGCCTGCTTCCCTATGAAATGATGTGAAGACGTGGTTGGATTTATCAACAGAGTAAACTGGGATGAAAATTTACTTGTGGTATTCTTAACAAAATTTTCAGCTGTTAATTTTCTGATGAACGAGTTTGTTACGGGGGAATCCCCCCCCCCCCCCCCCCCCCCCCCTCCATCCCACCATACCCCATCCATTTGTGGTAAATATGTTCTGTTTTACTGATAAGATAGGACCTGGTAACCAATGAAATAAAATGAAGCGCAGTATTTAAATGGCCCTTGGAGAGCGGGTACCCCAGTCCTTGTTTAAAAAAACATTATTGCAGAGGCAACTAGGTGATGTGTTAACAGTATGCTGAAAAATATTCAGCTCAATATTTTAAATACACATTTTGCAGCCTGTTCTTGGTTTTGTGAAACATAAGGTTTGTCTGTTTGTTTTGGGGGGTTTAACAACACTTTCTAGAGCCAGGGTCATGTTGTGTCAGGAAGCTTTACGGGTGGAGGATAGGGCTGGAACGATTATTAGTGAAGTGAATGCATCGCGATTCATTCTCTGACGATAACATATCATGATAGGCTTGCATTGTATCATGATACACTTGAACCAAACATTTAATGAATATTTTGTTAATGACAATTCTAAAATGGTTACATCAGTTCCTACTGGCATCTGTTATATGAAGTTTCCTTTTAAAATCAGGTTTATAGAAGTTTGAATTTACAATTTTACATTGTTTTCGAGTAATCGTTTACATTGAATAGCTCAAACCATTGATCTCACTCTTAAATCTTTATATAACACAATGAAGAAACAAATGAAAAATTCCAAGAAAATGAAAAGTTTGTGTCATAATGTTTTGCAGTCTAAACGTTTGAGAAATCTAATTTCATTGAAAGGAATTTACTTGATCCTCGACTGTATGATGATTATTATTTGGCTAATGTGTGGGTGGATATCAGACCTTTCCTTCCACTCACCAGTTCAGAAGAAATGTTAGGACACAAGAAGCAAATCTGCTGTTACGGACCACCGGGTTACCCGGTGGTCCATTACTGCAGAATTGCTTCTGGAGTCCTCAAAATTCTACTGGACTAGCAAGAATGAGTAAAAGAAAAATCGCCAACCACACATTGGCAAGAAGCAAATCACTTTTTGTGAAGTTTTGGTGATCGTTGTGGTGACACTTTATTCGTGGTAGTGTTTCATGATACATATTGTATCATGGAGATAGTACCGTGATACGAATTGTATCATGAGAAAACATATCGTTGCAGCCACAGTGGAGGAAGCTGGAGTACTGGTGGAAACTATTGAGCAGTGGCGAGCAATTATCAAACCTAACACGAGCAGGGTGAACAGTCATTGAAGGCAGAGAACATTTATAAGTTATTGTGATGAAATGACGGTAACATGGTCTGAGGTTTGCGGCTTGGGGCGTATGTTCAACCGAGATCCGAAGCGTCAACTTTAACATATGCTCTGAGCCGCAAACTTCAGACCATGTTACCGTCAACTCATCACAACAACGTATATGTTCCAATAAGACACTACCCATAGCCGAAAACCTATATCGTGAAACACGAGAGGCTTATTTACTAACCTTGTGATCGTTAAAAGTTTCCTTGTTCAAGGCAACTTTTAACGATCACAGGTTTAGTAAATAAGCCTCTTGTGTACTCCACGACGGCACTGGATAAATAATCAACAAACCAGATGAACTTATTCCATCTTAGTTAAAATCGTAATTTGGTTTGTAATTTAAACGCCACTTCATCCGGAACACTGTCTGTTGCACATATGAAAAATCTAGTAAAATGAAGCGACTTGCTAGTCATTCTGTTGATGAAGCAATTTTGAAATAGATAAAGTCATTTCAGATATTTCGCATGGTGACAGACGGTAACATTTGCTACTGGAACCGTAAACATAATAGAAACTATGCCATCTCTCATCCAATCAGAGGGTGAGGATTTTACTCTTATTGGAAAATAAGGAAGCCTTTGATTCTCCAAATAGGGAGTGCGGTGACTCAGTGGTTACGACATTGGACTTCAAACCAAAAGACCCACAGTTTGATTCCTGCCAGGGGCAACTGTGTTGTGTACTTGGGAAAGGCAGTTATCCCCGATTGTCCACATGGGGGAGGGGGGAGGGACACGGTGGGTGGCCATATGTACTACTGCACGTCGATGCTGCCCATCTTCAACCAAAGCTAATGCTGCTTGGGAAAAGTTAGTACAATGGAGAGTCTGACAATTGCGTGTCGTTACTTTATGGTTCTCTCTCGGTACTCTGGCTTCCTCCACATGTAAAGCTGTTCGATACGAGGTGACCCTGACTTTCAAAAGTGTCATTAAACACCCAATAAATAAATCGCTCCTCCAAATTGCACAATGCAAAATCACAGTGGGGTGGATTTTAAACTCAACAATTCCTTGAAGTAGTATGAAAAGGAAAAACAAGCACTGACTATTTTTAGCACATGGTCCACTGGGTATAACCTGGTGATTCATTAGCTGAAAGTTTGCTGGAGCTTCTTGTGCATGTTTTCTAATTAAAAATCAGAAAATGCATATAATCTGGCCTGACATGATTTAGTAGTAATCATCCTTCTCAGTACTGTAATTGCACCTCAGTAGAAACCTTGGGAAATAAGGCAGTGCTTGTTTCTGTGGTAAACAAGCTCTTGTTTTACTGGTAAAATAGGACCGCGTAATCAATGCTTGGACTGGAACTCCTCTAAAATGGGCAACATGGGTATAAATGATGAACTAAACTTGACTTTATAATCTCCATAGTGCAGTCACGATAAGCCACTGTGCAGAAATCTGTGACCTTAAATAATAAATAAATAACTGTAATTGTTGCTTTTGAAAAGTTATACATTGTTGAAAAATTGAAATCTCAATATTCTTTTCCACATATTGTTCTGGTTTTTGAAAAACATAATAAGCTTAAGATTCTTAGAATATTACGATGTGTAGTTGCTAACTACAAAATCACGGTGGGTGGATGTCTACCCAACAAGTGTTGATGGGTTTATGACAAAAGAACACTGACAAATTTTTGATTGTTTACCTATGAGTGCAATCAAATTTTTGTGCTGGTGGATTTTCATCAGTTGAAAAAAGTACCTTGCTGTAATTAGCAGTACTCCACCGTCTATGAACTGTAAGTGGAGTTGAGAAGATAAATGTCCAGTGAGGGTATTAACAGGGAAACCGAGGATATTTAAATTGTTAATAAACAAAGAAAGTTTTGGTTTTTTCAGGGCTTAAAATTTGTCTGGCATCACGCGAATCTAACATGATACTCGCGAAATATTTTCAAGCGAATCCATTTAAACCATGATATGAAATCCCCCGTGGGAACCCGGGAAGTAAAGCCAATGATTGAGGTGGAAATCCTCTAAAATGTGCAACATGGGGTATAAATGATTGACAACCCTTGACTTTATATCCATGTTGCGGTCATGATTAGCCATTGTGCATAATTATGTGACCTTAAACACCCTTAAATAAATAAATAATGATATGAAATTCTGCAAAAACTAGCTGAATGTTGCTGGTGAGATCACGAAATAAGTTGTCAAAATTTCCACCCATGATTTATCACATGCTTCACATTTTCTTGTGTTTGGTATCAAATCAAGTCATGGCTGCTACAGCAGCCATGACTCGATTTGATATGAAACTCAAGAAATGTGAATAGACAGTTTTTCATAATTATATATTTTATGATAACCCAGGTCAGAACTTCATCATGAATCAACAACATCATACATAAAGTGAACCCAAACAGAAAAATTGATGCGAATCCACTTGGATTCACGCTAGTGTAGTTTGCCAGAATCATTACGAGAATCGATTCGCGGATTCGCGTGTAATTTTAAGCCCTGTTTTTTATGAAAATACATGAATTGAATTGCCCTGAAATGCATTTACAGAGAACGACGAGTTCCAGAAGGAGAAAATGCATATAATTTCCAAACACCAAACCATTTACCATACCATCAGAACCAAATTGTCTTGTCAATTGCATATAGATGAAAGAGTAAACAACTGTTAATTGAGTACAAACTCTACTAATGTTATACATGTAGAATTACTTTGCCAGTCCAGGACTCGATTTAATCGGAAAAAATTGAATGGCGATTCACTTTTCCTTTGGGAAACTTGACAAACCATTGATGAAAATTAACTTCAGATTGATCTTTTTTGAATAGCCAAATTTGGAAATTGACTCGCAGAATGCTATGCAAATCCAGTTAATTGAGCCCTGGTGACACTCACTTAATTCTGTATCTTGACCTATTTAGCCTGAAACCATCCCATGTTGGCATTTAATATATCATGTCTTGTTTGACAGAACTCTGTTCCTGTTAATCAAATACTTCTGGTAGTTGAATAGTTTCCTCTTGTGAAGTACCTATTCAGTTAACTAGGCCCTTAAATTCTTCCCAACTAACGACTGTAAATGCTGTGCCCAAATATAATAATTGCGACAAAATTATGCGGAATTTGAAACTTCTTCCAACGTTTTGCAGTGTTTCGGCAATATATAGTTTGGTCAGGTTTCCCTGATGCTTGTAATAGAGCTTAGAGCTTACCTTCAAATCAAACAATGCAACAGATAAATAATTTTTTAAAAAACCCACAGAGTTTGCCACAGAAAAGCAATCAGCGTCATCAGTATCGTATACGACACTGTCGATGGCGATCGCTTTTTTTGTGGCGAATTCTATATGATCATGTACTTAAAGCTTGAGATCTATTGTATTCATGTTTGTGGCATTTCTCAGTAAATGCCATGTGAAATTTAGCTTGCATTCAAATAGGCTTTTGGCTTGACACTGGGAAACTAAGAAGCCTTCTCAAGTTAGTCGAGTAAACTTACATCAAAGGGTGGTGGGAAACAGTGATAATGGTGAAGACCTATAACAAGGGGCTGTAAACTATCATTTTAAGATGAGGACCTAAAACAGACACCAAGAAGAAGAAAATACTGGTGCTTTTTCTCCAGCCATGCAAGCCACATCCATATTGCTGTTGTGCCCAAATTAGACTGATCTAAAGGTCTGCAATTAACAGGGTTCCACTATATTTGTAGTCACAGTGTAACAGCTCTCCCAACATCAGCATGTGTGATAACAGTTGGCATGGCTGACTAAGGGTTAATATAAAAACTTATGTTAGTGATGGATCTCGTATTTCCAACTTGACATTTGTAAAGGATAACCTTCAAGGCCTCCCATGTGAAATTTTAGTACCCAGAAACATCAAACAGCTTCTCACAAATCTTTGTTTATTCATGTGATCCCAGTATAACGTTTTTTTTAAGGTTATTACTTTTTAGCCAGGAGAATTTTGTAACCCCATGTTTCTTTGCCATTAACCTTTCTGTATTAGTGTGAGCATTAGCTGAGGCATCAAATCCCAAACACATGCAGTCTAACTTTCAAAGCTGAAATAACTTTCAAAGCTGAGATAACATTGGCATCCAAAATAAGTTGTATGATTACCTAAAAAATAAATTTCCCCTCTTTTTTAAGCGCCTCTTGAAAAGAGGTTCTACATGTATTATGTCATTGGTCTGTGAGTCAGTCCTTCTGTCCACCAGTTCATGATGTTTTGGGTTTCTGTTTGATAACTTGTGTTATAACTGCCTGATAGGGAGTGTGGTGACTCAGTGGCTACGGCATTGGACTTCAAATCGAAAAATTCTTGATTCGATCCCCACCAGGGATAACTGCATTGTTTTCTTGGGCTAGGTACTTAATCCCGATTGCCCATCTGGGAGCACGGTGGCACTGTGTACTGAAGTGTACTGTACGTCGATGACCAATTCTAACCCAGCATCTTTTACAGAGTTAGTACGTTGGGGAGTCTGACATTGCTCACTGGTTCTCTCCAGGTATTCCATCCTCCTCTGCCCATAAAACTGTCCGAGTTGACCCTGGCTATTGAAAGTGTTCTTAAACCTCCAGTAAATAAATAAAGAGTTTAAATAAATTAGAGTTTTGATCTCTTTTTTGCGAGAGTTATGCCCCTTTTCATTTTAGAATTCCTCTATTTTGTCCAGAGATTTTTTTTGATGTTTATGGGTAAATTCCTTTGAAACTTGGTATGGATGTTCACTACTACAGGAACCTGTGCTCATGTGATTATAGCTACAATCAGACTCTTTTTAGCTGCGACTAGCAGCTCTATAAGTGGCAATGTCGGTCTGACGGTCTGTCTGTCGGTCGGTCTGTCTATGACCAACGAGTTTCAAAACTCAATAACTTTTGAAATACTTGATGGAATGACTTTATATTTGGCATGTAAGTGCATCTTATTGATGTCTAGCCACTCTTCAATGCATGTGTTGTTCCAAATATTTTTCTTGGAGTTATGGCCCTTGATGAACTTAGAATTTTGTGACTAACGAGTTTCTAAAAGAATAACTTTCAAACTACCTGGTGAAATATTTTTCGGACTTGCAGATTGCACCACCTGACGCAGCTACGGCATCGATGTCGCAATTTTTTTTACAAGAGTTGTGCCCCTTTTCTTCTTAGAATAATCAGGGCAGTGGGGGTGGTGGGGGGTATGGACAGGCCCATCTGGCACAGCCACACCTCTAGTTATATATTCAGAATATATTTGAGATCTGTGCTTCTTTGTGTATTGGAAAAGTGTTTCCAAAAGAGAATTTTGAAGAGAATTTATTCTTCTTGTGAAAGAGAGTTTACTTTTTAGAAAAGCCAAGATCCTACTGGATTATTTTAAAACTACCTGTGGTGCCAGTGCTTATTGGATATTAATTCCGTTTGAATTTTGCTGAGTACTTCATTGGAATTTATTGGAGACTGCAGAAATTTTTGAGTGAACATTTCATTACAATTTATTGGATACTGCTTCTGCTGACACATTCTTGGACAGTATATTACCAACTGGAAAGTTTCTTCACTGGACTGCTGGATTCTATTGAACTTTATTTCGGACTAATTGATTAGTATTTCTGAATTTCATTTTTTGTAATCCAAATAGTGTAAAAGATTTTGCCTAATTTTCGTCTAAAATTATTCTTATTAAATTTTAGAATTGTTAAGTTCAAGTTATTGTTGTTGATTCTCAGATTCTTTCTGTTACCATCATTATTATTTTTAGCTCAACTTTGGCGAAGCCAAATTTGAGCTTATTCCATGGCCCGTCGTCTGTCTGTCCGTCTGTCCGTCAACAATTGGATACGGCTCGGGCTAGAGTTCGTATTTATGAACCGATCTTTACGAAACTTCTTGGGTACCTTTGTTATGACTGTGGGACGAGAACGAGTGTTTTGGGTGCAATCCGAAATTCAAGATGGCTGCCAGCTGCCATTTTGTACCGACGATGCAGAAATCTGTTTTTTGTTCAGAACTTCCATATGAAAGCTCTGATTTGAATAATTTTTTGTATGAATGTTTAGTACCATGGGATACATCACATATAATACAGGGTTTTTTCTCGTGCGTAAATTATGCAAATTAGACTAACTTTGATGTTTTTTGGTGTTACTTTCAGCACTGTAAGTGCAAATGGCAATACGGCTCGGGCTAGAGGCCGTATTTATGAGCCGATCTTTACGAAACTTCTTGGGTACCTTTGTTATCACCGTGGGATGAGAACGAGTGTTTTGGGGTCCGGTCCGAAATTCAAGATGGCCGATGGCAGCCATTTTGTACGAAATTTGGTGCAATCAGATTTTTGCACAGAACTTCCATATGAAAGCGCTGATTTGAATAATTTTTTGTGTGAATGTTTAGTACCATGGGATACATCACATATAATACGGGTTTTTTTCTCGTGCAGAAATTATGCAAATTAGATGAACTTTGATTTTTTCAGTGCTGCTTACACACAGTAAGTACACATGTCAATACGGCTCGGGCTAGAGTCTGTATTTATGAACCGATCTTCACGAAACGTCTTGGGTACCTTTGTTATCACCTTGGGACGAGAACTAGTGTTTCTGGGTGCGGTCCAAAATTCAAGATGCCTGCCAGTGGCCATTTTGTATCAAAATTAGGTCTAATCAGTTTTTTGTACACAACTTCTATACGGCTCAGGCTAGATGCCGTATTTATGAACCGACCTTTACGAAACTTCTTGGGTACCTTTGTTATTACCGTGGGATGAGAACGAGTGTTTTTGGGTGTAGTCCAAATTTCAAGATGGCCACCAGCAGCCATTTTGTACCAAAATTAGTGCAATCAGTCTTTTGTACAGAACTTCTGTATGAAAGTTCTGATTTGAATAAATTTTTGTATGAATGTTTAGTAACATGGAATACATCACATATAGTACAGGTTTTTTTCTAGTGCAGAAATTATGCAAATTAGATGAACTTTGATTTATTCAGTGCTACTTATACTCTGTAAGTGCACATGTCAATACGGCTCGGGCTAGAGGCTGTATTTATGAACCGATCTTCACAAAACTTCTTGGGTACCTTTGTTATCACTTTGGGACGAGAACGAGTGTTTCTGGGCGCTGTCCAAAATTCAAGATGGCTGCCACTGGCCATTTTGTACCGAAATCAGGTCCAATCAGTTTTTTGTCACAACTTCTACACAGCTCATATTTGTGAACTGATCTTCGCGAAACTTCTTGGGTACCTTTGTTTTCACCTTGGGACAGGAATGAGTGTGTTTTGGGGTGCCTTTGTTATCACTGTGCTATGAGAACAAATATTTTGGGGTTCAGTCAGACCCACTGTGGGACTCAAAAGATTTTTTCTAGTTTAGCATCTGACTGTCACCCACCTTTACAATACTTTACCTATACATTTGTTACAGGCAACGCTCAGTATTTATGTACAGACCATTACAATACTTTATATGTACCTTTGTTATCAGGTCATTACCTAGATGTTTGTCATTGCTGTGTCACATACTATACATGTACATGTCTTTGTCTTGACAAGTTGAGCTACAGTGTCATTGACACTTTCATTACATCATAACATTGATTTACGTACTTGAACAATGAATTGAGGATGTGAATCTTGGAAGAGTGCATGCATACCTGCTCAGTTAAGGTTCGTAACCAATAGAACTTCCTCATTGCTTAGGATCGTAAATTTATCAACTGATGCATTTGATTGGTTCGATTTATTAGGTGCGTGACGTCATTGTGGGAAAGCTGTAATTTGTCTGTCATTTGCAGGCCTGGTATTACGAAAAATACAGGAGGGCTAAAAACTGCTATTCTAAATCCTCAAAGAAGGGCAAATGTCACCTGAGTTCCATTCTGTTCTAGGGCGATAGAATAGAATGGAACTCAGGTGACAACATGTTAAAGGGAAGTCATCTTTCTTCATACAGTAAGTGTAAGAATAACAAGATTGACCACATCTATCCCTAGCAGTATTTCTAGGGAGATGTGAACAGCATTTTAAGGTAGAATTGTACATTCCCCAACAATGTTCTAATATTATTCTACATCAAACTGGCAGCATTACCAGAGAGTCACATACCATCAGTACCATAAATGTGACAGAATGTTTGAACATGAATCCCAGTGTTGCAGTTGAGTTTTATTTTTGAGCAAATTATATATTTATTTTTGTCATGTGGATAAAGTGAGCCGTAGAAATTATGCACATAAAATAGAAGTAGTACTGCAAAACATTTTGTGATGTGTTTAATTAGCTAGGTGCAGGAGGGCTAAAAAAAATTTGCGAGAGCTCTAGGAGGGCAGCCCGTCCAACCCTCCTTGAGAATGCCAGGCCTGCATTCGATGCAGTGTTCACTACAATCGGTGGGGTTTTTACTCAGATTAATAACTAAAATATTGACTGATTTGAATAATTTTAATTCTCACATGAACTGATTTTCAAACTAATGTTGGGTAATCACACACAAGATAGATTGTATATATCATTTCGCAAGATTAAAATCATCCAAGGTCCATATCATCTTCAACTCTGTGTGAAACCTACGGACCATTGCAATGGTCTGAATGCTATAATAGATCTTGAAAGTCATTGACAGAGTCTGTGTGAAAAGGGCCTAAATATTAAGTGCCTGAATATGATTCTCGGATATACTGAAGATTGCAGAGTCAATAATAAAGAAACTGCATTATTATTTCGGACAGAAAACGAAATGCAATTAATAAAGCTAAATTCCAAATCAGGTAACTGACCTACTATTATATGATAACTTCTGATACAATATGGGGAAATATCAAGACATTTTTAGGTCACCAACTTTAGTTGTGTGAGCTTATGGCATGGTTCGATCAGTCGGCGTCAGCGTACATGTCCAATAATGTTAAAGCTTATGTGCCCTATTTCCATATCATGGCCTTTATAATGCTGCTATATGATGATTATTATCATTCTACCATGATTTAACCCCTCATACTAGTACGCTGCATTTTAAACATTTTTCTTGACATTTTTAGTTGCGTTTAGTTTTCTGTTTAGCTCAGAATTTCATGTTTAACTAAGTGTTTAGGTCAGCTGCTGTGCTCTTTCTCTTCCCATGGCACTTATATTCACCATACATCTTCCTCAGTATCATTGTTCCATGATTAACCCCTCATACCCTGCATTTTAAACATTTTTCTTGACATTTTTAGTTGCATTTAGTTTTTTGTTTAGCTCGGAATTTCATGTTTAACTTAGTGTTTAGGTCAGCTGTGTGTTCCTCTTCACATGGCACTTATATTCATCATACATGTTCCTCAGTATCATTGGTCCATGATTAACCCCTCATACCCTGCATTTTAAACATTTTTCTTGACATTTTTATTTACGTTTAGTTTTCTGTTTAGCTCAGAATTTCATGTTTAACTTAGTGTTTATGTCAGTTTCTGTGTTTTACTTTTAAGAGGTTGTGTTTAGGTCAGCTTTGTCGCATGTTATGAGCCTGTTTGATACAGTTCTTGTGTTTGCCATAGTTATATCAAAGAGGAATGTTGGTGAGCTATAGGGCATTGGTGTCCTTCTTGTTGGACATTCTGACAGATGGCTCATCTGCTTTCCCAGAGTGAATTATTATTATTATTATGTGGCTCTCCTTGGGTGACTTAAGGTGGGTGATTGTGGCACTCCTGTAATTTTCATATACCCAGTTCTGATGATTGTTCACCCAATTTGTGCAGCTGTGAAGGTCTAAAGGCACAATTAACGACACACCCAACAGACACTATAGAAGCACAGTGAAGTGCAAGCTCTCTCACTCGCCTCAATTTTCAAAGGCCTAATGCAGGGTTCTGAGCAGGAATGTTTTAGTGCCTTGCAGTAGGTAAGTAAAGACCCCCTAATAAACTCTGGTGCTAAATGTGACATTGGGGAGAGGTGGTGGTTAGGTGGTTAACCCTTTACCTAACATGCAAAGCAGACGGCACCTGCAAACAAAATTCTTGAATACTGTTACGGTGTGGAATTATTAATGATATTGGTAACAGAAAGAAATCTGAGAATCAGCAACAATAACTATGAATTTAACAATTCTGAAATTTAATTAAAAAAAATTAATATAAAAAAAAATGATACAAAAATCTTTTACACTAAATGGGTTACAGAAAATAAAAACAATGGTACTTATCAATTATAGAATTAGTCCAAAGTACAGTTTGACAGAATCCAGTAATCCAGTGGTGAAGTATCTTCTGGAGAAAGTTACCAGCTGGTAGATGTAGTATTAAATCCAACAATGTCTCTTCAGAAACAGTGTCCCGTAGACTGTAATAAAATTTTCACTTAGAAATTTCAGCAGTCTCCAATAAAATATAATAAAATGCTCTGCAAAATTCAAATGGAGTAAAAATCCACGAAGTATTGGTGCCACAGGTAATTTCCAAATAATCCAGTAGAATCCTGGCTTTTTACAAAATATTATTCTGTTTCACAGAAAGTATAAATTCTCTTTTTCAAGATGAACAAATTCTCTTCAAAATTCTCTTTTTGGAATCAATCTTCCAAATTCACAAAGAAGCACTGCTTCTATAATAAATGCACTGCTCTGAAACAATAATAATCTCCAATGGAAACAATTGAAGTTAGTCTTTCTGAAATGGTTTTCTAAAATGAGTTTTTGAATTCTGTTGACAAACCTTTATATAGTAACCAGATAGAATGTTCCAGAAGAGGAAGTTTCTGCAATGTTCTATTAGTTTCTGGGGGATTCTGTTAAAGTTCAAGTAAACAAGGTCATTGACCTATTTAAACAATTTAACAATCAACAGCTATATGTACAATATATCAGTGTAACAAAGATGTAAACAAGGTCACTGAGTGCAAAAGAGTTAGACCAGTCAGAAAATGCAGAAATAAAAAAAAAAAAATCTTTCTCACATAATTATCAACTTAAGGATATATCAGTCTCAATATAATATGGGGGCTATAACAATACGTATATATTTTTTCATTTTTTGCATCAAAAACATATCTTATTACCCCCTCATTGGAATGACCTCAACTAGCTCGTTCCAATGAGGAACCATAAGCTATGTTTTTGAGATAAAAAATTAAACAATAAGGAAAATTGAATGGTGTTTTTTGCAAATAGCGCTGGCCGGTTTTAGCCGCTGCGTTGGGTAAAGGGTTAAAAGAGTCTTTGTGCCCATCATGGTGGTTGGAAAATGGAAAAGTGGTGGACACTCCTGACTGCAACTCATTACTGTGAGCAGAGCCTTCCTAATGGTCTACCAAGTGGGTCTGATCTCCCCAAATCACATAGATTTTCAGGCATCCTCAGTGTTTTCTGTTATCCAAATTTAATTGCATGTAACTGGGGTACTCTGTACTACATTATTTTAACTTGGTCTGCAAATTTAGTTCTCATGAATGAATGGAATAGTTTTCTTCCTTTTTGAAAAGACTGAATTGTTGTAGAGTATTAGGACAGATAAATTCAGTCTATAGTCACTTAAGCATGTAATTTGTAATCACTTTAATGTTCAGTTGACATAGGCCCATCCCGTACTTTCAATAAGAATGTTTTCACAGTTTGAAAATTTCTTCTCCTTATTCATCAGCATCAGGGCATACAAAGTTGAAAATCTGTTTTCTTGAGGGTTTTAATTATCCTTTATATTTGTGACTTCACCATGATAGTCACTTACATGTATGATAGCTGTAAGGGAGCCAGGCTTTTATGCAATGGGTAATGAGGGGCCTTGTCTCACTCCCCCACCCCTACCCCACTTTTCCTGAAAAATGTCAGCCTTACATACATTCTGGCTCAAAGACCCTATAATTGGTTCATGCATTCCCACCCTGATATTTCTTCAGTCATTTTGCTATAGTTTCCCTGTGGGAACCCCAGGAAGTGAAGTAGTGCTTGTTCACTGTGGTAAACAAGCTCTGTTTTACTGGTAAAATAAGACCTGGTAACCAATGCCTGGGATAGAAGTCCTCTAAAATGGCCATCCTGGCAGTGGCGTAGCGGAAAATCTTGTACCCCCCCCCCCCCCCTGCGAGATAGAGACGGGGGCCCTTTCATAATGGTGGTTGCCTTTAAAACAGGAGCAAATTTAGTGTTGTTACCGTGCACAGCATACAGAATTTCACGTAGTACATACGCCATAAATTAAATGAAGGTAAAGCCTATAGGATCCATTCTAAAAGTACGACTCTGTAGATTTTTTCATTACATGTTTTAAGTTTCACCCCCACTATCCATGATACACACATGCACGCCCAACACATGTGACTTGAGCGGCACCATTTATGTATATTGTTCATTTCTCACCCCTATCAGTTACAATGATCTGGCATTCATTTAAAAGAATAATACATAGAGTATGTCGTGTGGAAGTGAGAGTTTGAAATTATGTGTATTTGGTACACTGTGGACTGTGCAACAGTCACACAGGTAATATCAATACATACACAACCTGGCACGTATAACAGATAACCATAAGTGCTACGCCAACATAGCCAATCCTGAAGTTAGTTCATAAAATTAACATTTATGACACTCGTGATATTTACCAGTTATTACATTTCAGGATTGACTACGTCTTTGTTAAGACATATACTTACTTACCCTATAACTCTCGCTCTCTCTCTCCCTTTTCCTCTTTCTTCCAGCTTTGGGACGTCCTTCAAGACGTGGGTCCCCCTTCTAGCCAGGGCCCCCCTGCAATGCGGGCCCTGCGAGCCCTTCTACGCCACTACATCCTGGGTATAAACGATTGGTTGCATCTGACTTTAAATCCATGTTGCAGTCATGATTAGCCATTCTGCAGAAATATTTGACCATAAACACCAATAAATAAATAAATTTTGCTATGGTTATTCATTCACCTTCTGCATAGTTAGCTCCTAGATGCTGATGGTGGATGTTCAGGCTGTAGCAGTGTGTAATAATAATACAGTGGAACCCTGTTAATTGAATAGCTACTTTGCCAATGAAAATTATTCAATTAACAGGAATATTCAATTAACAGAGACTGTCAGTTTCCTGTATTCTAGAGATAAACTTACCATTTATTCTATTATTTCATGTAAGATATAATAGATTAAATGCCTGCATTTGATGTACCGAGGCCAAATAGGTCTATAAACAAAGAAAAACTCGATAGCATTAGGGTAATTTCTCGACAGGTTACAAGATTTTTTTATTCAGTTAACAGGAGTTTTTACTCTATGACCTTTTTTCAATTAACAGGTCAAATTTGTACTGGTAGCATGGTAAATGGTTTTGTGTTGGGAAATTATATTCAATTAACATGGTTATTCAGTTAAGAGATATCCAGTTAAGTGGGCTCCACTGTACCAACAGTTGGTTGCTAGTACATTTACCATATTTTATTATTTTTAATGGTAATTTTTTACAGTGCAGGGTTACACACTGATCAAAATTCTCAAGGGGAGCTTTACTAATTACTTTCCATCCGTCGTCCATCGTCTGTCTGGCGTTAACTTTACATTATCGGCTTCTCACGAACTGCTGGACCAAATTCAACAAAATTTGCTGTGCATGTTCCTTATCATATGTCAATTCAAGTTTGTTCAAATCAAGTTGACCCGCCCCTCGGTAGGGCCATGCCCCAAAAGTGCGCTTAAATCTTAAAAAATCTTTTCATGAACCAGCAGTAGCAGAGACATGATATTTGGTGTGCAGCTTCCTTTTGAGGTGTAGACTCAGATTTGTTCAAGAGAAGTTCAAGGAGCTATATTTGCCTTTGTTAGGGGAGGGGCAAGAATTTTCACCAAGCCCAAAATTTCTATTTTCTAGACCGAGAGGCAGATTTGAACCAAATTTGACATGAGGGCTTATTGGGTCATAAGTGCTTAATTTATGTCAAAATTTTTAGCTGCGACTAGCAGCTCTATAAGTAGCAATGTTGGTCTGTCGGTCTGTCTGCCGGTTGGTCGGTCTGTATGTTAACGAGTTTGTCTGTGACCAACGAGTTTCAAAACTCAATAACTTTTGAAATACATGATGGAATGACTTTATATTTGGCATGTAAGTGTATCTTATTGATGTCTAGCCACTGTTCAATGCATGTGTTGTTCCAAATATTTTTCTTGGAGTTATGGCCCTTGATGTACTTAGAATTCTGTGAGATTGCACCACCCGTCGCAGCTACGGCGTCGATGTCGCGATTTTTTTTAGCTGCGACTAGCAGCTCTATAAGTGGCAATGTCGGTCTGTCGGTCTGTCTGTCGGTCTGTCTGTGACCAATGAGTTTCATGTTGGTCTGTCTGTGACCAACTAGTTTCAAAACTCAATAACTTTTGAAATACTTGATGGAATGACTTTACATTTGGCAAGTAAGTGTATCTTATTGATGTCTAGCCTCTGTCTGTCGGTCGGTCTGTCTGTCTGTGACCAACGAGTTTCATGTCGGTCTGTCTGTGACCAACAAGTTTCAAAACTCAATAACTTTTGAAATACTTGATGGAATGACTTTATATTTGGCATGTAAGTGTATCTTATTGATGTCTATCCACTGTTCAATGCATGTGTTGTTCCAAATATTTTTCTTGGAGTTATGGCCCTTGATGAACTTAGAATTTTGTCAGATTGCACCACCCATCGCAGCTACGGCGCCGATGTCGCAATTTTTTCCTGTCGCCCCTTGGGAACCGCAGGAGCTAAAAATAGAAAAAAAATTAAAATGCCCATATCTCGAAAACTACACAGCACTGAGAATTCTTATTTGGTGTGAAGCTTCCTTAGGACCAACAGAATGGAATGGTCCAAAAAAATTGCTATCGGTTTTATCATGGGGTACTTATTGGGAACTTTGAAAAAGTGCGGAGTCAGCATTTTTTAACACTGTGGGTAATGGGAAAAATGTTTAACACTACTTTTCTCCGAAACCTCTGCTCCAAAAGCTTTCAAATTTCACATATAACATCTGTGGAAGATTGTTTCACAGGTTTATTGAAATCAATTCCCTGGGTCCATATTTGGGCTCTCTATGGGAGCCCAAATGTTTAAATTAGTGCAGTATGAGGAATATTCTTTAAAAATCTTCTTCAGATCTAGCAATAAGAATCTTTTGATATTTGGTATGCAGCATGCTTAGGGAGGTGAGATTCAAGTTTATTCAAGCCAAATCCCTGGGTTCATATTTAGGCTGAAAATTTGGGGTCCTGGTCCAGACTTAGAAATTTTGGACCCAAATCTGGAAATGAGGTTTTTTGGATTTTTTTTGCATTTCAGTCAATTTTAAGACAAAAAAATTTATTTTTTTTTACACTGAAAATTTGGCGTCCGGGTGGGACTTTGAAAATTTTGGACCAAAATCCAGAAATCTGTTTTTTGGTTGTTTTTTATGCATTTTGGTTAATTTTAAGACAAAAAAAAAAAAAAAAAAACGAAATTAGTTTTTGGGTTTTTTATGAGTTTTGGTCAATTTCAATTTTAAGAAGAAAAAAAAATTTTAGTCTGAAAACATTTTGTTTGGGACTTCGAAAATCTGTTTTTTAGGCGTTCATCTCAATTTTGGGACGTAAAAGTGCAGAAACTGAAAATAGAAGGAAAATCCTGTGTATTGTGTGGGCACAATCGCTTCATCTAGTTGGTATATGCTTTTCTTAGGAGGGGCATATGCAGCTTATTCAAGTGAAATCCCTGGTTTGATATTTAGACTACCATGTCAGGTGAGTGTCCTAAGGCCCTCTGGGGCCTCTCGTTTAATTAAGTCTTGATTTTGCAATATTAACCCTTTGAATCCCAAGGCTGTATGTTGAAAATATTAAGTGGTCTACCCCTAAAAAACAAATATGGACTCTTCCATTTCCTTCCATTGAACTGACTTGGAAGGTACAACCAGGGCTCATAGGATTAAACTTTTTTATAAATGAAATATCAATGTAAATATGCCCCGAACAGACAGTGATTATATTATGATTAGATCGAGAAAGAGTAACCCAGTGTTGGAGTGGAGTTATTGTGTTGGGGAGTCTCACAGTTGCTCAGTGGTTTTTTCCGGGTACTCCAGCTTCCTCCACCTATAAAATTGTCGGACACAAGGTGGCCCTTGGCTGTTGAAAGTGTCATTAAACTCCAATAAATTAATAAATAAATCGAGAAAGTGACTGCTCTTGGAACAAGGTAAACTTAACCCTTTGCCTAACCTGAAAAGCAGACGACACTTGCAAAAATAATTCTTGAATAACTAATTTTTTTCATTTTTTGTCTCAAAAACATAGGTTATGACCCCTCGTTGGAACGAGCTTGACGAGCTCGTTCCAACGAGGGGTCATAACCTATGTTTTTGAGACAAAAAATGAAAAAAATAATGAAAATTAATTGGTGATTTTTGAGAATAGCGCTGGCTGGTTTTGGCCGTTACGTTAGGTAAAGGGTTAAGTACTTTCGCCACCAGTTTTCTGAAAGCTGCTTATTGAATGGGTACATGTATAGATATTATCTTTCATGTTTATATATATAGTTCACCTTCAGTTACAAACACCATTATATCAACATTACTGTCCCTATACAAAACTGGAAAAAGTTCAAAGACACTGACTTGACCTCCCTTAAAAATAGAAGAATGATATTATTTCAATAAAAAAGATGTCAAATCCTTCATGATTGATGTGGCCCAAGAGAAGAACTAATCTTTGATGAGTCTTACAGTAACCCCACTTAAGAATCTTGATGAGTATTCCATATTGTTTTACTTCTTGACTTGAATAAAAATAACATAATGCTCTAATTTCTCTAATTCCTAACCTGGATCATTGCCTTTTTCCTCAACCATACAATTTTTTCACTTACGTGCAGCTATCATTAGTCTGACATAAGATCCAAAATGATGGGTACCCTTATCAATAGTTGCCAATTTACTATTGATGTTTTTAACTGGTAGAGTGCCGACTTATTTTTCAAAGGTGATTTGTAATATGACTATTTTTTTTTTAAAAGATTTTATTGCTACCAGTAAGGGGAGCCTTGGTTAAGCAAAATTTTGTTCATAAGCAATTAATTTGTTACAATTTATTTGAGAGTGCTGTTGGCACTCTCCAATAAATTGTAATGAAACAATTTTATATGAAAAAAAAATTTGTTCTGATGCTGAGCAAACATCAAGTTCGTGCATACAGTGTAAAGCCACTTCATTGGCTTTCAGCACTTTTCAATAGAGCTATGATGTAGCAGCTTGTAGCACTGTACCTGCTGAGGTCACATTTTTCCGGTGTACCTCTTAAGGTTACATTTTTTTTCTGCACACCAGCTATTTGTAACAGCGATTCTTAGTCGAGTTTTGACGATGTCAAACTCGACTTATAGTTTGATGAAATGACGGGCGGGCGGATGGCGGCGGCGTAAACAATTGGTTTCCGGGCAATAACTTTAGTTCTATTTGACGCACCTTTACCCAACTTACTCCGGAGGTTACCCTATAGGAAAGGAAGACACTTATCGATTTCAAAGTCTCGCGCCCCAAGGACCAAGGTCACTTTTACTATAAATAGAATATTTTGTGACAAATTGGTTTCCGGGCAATAACTTTAGTTCTATTTGACGTACCTTTACCAAACTTATACCAGAGGTTACCCTACACGAATGGAAGACACCTATAGATTTTGGAGTCGGGGACTCCAAGGTCAAAGTCACTGTTACTATAAATAGAATATTTTGTGACAAATTGGTTTCTGGGCAATAACTTTAGTTCTATTTGACGCACATTTACCAAACGTATACCAGAGGTTACCTTATAGGAAGGGAAGACACCTATTGATTTTGGAGTCTGGGACTCCAAGGTCAAGGTCACTGTTACTATAAATAGAATATTATGTGACAAATTGGTTTCCGGGCAATAACTTTAGTTCTATTTGAAGCACACTTACCAAACTTATACCAGAGGTTACCCTATGGGAAGGGAAGACACCTATTGATTTCGGAGTCTGAGACTCCAAGATCAATGTCACTGTTACTATAAATAGAATATTTTGTGACAAATTGGTTTCCGGGCATTAACTTTAGTTCTATTCTGTGTATCTTCACCAAATTTATACTACAGGTTACCCTATAGGAAGGGGTGACACCTACTGCTTTCGGAGTCTGGGGCCCCAAGGTCAAGGTCACTGTTACCATCAATAGAATATTTTGTGACAAATTGGTTTCCGGGCAATAACTTTAGTTCTATTTGACGCACCTTTACCAAACTTACACCAAAGGTTACCCTATATGAAAGGAAGACACCTATCAGTTTCAGAGTCTCACGCCCCAAGGTCAAGGTCACTGTTTCTACAAATAGCTTATTCCTTCAGAATTTAATGTCAAAACTCGACTTCTGGATCTGTGATCCTCTTGCTGTATTTTATTTATTTATTGGTGTTTAAGGTCAAATATTTCGGCACATTTGCTAATCATGACCATGAATAATTAACCATTCTGCACAATGGCTGCTAGTTGCCAATAAAATTAAAACTTTAAACATATTTTTTTCCCAAAGTCGAAGACAACATGCTGTGAGCAAGGGGGCCTTCCTTTAGCTAGATTTGGTTCATAAATTTTTTGTTACAATTTATTGGGGAGTGCTGTTGTAACAAAACAAGCTTATTTAAATATCTTTTTTTCTCGGATTATGTGAAAATAAAAAGCTAATGTTTTATAGTGTAAAGCCATTAAAGTGGCTTTTATCACTCCCCCATTTAACCCCAAGGAGGCAGCATTTGCGATCATATTACTGTGAACTACAAAATATATAATATTTCCATTTGGCAAGTTTGGGCACGGCACCTACAGTTAAAACTAGAAGTCCTGTCACGAACTGTGCGCTTATCTAGGCTTAATTGCACGTAGGAATTGTGCGCAATTGCCATATCGAATGACATCCAAAGCACGGCAGGAAACATTGCCTGGTTACTCATAGCAAACACAGGCAATGTTTCTGCCAGTGGACCTCCTGGTCACCCGGAGGTCCATTGGCTGAAACATTGCTTGTGCACAAGCCATATGTACAGAATTTGATAGCCTTACTATGGTCCTAACGTGTAGATTAACGTGCAGATCGACTTGCTATTTGTGTACATTTCATGACAGGACTTCTAGTTTTAACTGTAACCAGTTAAAGCAGTGAACTGGGTGTTGTCTTGCATTCAAGTGTTTCTGTCTTGGAAACATTATTTAGGGTGTGAAGTTTTGTCATGATGAGTGAATTTGTGAAAGGTGTTCTGGTTCATTTAATGAGCCAACAACTGTTGGTATACTTTATTGTGCCCTTGGTGTTATTGGCATTCAATATGTCATGGAGTATGGCAGATATGCATATTTTTCACAAAAAGTTATTACTTAAGTTGGGAGAAAGCAATCATTATCCCCATTGAAGATGGTATAAAAGTTAAACTCATCCTGTGGGAAATGATCTTTGGAAACAAGAATAAAAAAATATTTCTTCATAGCCACATGTTTTCCATTACCGCAACAATTACATTTGCACTCCATTTTTTCAAGGGAGTTTCTTCTATGGAGGTAATATCATTCTTAAATGGTAGTGTGCTACCTTTTTATGTGTACCCATACTATGTATGGTACACATAATGCCGGCATCCGGGGTGACCATCTGTCGTTCGTCCATCCTTTGTCCATCTGTCTGTCTGTCCGTCCATCCATCCATCCATCCGTCTGTCCATCCGTCTGTCTGTCCGTCCGTACATCCGCCTGTCTGTCCGGCGTCCGTATCCATTTCTTTGGCATTCGATAACTTGAAAAATATTGCTTGAATTGTCAAGTTACTTTATATTTGTGTTCAGGTTACTGATGTGCCGAGCTGTATAGTTTTTGGTGTAAATCGGATAATTTGATCCTGAGATATTAACCCTTTATCCTTCAAATTGAAAATTCCTCCAATCCCTTTGGCCTTCGATAACTTTAAAAATATTGCTTGGATTGTCTAGTTACTTTATATTTGTGTTCAGGTTACTGATTTGCCGAGCTGTATAGTTTTTGGTGTAAATCTGATGATTTGATCCCGAGATATTAACCCTTTCTCCTTCAAATTGAAAATTCCTCCAATCCCTTTGGCATTCGATAACTTGAAAAATATTGCTTGGATTGTCAAGTTACTTTATGTTTGTGTTAAGGTTACTGATGTACTGAGCTGTATAGTTTTTGGTGTAAATCTGTTATTTTGATCCTCAGATATTAACCCTTTATCCTTCAAATTTAAAATTTCTCCAATCCCTTTGGCATTCGATAACTTGAAAAATATTGCTTGGATTGTCAAGTTACTTTATATTTGTGTTCAGGTTACTGATGTGCCGAGCTGTGTAGTTTTTGGTGTAAATCTGATAATTTAATCCTGAGATATTAACCCTTTATCCTTCAAATTGAAAATTCCTCCAATCCCTTTGGCATTCGATAACTTGAAAAATATTGCTGGATTGTCAAGTTACTTTATATTTGTGTTCAGGTTACCGATGTGCCGAGCTGTATAGTTTTTGGTGTAAATCGGATAATTTGATCCTGAGATATTAACCCTTTATCCTTCAAATTTAAAATTCCTCCAATCCCTTTGGCATTCAATAACTTGAAAAATATTGCTTGGATTGTCTAGTTAATTTATATTTGTGTTCAGGTTACTGATGTGCCGAGCTGTATAGTTTTTGGTGTAAATCTGATGATTTGATCCCAAGATATTAACCCTTTGTCCTTCAAATTGAAAATTCCTCCAATCCCTTTGGCATTCGATAACTTGAAAAATATTACTTGGATTGTCAAGTTACTTTATATTTGTGTTCAGGTTACTGATGTGGCAAGCTGTATAGTTTTTGGTGTAAATCTGTTATTTTGATCCTGAGATATTAACCCTTTATCCTTCAAATTGAAAATTCCTCCGATCCCTTTGGCATTCGATAACTTGAAAAAATATTGCTTGGATTGTCAAGTTATTTTATATTTGTGTTCAGGTTACTGATGTGCCGAGCTGTATAGTTTTTGGTGTTAATCTGATGATTTGATCCGGAGATATTAACCCTTTATCCTTCAAATTGAAAATTCCTCCAATTCCTTTGGCATGAGATAACTCAAAAAAGATCAATCCGATTGTCATGTTTCTTTATATATTTATTCAGGTTACTGATGTGCTGTGATGTATAGTTTTTTATGTAAATCTGATAATTTGATCCGGAGATATTAACCCTTTATCCATCACATTAGACACTCCTCCAATACATTTCTATATGTACCCATACCTTGTATGGTGTACATAATGTCAGCATCCGTGGTGGCCCTCCGTCATACAGCTTTCTACTAGTTGCGCGTATGGGTACACATCTGACGATTTCATCGGCCTATTTTTCATGATTTCATCATATATTGCTCTGCTACTAGTGTTGAAACGGTTTTGGGATCTTCATAACCGGCCAACTGTTTCTGATAACCAAGGTTAAACGATTAACCACTATTATCTAACAGAACCCTGTTAGTTTTGGACTTGCTTGGTCAAAGGTCAAGGTCACAGTGACCTTGAACATAGTAAATTGTAAACAGTTGGTTTCCGGATGATAACTTGACTACGGTTCAACCCACATTCATGAAACTTCACATTTAGGTTGGCCTTCGTGAGAGGAAGAACCCTATTTATTTTGGACTTACTAGGTCGAAGGTCAAGGTCACAGTGACCTTGAACATAGTAAATAAAAACAATTGGTTTCCAGATGATAGCTTGATAATGTTTCGACCCATGTTCATGAAACTTCATAGGTAGGTTGGCATCAGTGAGAGGAAAAACCCTATTTATTTTGGACTTGCATGGTGAAAGGTCAAGGTCACAGTGACCTTCAACATAGTAAATCGTAAACAATTGGTTTCCGGACGATAACTTGATAATGGTTTGGCCCACATTTATGAAACTTCATAGGTAGGTTGGCCTAGGTGAGTGGAAGACCCCTATTTTTTTTAGACTCACTAGGTCAAAGGCCAAGGTCACAGTGACCTTGAACATAGTAAATTGTAAACAATTGGTTTCCAGATGATAATTTGACAATGGTTCTACCTATGATCATGAAACTTTATAGGTAGGTTGGCATTGGTGCAAGAAAGAACTCTATATATTTTGCAATCACTAGGTCAAAGGTCATGGTCACAATGACCTTTCACATAGTAAATTGTAAACAATTGGTTTCTGGCCGATAAGTTGATAATGATTAAACCCACTTTTGTACTGTCACAACTCGACATTGGATCGGTGATCCTATCGGCATTTTTTATTAGGGTTTAACAACACTTTAACAGCCAAGGTCATATTGTGTCGGTGACAATTTTATGGGTGGAGGCAGCCGGAGTACCCAGAGAGAACCACTGAGTTACGACAAGCAGCTGCCATGGGCTCCCCAACATTGTAACTCTGCATTGCAGTACAGGCAGGGTTAGATTGGTTGAAGACATCGCACCATCGATGTGCAGTATGCCTTAGAACACGGCGTCATCATGCCCCCAAGTGGACAATCAGGGTGAAGTGCCTTGCCCAAGGACACAACACGGGAGTCCGAATCGATCACTCAGACGGTCACCCATCCAAGGACTAACCGTTCTCAATGTTGCTCAACTTCAGAGATCTGACGAAAGCCGGTTACCACAATGCCACCATGCCCCCAGTCATTGTGGAAGTTCGATATTTGTTTTATTTCTGTGAGAAACCACATGCTTTCAATATCATTCTATCTGGGGCTCATCGGTTACTCTCACCTGCGTAATAAGAATGAAGCCTGAATAATAGTCATGTCCATCATTTTCAGTTAAAATTAATAGTGATGGCATTTTCACTCTCTCATTTCCAAATAATAGTGACGGCCAAAATTTTTCAAGATATTTGCTTATCTAATACAAAAGCCAGATGATCCTTTGCAAACAAAATTATTAAATGTTTTCATTATACGTCCGTTTATAAAAACGGGACGTATTATGTTTTCAGTCTGTCTGTCTGTCCATCCGTCTGTCCGTAAACAATTTGGTTTCCGTTCATTTAAAGTCGAACGCCTTGACGGATCGACATCAAACTTTCAGAAGTTGTTGGCTCACCAACGTTAGTTGTGTGAGCCTATGGCATAGCCCTCATGTCGGCGTCGGCGTTGGCTCTCTGTTACGGTGTGGAATTATTAATGATATTGGTAACAGAAAGAAATCTGAGAATCAGCAACAATAACTTTGAATTTAACTATTCTGAAATTTAATTAAAAAAAATTGATATAAAAAAAAAATGATACAAAGATCTTTTACACTAATTAACCGGGTTACAGAAAATAAAAAAAACAATGGTACTTATCAATTATAGAATTGGTCCAAAGTACAGTTTGACAGAATCCAGTAATCCAGTGGCGAAGTATCTTCTGAAGAAAGTTACCAGCTGGTAGATGTAGTATTAAATCCAAGAATGTCTCTTCAGAAACAGTATCCCGTAGATTTATAACAAAATTTTCACTTAGAAATTTCAGCAGTCTCCAATAAAATATAATAAAACGCTCTACAAAATTCAAATGGAGTAAAAATCCAAGAAGTATTGGCGCCACAGGTAATTTCCAAATAATCCAGTAGAATCCTGGCTTTTCACAAAATAATATTATTCTGTTTCACAGAAAGTATAAATTCTCTTTTCCAAGACGAATAGATTCTCTTCAAAATTCTCTTTTGGAATCAATCTTCCAAAATCACAAAGAAGCACTGCTTCTATAATAAATGCACTGTTCTGAAACAATAATATTCTCCAATGGAAATAACTGAAGTGAGTCTTTTTGAAAGGCTTTCTAAGAAATGAGTTTTTGAATTCTGTTGACAAACCTTCATATAGTAACCAGATAGAATGTTCCAGAAGATGAAAATTCTTCAATGTTCTAACAGTTTCTAGGGGATTCTGTTAAAGTTCAAGTAAACAAGGTCACTGACCTATTTAAACAATTAAACAATCAACAGCTATATGTACAATATATCAGTGTAACAACGATGTAAACAAGGTCACTGAGTGCAAATGAGTTAGACCAGTCAGAAAATGCAGAAATAAAAAAAAATATCTTTCTCATATAATTATCTACCAAGGATATATCAATCTCAATATAATATGGGGGCTATAACACACCCCGCCTTAAAAGAAAAAGTTTGAAGGTACTGAAAACTTTTTACATAATTTTAGCAGACTCTGACTGGTTTACAATACACACACACCATAATCTTCACAATTTTATTTATTTTTTTTTTTTTAATAAACATGTATACACTTGAAGTGAATAGAGACCGATCATATCATTTTAAATTAGGATATTCTGGAAAGAGCATCAGCTACAACATTATCTCTTCCCGAAATATGCCTAATCTCTAAATTATATTCTTGAAGGGCTAAACTCCACCGCAATAATCTTTGATTCTTGTTTTTCATTTTATTGATAAATGTTAAGGGGTTATGATCGGTGTAAACTGTAATTGGACATTGGGCGGTTCCTAGATACACATCAAAATGGGTTAATGCCAAAATTAGAGCCAAAGTTTCTTTTTCTACCGTAGAGTAATTCTTTTGATGTTTGAGAAATTTTCTGGAAAAATAACATACAGGGTGATCAATACCTTGGGAATCTTCCTGGGCAATATACCCACCTGCTCCATTGTCACTTGCATCTATGAATAATTTGAAGGGCTTTTCATAATTGGGACTGGCCAGAACAGGGGAATTATTTAATAAAGTTTTTATTCTGTTAAAGGATTTCTGACATTCCTCAGTCCAAACAAACTTAACCCTTTTGCTCAATAAAGTGGTCAAAGGGGAAACAACATCTGAAAAATTTAAACAAAATTTTCTATAATATCCAGCCATGCCTAAGAATCTCATGAGCTCTTTTTTAGAGATTGGTACTGGAAAATTTACAATGGCATCAACTTTCGCCGCAATCGGCCTCACCTGCCCCTGCCCCACAACATGACCTAAATAATTTACAGTTGCTTTGCCAAATTCTGATTTTACCAATTTAATAGTTAGGTTGGCTTGGGTCACTTTGTCAAAAAATTCTTGAATATGCTTTAGATGATCAGCCCAATTTGTATCTGTGTGTATAATAACATCATCAATATAAGCTTCACTGTGATCTAGGTCTGCAATTAAGTGGTTAACCATGCGCTGGAACGTTGCCGGAGAGTTTTTCATGCCAAAAGGGGTAACTTTATATTGATACAATCCAAATGGTGTAACAAAAGCAGATATTTCTTTTGCTTTTTCTGTTAAAGGGATTTGCCAATAACCCTTTAACAAGTCAAATTTTGTCACAAATTTAGCATGGCCAAGTTTGTCAATGCAGTCATCAATTCTTGGAATTGGATAATTGTCTGTTTTGGTGAGGCTGTTCACCTTTCGGTAATCCGTACAAAATCGGTAACTGCCATCAGGTTTTGGGACAAGTATACAGGGCGAACTCCAGTTGCTATGGCTAGGTTCTATGATATCATTGTCCAGCATATACTGTATTTCCTTTCGCATGATCTCAGCTTTGAAAGGGTTCAATCTATATGGATGCTGTTTGATGGGATTTGCCTCTCCTACATCAACATCATGAAAAATAACAGATGTCCTACTAGGCACATCAGGAAATAAGTGTTGATATTTGAAAATTAAATCAACTAAATCTTTTCTTTGGTCAGGCAGTAAATAATCTGTTTTATTTTGTAGATCTCTCAGGACATCTGAGTTCTGTAACTTCAGAGAGGTACATTTTCGCCGCCTTCATGAATATCCTCTACAGGATTTTCCAGCTCATCCATGTGGGTGACTGTTGAGACTGGTAGAGAGTTTGGTTCTCTCTCATAATATGTTTTCAACATATTTATATGGCACAGCTGAGTATTTTTGAGTCTATCAGGAGTCTCAACAACATAATCAGTATCACTGATCTTGTGCTTAACAAAATAAGGGCCTGAATATCTTGCTTGTAAAGCATTGCCCTTTAAAGGGAATAATACTAACACCTTGTCCCCAGATTTAAAGGTGCGAAATTTCGCCTTTTTGTCATACCAGGTCTTCATATGACTCTGGGCTTTCTGTAAATGTTTATTTGCCATTTCTCTGGCCTGGTGCAATTTTTCCTTAAAAGTGGACACATAGTCCAGGAGAGAAATTTCAGGTGGCTCTTCCTCGAGCCATTTCTCCTTCAAAGCAGTGAGTGGACCCCTCACTGAGTGTCCAAACACTAATTCAAAAGGGCTGAACCCCAGAGATTCCTGTACAGTTTCACGGACTGCAAATAAAAGGAGATGTACTCCTTCATCCCAATCCTTCTCATTATTCTCCCCATAGGCCTTTATCATGGTCTTCAGTGTTTGATGAAAGCATTCTAGAGCTCCTTGACTTTCGGGATGATAGGCACTTGATGTGTACTGCTTAATTTTGAGCTCATACATCACCTGCTGAAAAATGTTTGACATAAAATTTGAGCCTTGGTCCGATTGCACTGACCTGGGTAGACCGAAAGTCGTGAAAAATTTTATCAAGGCCTTAACTATAGTCTTAGTTTTAATATTTCTTAGAGGAATAGCCTCAGGAAATCGTGTAGAAGCACACATGATGGTAAGAAGATATTCATTTCCAGATCTTGTTCTAGGCAATGGGCCAACACAATCAATAATAATTCTACTAAATGGCTCCTCAAAAGCAGCGATTGGTTGAAGGGGAGCAGGAGGAATCTTCTGGTTGGGTTTTCCTACAATTTGACAGGTGTGGCAGGTTTTACAAAATTCGACAACATCCTGTCGAAGCTTGGGCCAGTAAAAACATTGTTGAATACGAGAGTAGGTTTTCCTAACTCCCAAATGTCCAGCCATTGGATTTTCATGAGCCAGGCTTATTATTTCATTCCGGTATTTAGTGGGGACAACTATTTGATAAATAACCTCCCAATCACTATTGGAGGGTACTTCTGGTGGTGGCCATTTCCTCATAAGCACACCAGATTTTCTGAAATAACCGACAGAGGAGTTTTGGGCTTCAGCCTGTGTTAGAGCCTTTTCACGTGGCTCGGCAAGGTCAGGATCACTTTCCTGTTCCTGAATTAAAGATGTCCGGGAAATGACATTCAAGGAGGTCCCCCTATCACTCTCAGGTGTAGTGGCCTCTTTACAATGTCTGGACGAGTCATCACTTTGACTCAAAAAGGTCAGAGACAAATCAATGTCTTCAGAATCCGTAATTCTGTGACAGTTCTTATCCTCAGCTTTGCTGTTTAAATCAACACAATTGAGGTTGTTATCAACCTCAGTTTTCTTTGCCATGGACCGAGTCACAGCACATGCTGGAAAGGCAAAAGGAAAACATTCCTTAAAATTAATAATACTTTCATCTGTGCTCGGCTTATCCACCACTTGAGGTTCTGCAGTGACTTTGTCACCAGCTAAGTCATTTCCCAATAATAAAGAAATACCTTTTACAGGTAGAGTAGGTCTGATTCCTACTGTCACAGTCCCATTTACTAAGCTACTTCTTAAATTTATTTTATGAAGTGGGACCTTTGAAGAGTTTGACTCAATACCTGATATTAGAACTTGTGCCCCTGTAGCACTTTCTTCAGAAAATGGCAAAATGCCTTCTAACATTAATGACTGAGTAGCCCCTGTGTCTCTCAGTATTTTTATTGGTAAGGAACAGTGCTTATCCCCATCAAGGGAAACAAAGCCTTCAGAAATAAATGGCTTATAATTTTCTAAGGCGTCTTGCTTTATAACATAATTTTCAGGGCATGGAGCACATGCTAGTGCATTCTGTGAAGTTGAGGACTCATTTTTCCTTTTTAACAGCCAGCAATCAGATAATAAATGACCTGGTTTCTTACAATAATTACAAGTTTTACTTGAACTGTTGGGTTGTAATGGTGTAGGACTGGCATTAGATGGCTTATTCTCATTAGGCTTCCTATTAAATTTGGGTGGTGAAAAGTTTGGAGGATTGGAAGGATGATTAGAAGGATGAGTTTTATCTGAAGTAGGTCTAGGTCCACTTTGGAAAGAATTCTTGTGAAGCCAAAAATTTGTAGAGTTACGACTCATTTTATGAGTTAAGGCATAGTCATCTGCTAGTACTGCTGCTCTATTTAATGTGTCAACTTTTTGTTCATCCAGGTGGGCCTTTATATCTGAATGTATCTTTCCTTTAAACTCCTCAATCAGCATCATTTCCTTTAATTTTGTAAAATCTTTCCCTATTTCTTTTGAGTGGCACCACCTGTCAAATAAATTTTGCTTTTCTCTGGCAAATTCCACATGAGTTTGATTTTCATTTTTATAATAATTTCTGAATTTCTGCCTATAGGCCTCTGGAACAAGTTCATATGCCTTAAGTATTGCCTCTTTAACAGCGTCATAATTGTTGCTTTGCTCAGAAGATAGAGCGGAATAGATTTCTTGGGCCTTCCCTTTCAAAACACTTTGCAATAGCAAAGTCCAGACATCCCTTGGCCACTCTAAACTTGTTGCCACTTTTTCAAAATGTAAAAAAATATTTATCAACTTCTTTTTCTTGAAAGGGGGGAACTAGCCTAACATGTTTAGTTGCATCAAATCTACTTGGGGAAATTACATTTGAGCCTTGACGCTGTGATTCTAATTCTTTTATTTTTATTTCCTTTTGAATTTCTAATTCTTTTAAGTGCATTTCTTTTTGAGTTTCTATTTCCCTTAATTTTAATTCCCTATCCTCCTTTTCTTTTTGAGCCTGAATTTGTATTTGTTCCCTTTCTTTTTGAGCTTCTAATTCTTTTAATTTTAATTCCCTGTCTTCTTTTTCTTTTTGAGCCTGAATTTGTATTTGTTCCCTTTCTTTTTGAGCTTCTAATTCTTTTAATTTTAATTCCCTGTCTTCTTTTTCTTTTTGAGCCTGAATTTGTTCCCTTTCTTTTTGCGCTTCCAATTCTTTTAATTTCATTTCATTTTCCTGCCTTTTCATTTCTTGTTGCATTTCTAATCTCTTTAGTTCCAATTCTAACTTTTTAAGTTCAAGAGCATCAGTAGGTTGTGGTTCAGCGACATGTGACCCAGACTGAGGCAAAAGACCCTCCTCAATATAATGATTAACAATGAGCTGTTTAAGTTTATGCTTGTTCAGACCAGGGGTGGCAGGTAATTTTAGATACTGAGCAAGTTGAAATAAATCCTCCTTCTTAAGAGATTCTAAAAGGGCCAAACTAGGAGATCTTTCAAATTCAGAAATAAATTCTGTCACAATAAATACCATGATGAAAAGGTTTGCTGGTTCTCAGAATATAAATAATGAATTAAATGATACTGAAATTTTCTAACAAAATTTAAATGTTTTGAAAGTGAGCCAAAATAATAATTGCAATTTGCAATTTTCTCGTTATCTAATATTCAATCCCGGACGAGCCCCCAATTTCTGTTACGGTGTGGAATTATTAATGATATTGGTAACAGAAAGAAATCTGAGAATCAGCAACAATAACTTTGAATTTAACTATTCTGAAATTTAATTAAAAAAAATTGATATAAAAAAAAAATGATACAAAGATCTTTTACACTAATTAACCGGGTTACAGAAAATAAAAAAAACAATGGTACTTATCAATTATAGAATTAGTCCAAAGTACAGTTTGACAGAATCCAGTAATCCAGTGGCGAAGTATCTTCTGAAGAAAGTTACCAGCTGGTAGATGTAGTATTAAATCCAAGAATGTCTCTTCAGAAACAGTATCCCGTAGATTTATAACAAAATTTTCACTTAGAAATTTCAGCAGTCTCCAATAAAATATAATAAAACGCTCTACAAAATTCAAATGGAGTAAAAATCCAAGAAGTATTGGCGCCACAGGTAATTTCCAAATAATCCAGTAGAATCCTGGCTTTTCACAAAATAATATTATTCTGTTTCACAGAAAGTATAAATTCTCTTTTCCAAGACGAATAGATTCTCTTCAAAATTCTCTTTTGGAATCAATCTTCCAAAATCACAAAGAAGCACTGCTTCTATAATAAATGCACTGTTCTGAAACAATAATATTCTCCAATGGAAATAACTGAAGTGAGTCTTTTTGAAAGGCTTTCTAAGAAATGAGTTTTTGAATTCTGTTGACAAACCTTCATATAGTAACCAGATAGAATGTTCCAGAAGATGAAAATTCTTCAATGTTCTAACAGTTTCTAGGGGATTCTGTTAAAGTTCAAGTAAACAAGGTCACTGACCTATTTAAACAATTAAACAATCAACAGCTATATGTACAATATATCAGTGTAACAACGATGTAAACAAGGTCACTGAGTGCAAATGAGTTAGACCAGTCAGAAAATGCAGAAATAAAAAAAAATATCTTTCTCATATAATTATCTACCAAGGATATATCAATCTCAATATAATATGGGGGCTATAACACTCTCAAATATTTTTAACTTTTGTGTACAGGTTTTGATTTTTTGACTTTTCAATTTTTTTTTTAGTTTCAGCATATTGCTATAGTGGTTCACTATAACATTTAACTCTTTTCCAGGGTATTTTGTCGTAATTTTAACCCTTTGAATCAAATTTTAGACTTATTTTGATGTTTGCGTGCAGGTTTTGATGTTTTTTTTCTCCTTTCTTTCAAGTGGAGATTTACCTTGCAGCATATGTCCATGCTTTCTATTGTTTGTAAACATGCATCTTAGGTCTATGTTTGTATTATTTAACCCTTTTCCTGCTGAATTACTTCAATTTTGGACTTTTATGTACAGCTTTTGGACTTAGGCTTACAGTTTCTTACTTTTATGTACAGGTTGTGATAAAAAAAAACAATTTCAAGTGAGGTTGACCTCACTGCATATTGCAGTGGTGGTTATTATAACATTGATATCTTTCCAGTGCATTTTTAAAAAAATGTTAACCCTTTGAATAGATTTTTAGACTTATTTTGACGTTTGCATGCAGGTTTTCATGGGTTTTTTTTTTCCTTTCTTCCAAGTGTAGAGTTTCTGCATATTGCTATGGTGGTTCACTATAACATTTAACTCTTTTCCAGGGTATTTTGTCTTAATTTTAACCCTTTGAATCAAATTTTAGACTTATTTTGATGTTTGCGTGCAGGTTTTGATGGGTTTTTTTTCCTTTCTCCCAAGTGGAGATTTACCTTGCAGCATATCTCCATGCTTCTTAGGGGTTATTATTATATTATTTAACCCTTTAGCTGCTTATTTTCTTTAATTTTGGACTTTTGTGTGCAGGTTTTGAACTTTTTTTTTTACTCCAGCCACCCGTTTACATTGGCCACCTGTTGGTGAGCCACGGGGTACTGATACCCCCTCTAGTTTTTAGCAATAAAATACAGGTCAAGTTCGATATTGGTGTTTCTCAGTCCATCCGCTGCAGAGTTATGGCCCTTTGAAAACACAATTTTTCTAAAAAAAATTGGTTTCCGTTCATTTAAAGCTGAACACCTTGACGGATTGACACCAAATTTTTCAGATGTTGTTTTTAGCAATGAAATACAGGTCAGGTTCGATATTGGTGTTTCTCAGTCCATCCGCTGCAGAGTTATGGACCTTTGAAAACACAATCTTTCGAAAAAAAATTGGTTTCCCTTCATTTAAAGTCGAACGCCTTGACGGATCGACATCAAACTTTCAGATGTTGTTTGTAGCAATAAAATACAGATCAAGTTTGATATTGGTGTTTCTCAGTCCATCCGCTGCAGAGTTATTGCCCTTTGAAAACACAATTTTTGAAAAAAAATTGATTTTCCTTCATTTAAAGCCGAACGCCTTGACGGATTGACATCAAATTTTTCAGATGTTTTTATATGCCCGTTTGAAAAACGGTACGTATTATGAGAATGGTCTCTCCACCTGTCTGTCTGTCCGTCCATGGACACATTTCGTTTCCAGACGATAACTTTACAGGGTTTGCACAGGCCTTGAAAAGTCCTTGAATTTCACCTTTACCTTGAAAAGTCCTTGAATCCATTTTTTTCCTTGAAAAGCTCTTGAAAATTGACAGGTGTCCTTGAAAAGCTCTTGAATTTTCAAATAAGTGTAAGTGTGTATGTAATTCTGAAAGATTTCACCCCAAAATGTAGAAAACGGGAGACTTTTTTTTGTGGAAAATATGTTTTTTTTAAACGTATTCGCAACGTTGTTTTGGACGTGAAACTTGGCTACTTTTAGTGGCCTGTATTCAGTTCTTACTGCAGATTGGTACTCTCAAAAAAATTTGCGCATGCGTTTTATCAGTGAATCGTTTTCCTGTTGTGTGTTTATTTTTAATTGTTCAATGCTTCGATGGTTTTGAATACATGATCCTCTTCAAAATTAAATATACTAGACTTTTATTATGGGGAAGTGCGTTTTCAGTGTGGCATGGCTGAAGAATTCTGAGTACAAACAGTGGGTTGAACAATGCAAGTCTGACAAACACAAAGTGAATTGCACTGTTTGCTTGAAACTTATTGATGTCAGCCGCATGGGCGAAAGTGCCCTGAAATCACATACGAGGAGCAAAAAGCACAAAGTGTGTATGAGAATGTTGGAAAATTCTGGCAAACTTTTAACTTTGTCTCATTGGTCTTGGAAAACCAGGTCGTCGAGTGACGCTGCGGAATTACCACAAACAAACACAATGGACTCAGTCTCGGCTTCAGCCCAGGTGATGCAGGCACCGATAATCATAAAGACAAACAGGATTCACTTTTCAATTTGGATACAAACAAAACTGGTCTGGTATAAGTCTGGTATGTTTTGTCACAGTTGCAGTTGTAGGATAACCATAATAAAGTAACTTCCCCCACATTTTACCTTTGTTGATAAATCCAACACTTGACATGATTTTTTGGAAAGCAGCTCTGCGGGAGAGCTTTCCAAAAAATTATTTGAAGTGTTGGAGTTATCAAAGAAGAAAATTAAGTGGGATCAATGTTTTCTTGTGTTTATCCTGCAAATTCAGCAAATATTGATACATTGATCAAAATAATTGTCACAGAATGGTCCCTGAAAAAGTTGCAGGAGTCCTTGAATAGTCCTTGAATTTGATGTAGCCTTGCCTGTATGAACCATGCTTTAGTTGTAATGGTTTGAGCTGAGTTAAATTTGGCATGTGGATTTAGTATGACAAAATACAGGATGGGTTCAACTTCCGTTTCTAGTGGCCCATTTGCAGTAGAGTTATGGACCTTTATTTATGGGAATTTAGCCCAACTTCTCGTTTCCGGACGATAACTTTAGTTTGCCTTGACCGATTTATTTCAAATTTTCAGTTTTTTTGTTTTTGACCACAAAATACAGCTCAAGTTCACTTTTGACCACAATCGCATATACCTTTCCAGAGTTATTCCCCTTGAATGATTGCAAATTTGTGAATTATGTGGTTTCCGGATGATAACTTTAGTTTGCTTTGACCGATTTTTTTCAAATTCTCAGATTTTGTTTTTGACCACAAAGCACAGCTCAAGTTCACCTTTGGCCATAATTGCATGTACCGTTCCATAGTTATTCCCCTTGAATGATTGCAAATTTGTGAATTATGTGGTTTCCGGATGATAACTTTAGTTTGCCTTGACTAATTTGCTTCAAATTCTCAGATTTTGTTTATGACCACAAAGCACAGCTCAACTTCACATTCAGCCAAAATCGCATGTACCTTTCCAGAGTTATTCCTCTTGAATTTGTGCATTTTGTGTTTTCCGGATTATAACTTTAGTATGGCCTGACTGATTTTTTATACGCCTGTTGAAAAACCGTCGAATTATGGAGTCAGTCTGTCTGTCTGTCTGTCTGTCCATTTGTCCATCCATCGGTCTGTCCGTTCGTCAACATTTGGTTTCCAGATGATAACTTTAGTATTTTCTTTTCGATTGACTCCTAAGCTTGGTATGTTGTTTAATCAAAACAAAAGACAGGTCAAGTTCGAATATGGGGTCAGTTCAAACTTCGAAGTTCCCCTGAATTATGGCCCTTGTTGGACATAGAATGCATCAAATATTTGGTTTCCAGATGATAACTTTTAATATTTGTTTTCCGATTGGTTCCAAACTTGGTTTGTTGTTTAATCACAACAAAATACAGGTCAAGTTCGAATATGGGGTTGGTCCGAACAATTTTCACCCTCACCCCCATCCTTACCCTCACCCCCATCCTTACCCCAACCCTTCAAAAATACAAAACGGGCGTATAATGTCCCGCTAGGCGGTGCTCTTGTTGTTTTTTTTTGCATCAAAAACATAGTTTGTGACCCCTCATTGGAATGAGCTCTCGAAACAATCTCATTCCAATGAGGGGTCAAAAGCCATGTTTTGGAGACAAAACTATAAAAAAATAATGAAAATTATGAGCTCTGTCAAAGAAGATTTAACTCTCAAGCCGCTGAGTATGTTTAAGATATTTTTTCGCAGCCATGACTTGATTTGATGAAAAATTGTTCTAAATTTAACTTGAAAAATCATTGGTGAAAAAATGCATTCAGTTTGCAGGGTGGGAATTGGAATAAATGTGCCTAAATTATACATATTTAAGTATCAAGAGAAATTCTGCACTTGGCAGGAGTATCTGCCAGCAGCATGCAAGAAGTTAATGTGTTAAATTCATAGTTGTATTACAGCTAAAACTAAAAATCCTGTCCTGAAATGCGCTCAAATAGCACATCGATATGCGCGTTAATCTACGCGATATGACCATAATAAGGCTATCAAATTCTGTAAATATGGCCTGTGCACAAGCAATGTTTCAGCCAATGGACCTCCGGGTTACCCGGAGGTCCCTTGGCAGAAACATTGCCCGTATTTGCTATGAGTAACCAGGAGAACCTGCCGTGCTTTGGATGCTATTCGATATGGCCATTGCACGCAATTCATGCCTAGATAAGCATGCAGTTTGTGACAGGACTTCTAGTTTTAACCGTATACTAGGGAATATTTAGCAGATTGACCTTTTGATATTTTGACGTCAGTGTGCAAAGGGTTAAAATAAAAGTCTGATGTTTTCCTCAGGTGAGCAGGAGTAGCTCATTTTGAACCTTGTTGAATGCAATAAGCATTTCAAATAAATTTTAACTACGAGAAGCAGCTCTGAAAGTGGTAAGGTCAGTTGGTTGGGCTGTCTGTCTGTCAAAGAACTTCTCTCATTTATCTTTGAATTCAGAGACTTTGTTATGCAAGCAATTTAAATTTAATGTGTGTAATTGGTGTCCTGAAGTGGGTGGTCATAAGGCTTCAGAAAACCAATGACTTCCCAGTTCAAGGCACCAATTGTGCATTAAATTTGTGTTTGAATGGGAATTCAGGCTTGGCAATTTCAATCATTTGAAGCAAAATGGGTCACAGCAATATTTTTTTTTCTGTCAGTTTCAAGTTCAACAACTGACATCACAGTTTGAGGGGTAATTATTCAAGGAATATTGACTCTATAATATACTACCATTGCTACTATCCTGTCACTTGAAGCACTTGCTCCAGGATGTGACTGTAGATTCAAGCAGACCTGTTGTCCAAGAAAGTCATATGCCTACCACTACCACCTTCAACCTCCCTTGGGGGGGTTGAAGGTGGTAGTGGTAGGCGTTTGACTTTCTTGGACAACAGGTCTGGGTACACACACAGGTCTTGTCAAGTGTGTGTTCGGTTGTTGAGTGAGACATCTAGATGTCTAAGAGATTTCGCTTTACCTTAGTAAAGTTAATAAAATCACTGATGTAGTCTGTTGGTTTCAGTTTCAATGAGTTCGTTCAGCTGGATACTTAAAATGCTGTGTAAAGCTAATTGCTCTCCTAAGCTGATTGAGGAGAGCAATTTTTTGCCCTCCTGCATTTTTCAGAATGCCAGGCCTGGGAACTGAAATTGAGAAATTTGGCGTTAAGAATTGGGGAAAAATCATTCTCAGATGTCATTGGGATCGAAAGGGTCCCATAAAAGGCACACGAAAGAATCCCTTGGCAAGTTGGCGGGTCAATATTCTCTTCAGTTTAGTGTCCAACAAATGTTTTTGAAGAATACATTTTATCACATAGTCACCATCAAATAGCCTGTTACGGAAAATATCATTCACAACAAGTCAAGATAAGCTATTGCCATCACATGTGTGAAAGTCTGTTAGTCTGTGAGTCTGTTCACATTTTCCTTTAGCACAGGCTACACCCCATAGTTCTTGTCCGAACATCACAAAATTTCATATGCAGGTTTGAGGTCATGTCTAGATGATATCTAGATAATATCTTGTTTCAACTTAAACAGCTCATGGAGCCATGTCAAACAAGTTATAATAGATTAAATGCCTATATTGGATGTATGTACCGAGGCCAAATTGGCCTAAAAACAAAGGAAACTGGGGAGAGTCTGGGTAATTTTTTAACAGGTTACACAATTTTTTATTCAGTTAACAGGAGTTGACTCTATAACCTATATTCAATTAACAGATCGAATTTGTACTGGAGTATGGTAAATAGTTTTGTGTTGGGAAATTATATTTAATTAACAGGGTTATTCAGTTAAGAATTATCCAGTTGAGTGGACTCCACTGTACGAGAATTATGTCAGATGCTGACATGGTAACGTTGTGAGTGAGTTGGTTTGTGAAGTAGAATTGAATTAATTTTCTCTTCTTCTTCATTAACTTTCTACCTAAACAAATAGCAGACAATATTTACAGAACAAAATTTCTGAAAAACTAAATTTTATATTCCTTTTTTTCTCAAAAACATAGCTTATAACCTCTCAATGGAATAGATGTGACAAACTTATCCCAGAGAGGAGTCCTGAGCTATGTTTTAGAGGCAGAAATTAAAAAAAAATAATAAAATTTGGGTAGCGATTTTTGTGAACAGTGCTGGGCAGCTTTTCTTCTTAGATTAGCTTAACGATTAACCCTTTACCTAACATGAAAAGCAGACGACACTTGCACACAAAATTCTTGAATTAGTCAAGCTGAGCTAATCTCATCGCTCTCCATCCGTCGTCTGTCAACACCATGTTCATCGAGCTCGTTCCAATGAGGGGGTCATAACCTATGTTTTTGAGACAAAAAATGAAAAAATAATGGAAATTAATTGGCGATTTTTTAGAATAGCGCTGGGCGGTTTTGGCGGTTATGTATCTAACATGAAAAGCAGACGACACTTGCAAAAATAAAAATTCTTGAATAACTAATTTTTTTCATTTTTTGTCTCAAAAATATAGGTTTTGACCCCTCATTTGGAACGAGCTCGATGAGCTCGTTCCAACGAGGGGTCATAACCTGTGTTTTTGAGATAAAAAATGAAAAAATAATGAAAATTAATTGGCGATTTTTGAGAATGGCACTGGGCGTTTTTGGCCGTTATGTTGGGTAAAGGGTTACATGTTATGTGATAAAAAGAATCTAAACCTTGGCACAGATTGATTTTATTGAACTGGGTAATAGATATTTCATAAAAAAATCTTGACTCATCAGAGATCCTCTATACCTGCCTTGCCTTTTCAGAACCAGCTTACTCTTGTTTTCCTAATAAACATACATGTACAGTTAAAACTAGAAGTCCTGTCATGAAATGCGCACAAATAGCACATCGATCTGTGCGTTATTCTACACTTTATGACCATAGTAAGGCCATCAAGTTCTGTACATATGGCCTCTGCACAAGCCATGTTTCAGCCAATGGACCTCTGGGTAATCCGGAGGTACATTGGCAGAACATTGCCTGTGTTTGAAATGAGTAACCATGAGAACTTGCCATGCTTTGGATGCCATTCGATATGGCAATTGTGCGCAATTCCTATGTGCAATTAAGCCTAAATAAGTGCACAGTTCGTGACAGGACTTTCTAGTTTTAACTGTATGTTTATTAATTTTGGGGAATTTTTCCACCCTGTATGCACCTTATTTGGGCCTGTCTGTTTATTAAAATTGCCCTTCCAACAGGGAGGAAATCTTCACATTAGTAAATCTCCACTAGATTGTGTGATAGTCTTTTATTTAGCACAGTGTATTCATTGTTGTAATCATGATGCCTAAATGCCTTTTAGTTTTCCTTAATAAAATTAACTGCAATACTGAAAAATAAGTTGGCTTTTAGATAAAATTTACTAACATTACTTCCACACCACCTCGATGAATTTCCACCCTGTACTATTAGCAGAGTCGTAGTATCTCCCCTAGATTTTTTCAAAGTCCAGGCCTGGACACGCTCACCATTGTCTGGGGTAGAAGTCCTCTGAAATGGGTTTAAGCAGTTGGCTGGACTGGACTTTATATTCATGTTACGGTCATGGTTAGCTATTGTGCAGAAATATGTGATCGTCAACACCAATAAATAAATAAAAAAAATCACTAGAGTACAGGGAAGTGACCAAATACCTGTTAACCTTCTGCCAACTGATGCTAAAATACCAAAATTTCAAGGAGCAAATTTTCCCACAATGCAACTAGACAGTTATTTATTTATTGGTGTTTAAGGTCACATATTTATGCACAATGGCTAATCATGACCGCGACAGTTTTACGGGTGGAGGAAGCCAGAGTACCCGGAGAGAACCACCGAGCAATGACGAGCAGCTGCCAGCTCCTGAACATCGTAACTCCGCACTGTGGCACAGACAGGGTTAGATTGGTTGAAGACATGCGCACCATCGACGTGCAGTACGCCTTAGTACACGGCGTCATCGTGCCCCCGCGCGGGCAATGGAGTTGAAGTGTCTTGCCCAAGGACACAATGCGGTTGCCGCAGGTGGGATTCGAACCGAGGACCTCTCGGCTTGCAGCCTGCACCTCTACCTACTGAGCCACAACTACACAGTTAGCCAACTGAATCTTGTTTGACAGACCTCAATGAGCTTCGTCATACAAGATTGAATTGGCGAAATTCTTTGTTGCATTTTGGGAAAAGTTTGGAGGACAAAATTTTGTTATTTCAACATCAGTGTGTTAGTTCAATCATTTTTAGCTCAACTTTGTCCGTACGTCAACAATTGGATACGGCTCGGGCTATAGGCCAAATTTATGAACCGATCTTTACGAAACTTCTTGGGTACCTTTGTTATGACCGTGGGACGAGAACGAGTGTTTTTGGGTCCGGTCCGAAATTCAAGATGGCTGCCAGTCGCCATTTTGTACCGACGATGCAGAAATCTGTTTTTTGTACAGAACTTCCATATGAAAGCTCTGATTTGAATAATTTTTTGTATGAATGTTTAGTACCATGGGATACATCACATATAATACGGGTTTTTTTCTCGTGCGTACATTGTGCAAATTAGACTAATTTTGATGTTTTTTGGTGTTACTTTCAGCACTGTAAGTGCAAATGGCAATACGGCTCGGGCTAGAGGCCGTATTTATGAACCGATCTTTACGAAAAACTTCTTTGGGTACCTTTGGTATCACCGTGGGATGAGAACGAGTGTTTTGGGGTCTGGTCCAAAATTCAAAATGGCCGATGGCAGGCATTTTGTACAAAATTAGGTGCAATCAGATTTTTGCACAGAACTTCCATATGAAAGCGCTGATTTGAATAATTTTTTGTGTGAATGTTTAGTACCATGGGATACATCACATATAATACGGGTTTTTTCAGTGCTCCAGATAATTTTTTTCCCCGAGGAGTAATTAATCCCCCATATTGACCTCAGGGAGTAACAGGACTAAAACCTGAAGTATCATGTACTCCGTGACAGCTTATTGTGTTGTTACTCAGTACTATCAGTTCGGAAAAAAGCCTCACCCAGAATTTCAGAATTTCTCCGCCTAATTCCATTCGATGAATATTACAGTTCTAATTTAAGAAGTTTTGTTTTTATTTCAACACAACAACCTTGACTCATTGATAAGCAGCAAGGCTTCACATGCTTTTGAATGAAAAACATGTACCCCCCCCCCCCCCCCCCCCCTTTTTTTTCTATATTTTAATTTATCAACCCCGAGATAAAAAAGAGGGTGACCGGCCCGGGTGTGACCTGTCTCGTACTTTTCCACCTCCCAGTGCTTATGGACGCTTCGCACTACTTTTGGGCTATGTTAAGCCTAGGAGTGCTTTCATTGGAAGAGTGGAAGGTGGGCTTGAAGAAAAATAGCGATGTATGTATTTACGTCTTCTTTCCTACGACAGCCTAAAATTTCAAACCTTTACTTGAAAATACACGACCAATTTAATCTTGATAAACATTTGGAATAATAATTGGAATTCAGGAAACAATATTTTTACGTGTTTGTAAATGCTAAAAACTAAATGCACTTGAATATTCTAACTTAATTTCTACTGAGCATAGAAACGAAAATACCGGTACAAAATCGCAACCAGTAATGCTTATTTAAAAATTCTGAGTTCTCGACCAAAGGACATTTCGACCTTTGTGTGTTTTGAATTATGGATGATTCGCAACATGTACGATTCGGACCAGATTCCTGGACAATTCGGACCAGATGATTGGACGATTCGGACCATATTTATGGACGACTCGGATCGTGTTTATGAATGATTTGGAATAAAAGTCTGAACGATTTGGAGCGTGTTTCTGGGTGATCTAGAAGCATAATTTGTAAGCTGTTTGGATCAATTTGTCGGAGGAATAAATGATTTTTGGTAAAGTGAGCAAAACGTTTCAACGAGAGCGTCAGAATCCAGAAATCTGGTCCGAATCGTCCAAAAAATATCTCTTCCGAATCGTATATAGTCTGAATCGTCTCGATACCGTGTGTTTTGGCCCTGGACGTTTCGGGCAGAACCACTCTCTGTTAGGTGTGCGAAGAAATGCTCACGCAAAATTAAAATTGCACAAGCGATACGCATGCGATTATGAAATCAAATAGCGTGCCTAATAATTCCAGGCATGAATTTATACTGATATCACAAAACCTTTATGACATGACCGGCGAATACGACAACAGAAATGATCGAAAGCGTAAAATTAAAAACATAGGCGTAATCTGTACTCCCTTAATTTCTATTTGGGTTGTATTTTGCAATTTTTGATGCGTAAAATACGCCTTTACGCCCGTTATCTGGAGCACTGTTTTTTCTCGTGCAGAAATTATGCAAATTAGATGAACTTTGATTTTTTCAGTGCGACTTACACACAGTAAGTACACATGTCAATACGGCTCAGACTAGAGTCTGTATTTATGAACTGATCTTCACAAAATGTCTTGGGTACCTTTGTTATCACCTTGGGATGAGAACGAGTGTTTCTGGGTGCGGTCTAAAATTCAAGATGGCTGCCAGTGGCCATTTTGTACCGAAATTAAGTCTAATCAGTTTTTTGTACACAACTTCTATACAGCTTAGACTAGAGGCCATATTTATGAACCAATCTTTACGAAACTTCTTGGGTACCTTTGTTATCACCGTGGGATGAGAGCGAGTGTTTTTGGGTGTGGTCCGAAATTCAAGATGGCCACCAGCAGCCATTTTGTACCAAAATTAGTGCAATCAGTCTTTTGTACAGAACTTCTGTATGAAAGTTCTGATTTGAATAAATTTTTGTATGAATGTTTAGTAACATGGAATACATCACATATTGTAAGGGTTTTTTTTTCGTGCAGAAATTATGCAAATTAGATGAACTTTGATTTATTCAGTGCTACTTACACAATGTAAGCCACATGTCAATATGGCTCAGGGTAGAGGCTGTATTTATGAACCGATCTTCAGGAAACTTCTTGGGTACCTTTGTTATAACCTTGGGACGAGAATGAGTGTTTCTGGGTACTGTCCAAAATTCAAGATGGCTGCCAGTGGCCATTTTGTACCGAAATTAGGTCCAATCAGTTTTTTGTCACAAGTTCTATACAGCTCGTATTTATGAACTGATTTTCACAAAACTTCTTGGGTACCTTTGTTTTCACCTTGGGACAGGAATGAGTGTGTTTTGGGGTGCCTTTGTTATCACTGTGCTATGAGAACAAATATTTTGGCATTCAGTCAGACCCACTCTGGGACTCCAAGATTTCTTTTCTAGTTTAGCATCGGACTGTCACCCACCTTTACAATACTTTACCTATACATTTGTTACAGGCAATGGTCAGTATTTATGTACAGACCGTTACAATACTTTATATGTACCTTTGTTATCAGGTCATTACCTAGATGTTTGTCATTGCTGTATCACATACTATACATGTACATGTCTTTGTCTTGACAAGTTGAGCTACAGTGTCATTGACACTTTCATTCACTGGTGAAGTGCTTATTCAATAGGCAAGCCAGAAAAAAATAAGCAGACTGTCATCTGTAAAATGAGGTCCCATGAGGGTGAATTTAGTGATCCTACCCTGCATAGCAGGGCAGCATCACTAAATTTAACCTCTGTGAACCTCAATCTGAATCAGGGTCTCAAAACTAAACAGAAAGAGGTACCCAGAGGATAAATTGGCCCACTGTATGGGCTAGCATCATAAAATTCACCTTCTGGGGACCTCGTTCTGCAAATGTCAGGCTGCTTATTTTCAGGCTTGTCAACAGGATTCCACTGTGCTGGTATAATTTCTTAGCTTTTTCGGTGGACATTTTTTTTATTGTACCTGTAGTATTTATGTGCATATCATCTTGTCTGAGTCTGTCTGGAAAAGATGAATATCATTGTCTGCACATAATGCACTCAGTTGTGAACAAATGTTTATGTTAACCATACATTGGAATTCACCAAGTCAACTTCTATAGATGCAATTCTTTTGAAATATAGTCTGGAAAGTAAATTTACTGTACACTTAAGGAAAGTGGATAATGAACTATTACTCTCCTGGCAAAAGGACAAGGAAGGTGAAGGCACCCATAACAATGATGGGAGAAACCCTGTGGGTGCACAGGCTTTTAATACTATCCAATGGTAGCTATTAACCATTAAAGTTATTTATACAACTTTGACAAATATTGTGGTTTCAGATTAGGTATTTTAACATAAATAAAAATAAATAAATAAATAACACATCAAGAGGAGGTCCTATGAATAATAGTGAAATTAACTTGGCAGTGATTACTAGACCAATCTTGGCTGCCCCAAGAGTAGAAAGCCTACTGGAGACTAGTAAATTACTAACCACTGATGAGGTAATTTGCCAGAAATCATAGCTAATCCTCTAGACTCAGCACATGTGGCAGAGTTTCTGCAAGGCCTTGGATCTGAGGAATGGCCTTGATTTTTACTTATACTTTTAGTAATAAAATTGCCATTCACAATTTTATCAAGGCTCAAAGTGATCAGCTCCAGGTTTATAAAATTTTTTTTTTTAATCTGTAGATTATCGTACCAGCCCACACAAAATTCTCTCTTTTTTGAAAGTTATCAACTTTTTAATAAATTTTGAATTGTTTTTATTCTTTTAAATTCTCATCAATTCATATCTATTTCACAGGTTGATTCACACAGCATTTTTTGAACAACTGAACTGGTTTCAGTTTCTCATTACTGTGTCCTCTCTTTAGTTTTATTCCTCATATTTCATAATTCTATTCGCGTTTTCATTTACTTCATAGTGGATAATGATCTCTTTTAAAGTACATACTTTTCATCGCCATGATATATAGCCTTAGCTGCTGATGTGGCATTAAGCACCAATAAATTTAAATCTGTAGATAACCACGTCAAGAGTCTGTAAACAATCTCTTTGTTTTAAAATATGGAATCAATTATCATTGATACAACATGTCAATAACAGAGTCTTGATATTGATTTAGGAATTCGTGAGACTTGAGATCAGTTATTCTTTTTCTTTATTTATTGGGGTTTAACAAACTTTCGACAGCCAGGGTCACCTCGTGTCGGACAGTTTAGGAAGCCTGAGTACCCGGACAGAACCACAGAGCAGCAGCGAGGAACTGTCAGCTCCCCAACATACAAACTCCACACAAGCAGGATTAGCATTGGTTGAAGACAAGAGCTCCATTGACGTGCAGTACGTCTTGGTACGCAAAGCCACTGTGCCCCCACGTGGGCATTTGGGGTGAAGTGTCTTGCCCAAGGACACAACGAGGTTGCCACAGGTGGGATTTGAACCGAGGACCTCTCAGCTTGCAGCCTGCACCTCTACCTACTAAGCCACCGCACCCCCTTTGATCAGTTTTTACACAAACACTGTAAAACCGTTTGGCCTGTTTTTGCTGGGTCTTTTGGTTCGGTTTTCTGGTTTGTCGCAAAAAATGGAACTGAACTAGAAAACTCACAAAAATGCCCAACTTTAATAGTAACTGTTGTCTGGGGGGCACGGTGGCTCAGTAGGTAGAGATGCAGGCTGCAAGCCGAGAGGTCCTCGGTTTGAATACCACCTGCGGCAGCCGCGTTGTGTCCTTGGGCAAGACACTTCACCCCCATTGCCCACGTGGGGGCACGGTGACGTTGTGTACTCAGGCGTAGTGCACGTCGATGGTGCACTGTCTTCAACCAATGCTAACCCTGCTTGTGTGGAGTTAGTATGTTGGGGAGCTGACAGTTGCTCGCCGTTGCTCGGTGGTTCTCTCCGGGTACTCCAGCTTCCTCTACCCGTAAAACTGTCAAGGTCATGATTAGCCATTGTGCAGAAATATGTGACCTTAAACACCAATAAATAAATAAATAAATAAATATAACTGTTGTCTGTTGATGCTATTTGTGTTTTTGACAGGCATTACCTCAGAATATGTATAATGTATATGTAGTTTTGAGAAAGTAATATTTGTGATGAATAGCCACACTGGATAGGGTCTCAACAACCATTTCCACAGAGCTCTAGTATTTCTGATAAGTTATTATAGTGATGAGAATGGACAGTGGATGAGGTTCCCATCAGTCATATTTTACATTACAGGTAGTCCTGATAAAGTAACAGTTTTGATAATTGTTGACATTTGTATGGATTTTCTTCATCTGTGTAAAACAGTACAGGTAGCAGTGTACATACAAGTTGTTATCTCACAATTAAGAGTTGTTTGTTTCCCTCTCTTCATGTTTTATTTGTCCATTAATAGCTGATTACTGTTGAATGGATACAGACATTTACAGGAGCTAGTTATGTATATATCAATTACACTCCAGTTATTTAGTACCTACAGTAGTAGCCAGGATACGGTAGATTGAAGATTTTCAATGAATCCTTACTTTAAAGTGAAATGTAGCAAACAAGTTCAATATATAATATATTATGTGGGTACAGTACAGCTACTCTTGAGTGCCTAATAATAGTACAGGATGGAAAATTTCTGAAAATGAATAATAGTATAGGGTTGAATAATAGTATAGGGTGGAAAATTCCAAGATGTGAGCCACCCGCTATGCTCAGAGCCGTTTTTATAACACAGATGCCTGATGCTCTGAAGTGGTGAACTGAAGGGCTAAATTACTTTCGGTTATTAGCTCACCTGACTGAAAGTCAGGGTGAGCTTTTCTTATAACTCTTCGTCCGTTGTCCGTCCGCCGTCCTGTGTGAAGGTGGTGTTTGAGCCTCTTTCTCCTAAACCACTGGCCACATTTTAATTAAATTTCATGTAAGTAGTGATTATATAGGGGCATTTTGATTTTTATGCAAATTAGGTTTCAGCTCATATTGGGCAGAGGGGTGTGGAAAAAATGTTTGTCGGGCATTATTTGCCTTCGTTTTGGGAGGGACAAAAATTTTGGCCACGCCTAAAATTTCTATTTTCCAAATCGTGAGGTCGATTTGAACCAAATTTGATATGAGATGATAATGGGCCATAAGTAGTTGATTGATGCAAAAATTTTTTTTCTCATTGCCCCGTGGGAACCTCGGGAGCTAAAAATAGGAAAAACCTTAAAACTGCCATATCTCCAAAACAAAACGGCACAGAGAATTCTTTTTTTGTATAAAGCTTACTTTTATCCAGTAGAATAGAATGGTTAAAAAAATCCCTATCAGTTCGACCACAAGGTACTTTTTTGAGGACTTTGAACAAGTGCTGAGTCGGCACTTTTTAACACAAGAGGCAATGAGAAAAACATTAAAAAATCTTCTACTCCAGATCAAGCAGGCAGAATCTTTTGATATTTGGTATGCAACATTGTAGGGTGGATCTGATTCAAGTTTGTTCAAATCGCCCCCCTGGGTTCATATTTGGGCTCAGTATAGGAGCCCGATTTCGAACTTCGTGCATTTCATGCAAATTTCTTGAAAAATCTTCTTCTCCAGATCCAGCAGGCAGAATCTTTTGATATTTGGTATGCAGCATTGTGGGGTGGATCTGATTCAAGTTTGTTCAAAATTGGCCCTCTGGGTTTATATTTGGGCTCAGTATAGAAGCTCGAATTCAAACTTAGTGCATTTCAGGCGAATTTCTTAAAAAATCTTCTTCTCCAGATCCAGCAGGCAGAATCTTTTGATATTTGGTATGCAGCATTGAGGGGTGGATCTGATTCAAGTTTGTTCAAATCGGCCCCCTGGATTCATATTTGGGCTCACTGTAGAAGCCTGAATTCGAACTTAGTGCATTTCAGGCAAATTTCTTAAAAAAATCTTCTCCAGATTCAGCAGGCAGAATCTTTTGATATTTGGTATGCAACATTGTGGGGTGGATCTGATTCAAGTTTGTTCAAATCGGCTCCCTAGATTCATATTTGGGCTCACTATAGAAGCTTGAATCCGAACTTTTTGCATTTCAGGCAAATTTCTTTGAAAATCTTCTTCTCAAGATCCAGCAGGCAGAATCTTTTGATATTGGGTATGCACCATGCTTAGGGGGGTGAGATTCAAGTTGGTTCAAGCATGTCCCTAGGTCAATATTTGGACTCACTGTGGGAGCTCAAATTGTAACTTCGTTCAAAATGAGGAATTTTCTTAAAAAATCTTCTTCTTCAGATCCAGCAGTCGGAATGTTTTGATATTTGGTGTGCAGCATCCTTAGGGGGTGAGATTCAAGTTTGTTAAAGCCAAGTTCCTGGATTCATATATGGGCTCCCTGTGGGAGCCCAAATTATAACTTAGTTCAATATGAGGAATATTCTTTAAAAATCTTCTTTTTTTTTTGATTCACTGGTCAGAATCTTTGGATATTTGGTATAAGCTTTTCTTAGGAGGAGCAGATGCAACTTGTTGAAATCAATTCTCTGGGTTGATATTTAGGCTACCATGTCAGGTGAGCGCTCTCAGGTCCCCTGGGGCCTCTTATCCTAATATTCACATGGATTTGACTTGTTGCAATTTATGGGAGAGTGCCTACAGGTACTCTCCGATAAATTGCACCACGGCAAAACCTTACAGACTAATTAATTCTGTTTCACCGATGCTATGAAACACATCCACTGAGTACTGGGTCTTAAGTTATGGTGACAGTACTTCAGAATAAAGCCCAGATATATGCTTCCAGATCTCTACCAGTTAACATTTCCATTGTTTCCTGTGTTAGCTTGTACATGTACCTTACTAGTTTGTTTTGGTGAACTTCTTGAGATAAGCGGCTGCTATGCACATTTGATTGCTGAAAATTAATAATCATACAGGGCCAAATAAGGATCATACAGGTGGGAATTTTGTTCGAAAAAGAATAATCATACATGTATGATTATTAGGCACTCAAGAGTACTGTGGACTGGTAACTTTCCAGCTTGGGTGGGCAATATTTCCGCAGACGCAGTAATATTAGATTCCAAACATAATTATAGGAATAATCATCAAAAATTTCATAAAACCCAGTGCTTCATTAATTAAAAGTTTGCTGATGATGATTTTTATTAACTGGTAAATGCATGCGTGGACATCACTGCCCACGCATGGATTATGGCCAATCCATGGTGACTGTACTGTACCAAGTCTTTGTTAACATTCCAATATAATTTACTGGATGAGTTGCGAAAGTTTTGATATAATCTTGGGACAAAGTGTTGATTCTATTTGTAATAGGGCTGTAACGATTCATCGCAGTTTCAATGTATCACAATACATTTGTTCACGATACGCTTATTGTATCGTTTCATGTGTATTGCGATACAAAACGATACACTTCCAGTTTGGCATGATGTTGTAAGAAGTTGCATTTTCAGGCCCAACAAGGTTATTTTGTGCTTTTCCAACTAATAATTCCTTTTGTTCAATTATATTTCAGTAAAATATCAACTCTGTGTAAATTTTAAGCATAGTTTGAGGCAGCAGACCTCTCCCCTCCAAGTTGAACCCAGACTCCCAGAGGTACATTGGCTGAAACTCATTTGTCCTTCTCAAGCACTAAAAAAGAAATTAGATGTTACTGGTCAAATGAAAGTTGGACTCTGTGCAGTTTGTGGGCCTTTTATTACTGATAATTCACTCTCAATGTACTGCATGTAACGTACATCGTGAAAAAAATGTACCATGAAAAAAAATCACGATACATATTGTATCGTGAGTGAGGCGTATAGTTGCAGCCCTAATTTGTAACTTATCCAAAACCTGATAAAAGATGCCTTGATGACTCGAAAAACAAATAGGACTTCCTATAAGGCTACGAATTATGTTGTTGAAAACTGGTTTGTTTGGCAGAGCATTCAGTCTTAGAAAGTCCTCAGTGCCGTAGATATTTAATCCTTTACCTAACCTGAAAAGCAGACGACACTTGCAAAAAAAATTCTTGAATAACTATTTTTTTTCATTTTTTGTCTCAAAAACATAGGTTATGACCCCTCATTGGAACGAGCTTGATGAGCTCGTTCCAATGAGGGTTTCATAACCTATGTTTTTGAGACAAAAAATGAAAAAATAATGAAAATTAATTGGCGATTTTTGAGAACAGCGCTGGCCAGTTTTGGCCGTTACGTTGGGTAAAGGGTTAAAACACCCAGTAATAGTATTTTCTTGAAACAAAGGTTGAAACTCCAAAGAAATATTTTATTTTAAATATTAGATATGATTTTCTTTCCCAGAATTGCCTATTATTGAGCTCGGCTGATAAAACTTCAAACTCGGCTGATATGATGCCGATCTTGGCTGATATGACCGAGCTAGAGTTGTCTCATTGATGTGTTACAAGACAGAGCCATTTTGTTTACAGCACAATCATTCACCGTTATTCATCAAAAGCAATCAATCAGTAAAATTGGCATTACCAGGCAAAAGGGAGTGGTTTTTATACGCCCCTTTTGAAAAAACGGGTCGTATTATGGTATACCGCACTCCGTCTGTCTGTCCATCCGTCCGTCCATCCATCTGTCGATCTGGTCACATGTCGTATGATAACTCAAGAACGCTTTGAGAGATTTTCGTGATTTTTGGGTAGGTGGTGTATATCAATGGAGGGAAGCTCCCTTTCGTTTAGTGTCGCCGTTCGATTAGTCATTCCAGAGTTATGGGACTTTATTACTTAGAAAATTGTTGATTTTTTACACGTCGTACGATAACTTGAGAACGTTTCGAGAGACTTTCACGATTTTTTGGTAGGTGGTTCATGTTGATGGAAGGAAACTCCCTTTCCATTGGTGTCGCCGTTCGATTAGTCATTCCAGAGTTATGGGACTTTATTGTTCACATGTCGAACAATGACTTGAAAATGCTTAGAGCAATTTTCATGATTTTTTGGTTGCAAGTATATGTTGATAGAAGGAATCTCCCTTTCGATTTGTGTCGCAGTCCGATTTGTCATTCCAGAGTTATGGGACTTTATTCATCAAAATATAGGCAATTTTCCACATGTTGGACTTTGAGCAATTTTCATGATTTTTTGGTGCAAGTGTATGTAACCTGACAAGTACACATGTATACTCATATTGTGTGGTTCCCTCTTGTAATTAATAACGGGTGTATCATGCGCTCATGGCACAGCTGTTTATTGTATCATGAGAAATTAATGGCAGTAAGTTAGGATTAGATGGATGAAGAGAGTCGTTGAAATAGAAGAGGTACTTCAGCTATTCGAATGTCATGGACTGGGGAAGCTGCGATAGCTACGATGTTCAGATAGCTGAACTTGGAGAAGAGAAAACGTCAGACTTTATGAAAAGAATGAGAAACATAAACTGTAACAGATCCAAGAACATTTTGTAATTATTTCATTTGGTTTAATAAAGAGGTTGTTACTTTGTTAGTTTCATATTGGCTGAGACATCCGCCCTCTGTAACTTCACATCAGCCTTCCACCTTCGGTCTCAGATGGATATGAAGTTACTGAATAACCTCTAAATATTTCGCATACTAAATGTAAACTGACAACCAAAGGCCGAGGTTTATGTTTCATGGAAGACAGATTTTCCTGATTGTACTTTGGTAATGGGAAATTTTCTCTTGTTGAGACAAAAGTGGGTATTTGGAAGCATGATAAAATTATGCTAACAGCCAAAACTTTACCAAAAATCCAAAACTTTACTAAAAATCACTGCTATGTTGCTGGTGTAGTACTTTAGATTTTCTGGAAAATTATCCAAAACTTTGGATTGGATTGAACCCTTTCAATCTTATGCATATATTTTGCATAAAGCATGTAGTGACATGAGAACACAATACACAAATCAGTAAGGAGGATTGATAACAACTTATGTTATACCCTCAGAGCTGTTCGGTGAACTGGTAGAGTGCTAAATTATTTTCCAGGTAATTTGTAACATGGGTATTTTTTTCAGATACCTAGCTACCAGCAAGGGTAACCTTGGTTTAGTATTATTATTTTTTTTTGAGGGGGGTGGGGGGGGATCGACTCTTTTGACTGCCAGAGTCACCTTGTGTCACACAGTTTTATGGGACGGTGAAGCCGAAGTACCTGGAGAGGACCACCAAGCAATGGCAAGCAACTGTCAACCTCCTCAGTGTACCAACTCAGCACAAGCAGGGTTAGCATTGATTGAAGACAAGTACACCACACCTTAGAACACAATTCCACCATATTACCACATGTGAAATCAGGATTAATTGCCTTGCCTTAGGATACAATGCAGTGTAAACGATTGTCTGAATGTGTCTTTTTATTCTGCTGCAGTCAGGATGAGTCAAACAAAATAAAATTAGTGGTTTCGCCGATGAAAGTACAGAACTAGTACCTTGGCAGTGGTTTCGAGTGATGTCTTAGCTGCTATATTTTGGCAACCATAACTTTTCTAGATACCACTGCTTAGTCAAATTGTTACTTTATGGCAAAATATAAATAGAATTCTTCAGTCTTTTAAGGACACTTTCAGAATATGTTTTCCTTACGAGAATGGATACCATCTCTCACATGAATTTTAAGATCCTGTGAAGTTCTGATTTGTACAGGCCTATATTGTATTTGTGAAAATGGCCATTTTTCTTTGAGCGCATCTGTTATTGGACAGAAGCCATAGAATGTAATTCTTAATTTTTCAATAAGAGTGACTGGTTATCATTTCAAACTGTTGTGTATTCAGATACTTTTGGTTCTCTGTGTCATCATATGAACTGCAGGTTTCAATATTTGATAACAGATTTGCCTTAAGGAAGTATTCCATTTTCTTATGGTGATCATCTTTACCTACTTGAAAGATTAATGTCTCATAGTGAATCTAAGCCTTAGGATTTCTTAAATAAATATAAGAGATTAACCCTCAACACATTGATGCTGAAATATCAAAATTTTTAAGTTACAAATTAATTTACTGAGTACTGAGATACCACACGTAGGAAATGGATACCACAGCATGGTTAAATTGTCAGTATAATGCATTTTGTAATAAATGTAAGCGTCAGACCATATAATGTTATATATCTGTTTGTTCCGCTTTTTACGAAAATATCTGACAACAACATACTCAGTTACCAATAATTTCATACAGCTCTCATCTCTTGTTACTCTTATTTTGGTATTTTAAATGCCTGGAAATGATTAATTCTCTAAATTACTTCTGACTTTAAATCATAAAAACTATTTCATTTTGAAGGATAGAGTGGCTACATATTTCCTTTGAGTCTATAGCCCATAAAATTCCTTTTCCTTCACATTTTGCTGTTTAACCCGAAAACACTGATGTCAAAATACTAAAAATTCAAGCAACCAGTTTTTCCCATATTGCAATGTAGAATTTAACCAATACAATCCTGACCAGGGGTAGTAGTGTTGTGTCCTTAGGGAAGACACTTATCCCTTTACCTAACATGAAAAGCAGACGACACTTGCAAAAAAAATTCTTGAATAACTAATTTTTTATCTCCAAAGCATAGGTTATGACCACTCATTGGAACGAGCTCGTTCCAATGAGGGGTCATAACCTATCTTTTGGAGACAAAAAATGAAAAAATCATGAAAATTAATTGGCGATTTTTGAGAATAGCACTGGCCGGTTTTGGCCGTTATGTTGGGTAAAGTGTTAATACCAGTTGCTCATGTGGGGAGGCACAATGGCACTGTGTACTAAGGCATACAGTTCAGTAATGCCATCTGATGGTGCACTTGCCTTAACCTGCTGCTACCGCTGCATGTGCAGAGTTAGTATGTTTGAGAGTTCGACAGTTTCTGGCCACTGTTCGGTTGTTATCTCTAGGTACTCTAGCTTCCTCCACCCATAAAATTGTCTTGGCACGATGTGACCCTGGCTATTGAAATTGTCTTTAAAGCCCAACAAACAAACAAACAAACCCGTTCATTGATAATTTCCTTTGATCTTCGTTAAATGTCCGCTCACCCAAGTAAAAATAAAATATATAGAGGATATTCACGAAAATTTGATGAATACCGAAAATATCTTGTGAGTGGCTACAAAGAAATATGAGGATCTTCACGAGCGACGCGGTCGCGAGTGAAGATCCTCATATTTCTTGTAGCCACGAACGAGATATTTTCGGTATTCATCAAATTTTCGTGAATTTTCTTTTTATTTAATGCTCTACGACTACAAACTCTCCAATTTGTGGCCTTTATTTGCCATTAAGGCGCAAAATTTATGTGCCGAACCGGCGTCCATACAAAAATTACAACAACCAAACTCCAACCATTGGAATGTGTGAATATCCGCACAAAAAGTAGTCCCGTCTTATTTCTCCCCTAACTTTACGATTTACCATACAAAAATTACAACAACCAAACTCCAACCATTGGAATGTGTGAATATCCGCACAAAAAGTAGTCCCGTCTTATTTCTCCCCTAACTTTACGATTTACCAAGGCTGGCGAATTGAAATAATCGCAATGTGTTTCGAAGAAATAGAACAATAACAAAAAACACCACTTTCTTATTTTCAATAACAAGACACGTCATTTTATTTTTTTTGAACTCAATGCACTGAAAACGTGTGAAGTTGAACTGAAGAAATTTGAAAGTGATTTCGGCTTTTCGCTGGAAGGTGAATGAGAAAGTCAAACTTTGAAACCGCTGATTTAATGAATTGATTTAGTCACTGTCACTATCAATTATTCGAATTCGTTTGTATTTGGGACTCTGGAATTCATTACTGATGTGCTGACTCTGTGATGATTGCATGTAAATGTTTATCGGCCCATTAAACGTGCTGCCACTGAACATCGAAGACAGTGGAAATGAACCGGTCGAAATGGAACTGCAATTGCTGTTATTGTTTACATTCAGTTGTTGTTGGAGAGGTGAAGACTTGTTATTTTCCACATTTTTGTCAGGAATGTTTAAAATTGTTGACTTTTCGGAGCGTGATTCACTGGAACGATGTTCCGCCGACAGAATGGATGAAATTTCTTTACTTTGATCCGGATTTATCTTGGAGTAATTTAGCAGACTGTTAATACTACGATGGCCTGAAATTTGCACAATTTGGTGTGGTGGAACACCCTCATCATTCAAAGTTTGTACCAAGTGTTTCCTAGCGCTGTATGGGGTGAGTCTTTTATCTGTTTTCAACTCAGCATCTGCAACCATATTTTTCATAATAGCATATAATGAGTTCAAACCTAATGCATTACGTTTGAACCAAGGTTTCCCCTTTTCCCAACCTTGATGATTTAATGCAAGGAAAAATGGACTGTCCGGCGATTTCATGTCATCTGGGCGTTTAGAGGCAAACATCTCATAAAGCATGACAGGGTCTTTTACGGGATCTTCAGTTGAATAAGCCCTTGGCTTTGTGACTCGAATATCTCTCGGGTTCTCACCAGTTCGAGTTTTTGTCTGACGTTCCTGTGTATACACAATATACTTCTTGCCATCTACATCTTCTCTCATCTCAATATCGCCCCATCTTAAACAATGAGTTTCGGTCCCTGTCCTCATTCCAAAATAAGTGGTACATATCAGCCACATAGAGTTTGTCAAGGATTTTGGACTGAATGGTCCTAGAACTTTGGCTTCATAGAAATTGTCTATGTCACTCTGGGAGATTGGGTCGGCAGCCCTTGGTTTATTCCCTTTCCCCAGTAATTTTAATTGTTTTTGCTTATATTTTAGAGTTTCTCGGCATTTCGCGAACTGATAATCTTCAATTATTGAGACTGGATATGATTTCAGTCTTAAATACCTGTCAATAGAGGATAAATATGCGCGGAGTGTTATTGGTTCATATTCAGACCCATCTTTTTTGCGTACTGCTAACAGAAAACTTGATATGTAAGTTGAAAGTTCATCGGGAGGGATAAATTCGGGGAGACGGTGTTCACTTTTCTCTGATAAAAAATCACGGAATAACCTCATGTCATAATTTGTTTTCTTCATTGTATTGGTATTTCTTTGCTGATCATTAAAATTATTTACTTCGGCGTCCGTGAGATGACAGAACCTTGGTCTCTTCAAATTAGAACTTGAAAGTTTCGAATAGACAGCTTCAGCATAATGATTATTATAAGTAATGTCATTGTCTGTGTTGCCACTGTTAGGCCTGAACAATGCACTCATAGAGGTATCAACATAGCTGTCCGGGGCGTCAGTTGAAATACTATTACTCGTACTAGCAGAGATATTGTTATTTGGGTCTTCACTTTCCAGATCACAAGCAATGGTGAAATCGCCCCAAATTTCTGGATCAAATTCATCAAAGGAATCCATGATAATAAACCTTTTACGATGTTGTAATTAAATTTAACTTTCGAAACAATAAAATTTTGACAGCAGACGAATTCTCGAAAGCGATGCAGGGGAAGCAACTATTCGCGAAATTCGCAGCTGGAGATTATTTACAAATGGTCGGCGCATAAATGCGTAGAATTTAAAGTACATGTGATTCGTCATCCGAACCTACGATGAAATATCGATTTCTAAATATCATTTTGATATTTCGTTTTTCCGACCGACAGGGGAATATGACTTAATTTTTCAGCGTGAATTGATGCCTGAGCATTAAATAAATATACAATATTTGAACATGAAGCAAAAATAAAAAAAATAATATTGCTGTGAAGGTATAAAATTCTGCTAAAAGCCAATACCTGCAACTGTTGAAAATTTTAATTGGAAACGCACCTATTTTTGTTTTCTTAACCTGATGGTCAAGCCTTTTGTGAACTGGTTGATAGTACAATACACCCAAGGAAAGGAGTGTCATTCAGCGAATTATTCATATTCGTTTAAGGCATATGTAAAAAGTTTCAGGCAATAGATCTCTCGGTTGAACCTGGAGGTCTGTTTTCTAGTACTGTGGAACCTTCTTAATTAAAAATCTCATAACTGAATAACCCAGTTACTTGTATTTAACTTCTGGACACCAAACCATTTACAGTACCATACCTCCTTAAGAAAGACAGTCAATCTCAGTTTCCCTAGTGGGAGCATGGTAGCTAGTCCATTGTGCTAAGGTGAACTGCATTTCACTGGTGCATATGTCTTTAGCACCAGTGCTAACCATGCATGTGAATTTAGTCACTTTTGGAGTCTGACAATTATTTGTCACTGCTTGGTGGTTCTCTCTGGGTACTTGGTCTTCATCCACCCATACAACTGTCTGACATGATATGCAGGGGTGGACTGAGCCAAAAAAGTTGGCGGGAAACGTACGAAGGGGGCACCGGCCCTGGACAAAATTTCGATTTTTTTTTTAACCAAAAGAACTGTGCTTCCTCGCATACCATTGATCAATGGCTGTCCACATAACATGTAGAGGACATATTTGATGGCATTTTTGTATCTTCTTTGTTGCACATTTGCCAAAAATGGTTGCACCAAAGGGGTCCCAACTCATCAGGTCGACCATAGTTGGGTCCAGTGGGAGAAAATTTCGATTTTTTTAACTGAAAGAATGCCGTTTCCTTGCATCTGACCGATCAATGGCAGACTAGACTGCCAGGATATTGAAATTCCCTCCATGTGGACATTTTGATAAACCAACAGTCTATGCAATCGGATCCATTTCGCCTTTTGAACATTTTCATGACATTACATGTGCAAACAAGTGTTGGGTTGCATACATTTTTTTTTTGGGGGGGGGGGGGGGTTGTTGGGTGGGTCCCAATATGGTGGCCCACCAGCGAAAATTTCCCGGTGGACCATATGGCCAGTCCACCTCTGAGGATATGACCCTGGCTATTGAATTAATAAATGAATAAATGTACTGTACCTTTAGTAATTTGACCTGTCAATTGTATATAGGTTATATTGTAAATGTCTGTTAATTGAATAAAAAATTTTTATTACACATCCATTAAACCCTTGTATTTAATGGAATCGCTGCTATGACATAAATATTTCTGTATTTAACTGGTGATGTACAAGCCAGATCTTTTTTCGCAGCACCGTTTATACTAGTTCCTTTCCTGTAGAGTCATCAATTGTGCTTCAAAAATTTTTCAAATTTCGTTATACAATTATCGATTGTCTGTAGCGTAGTGTGAAAATGAAAACCTTCAAAGCAAAATAAATCTGTTCACAAAAAAATTACTTAATCAATCAAAAATGAGATAATATTAAAAAAAACCCAATCATTTCCAACCACAACATTAACCCAGTCCCTTGGCCGTCTCGTCTGCGGATCCCCATATATCTAAATTGGTCAACTTTATTTCGGTAAATCTTCAGACTTCCTGACATGCTTTGAACTTCTTTTAAAAAAGTTTCTCCAAGCTGTTTTGCAAATCTGCCCAAATTTGTACTTCTGTTTGTATTACTATCAGTAATAGCCACCAAATGGTTAGGTGTGAATGGACACAGCCGCAGAGAAACAGTGATACGAATTCAACAAACACTCCCCATAGAAAAGATAACAAAATTAATTTCGACTGGTTCCTAAAAGGTTGTTTTGATTTTTTATCGATCAATTTGATCAGTACAGCTCCAAGCAAAAGCAAGCAGACTCTTCACCTTTGGGTTTAAATGTCAGAATTAAAATTTGTTTATTTAACTGAATTTTAATGCATGGGATGTGTAATAAACACAGAATGCGATGTGTGTTTGAATCGGTGGGTGTTTTACATAACAAGTTTGAATGGCGTAGACATATTTTCGCGTTCTGTCCAGGCATCAGTTTAATTTTAAAAAATTGAATAGCTCTTTACTAACTTGGATAAATTTTGATAAGCACTTCCTATTATTTATATATTTTTGTCGTGAAATTGATTAGCTATAGTTAAAAATTGATTCGAAAATCGCTCTGCGAATCCTGTTAAATTGAGCCCTGGTTCTGTCTCAGTGACCGACCTGGGCATGCGCCAGTGCGTATTTGGTTCTGAAACATCAGGACCTGGCTCTTAAATCTCAGAAATAGGCTTCTCAGTTGGCGCGTAACTTCTCAGATCATATTTTGATATTCTTTCGATGGATAATCGAGAGAGACACTCTTACATGTATTATATATATGGTTATCATTTATCATTGTTGTAGAGTGCTTAAGTTAATACTTCAAGTCTTAATTACCAAGCATTAATCTTCACTGTGGTTTCTGATCAAGTCTTGGCTGCCTAAATAGGCAGCCAAGACTTGATCAGAAACCACAGTGAAGATTAATGTTTGCTATTGTGTACTAAATGAAAATGATGAGAGCTATTACATACTTGCACTGTGTGTTACAAACAGCAATGTGACTCCGTAAATTGAAATCTGGCGCATGAATTGAAAAAATAGGCTCCGAGGCTAGAGAGTATTTTAAATAGTCCTGATCGGTCCCTGTGTCTATATACTGAATTACTTGGATAACCATTCAATTCCTTGTTAAAAGACGTTTTTGCTTCAGCCCATCTGGTATTGGCAGGCCTGGACTTTTGAAAAATCTAGGGGAGCTACTATGGCTCCCTAAACCAGTGCCAGGAGAGATATTTTCCATTATTAATAAAGACCAGGCCTGTATTGGCATTTAATCTATTCAATTCTTGTTTGACAATGCTTGATAAGCTTGGGGTATTTTCTCTCAACGTTTTTATTACTTTGTGACAAGTTCCTGTGTTATTTCCAATGTTTTGACAAATAACAGATGTACTATTTGTTAACTCTTAGCACTAGTAATATTTCAAAATTTCCGTCATTGACTCCATATTGTCCACTTAGATTGAAAAAAATTAAAACACATCTTGTTTGACAGAGCTCTATGAGCTCTTGTCAAACAAGATATAATTTATTAAATTCTCAGTTACATTATGGGGAAAAATTTACTGCTGAAAACCTTGATATTTTGGCAGCAGCGTGCAGGGGGTTAAATTTGCTGTCTTATCATGATGAGTTGATGGTTGAATATCAGCATTTTGAGTTAAAATAATGGTGGCCTTCAGCTGGATAGTATATGAAAATACTGTTCGGTATTGGTATATGCATTGGTACTGTGTCAATACCCAATACTGAACAGATACTGGGATAAATCACCCCCAAAATACCTTCACTGACATTGAGCCAGAAATTTCAATACTACCAAGCTCTAATTGTGGGTATTGGGCAAATCAATAGAAAGATCTCCTTGACATTGCATGTGAAAGTTTTCACATATTTGACATAACGTCTTTGTGATAATGTGATGATTTTGGTAATGGTCAATTTATAGAAAAATTTACTTACAGATTGCAAATATAAAATCTTTAACCCTTTACCCAATGTAACTGCCAAAACCAGCCAGCGCTATTCTCAAAAATCGTCAATTAATTTTCATTTTTACTTTTTAGCTTAACTTGACAAAGTCAAGATAAGCTATTGCCATCACACGTGCGGAAGTCTGTTAGTCTGTGAGTCTGTTCACATTTTCCTTTAGCACTGGCTACACCCTGTAGTTCTTGTCTGATCGTCACAAAATTTCATACGCAGGTTTGCGGGTCATCTCTAGACGAGAACGTCCCTTTTGGTCGTGATCGGTCAACCGGTACGGCTGCCCGAGCCCAAAACCTGAAAACCATTAGCACAGTCTACAGTAACCCCGATTGTCGACATGGGGGCATGATGACGATGTGTACTAAGGCGTACTGCACGTGGATGGTACGCATGTCTTCAACCAATCTAACCCTGCCTGTGCTGCAGTGTGGTGTTACGATGTTGGGGAGCTGGCAGCTGCTCGTCATTGCTCGGTGGTTCTCTCTGGGTACTCCGGCTTCCTCCACCCGTAAAACTGTCACGGTCATAATTAGCCCTTGTGCATAAGTATATGACCTTAAACACCAATAAATAAATAAATACACAGTCTACAGGTCGTATTTATGAAGAGATTTCATTGTAACTTGGTAGGATGCTTCTGTATAATGCCTAGATGAGAACGTCCCCTTTTGGTCATGATCTGGCAACCATGATGGCTGCCCATGCCCGAAACCCAGAAACTTTTAGTACAGTCTGCAGGTCATGTTTAATATGGAGGGATTTCATTGTAACTTGGTAGGATGACTCCGTATGATGTCTAGAGGTGAATTTCCCCATTTGGGCATGATCTCAACCATGACGACTGCCCGAGCCAAAAACCCGAAAACCTTCAGCACAGTCTACATGTCATATTTATGGAGGGATTTCATTGTAACTTAGTAGGTTGACTTCATATAATGTCTAGACGAGAAAGTCCCCTTTTGGACGTGATTGGGCAGCTGTGACGGCTAGAGGGGCCTGAAGCCTGAAAACCTTTAGCACAGTCTACAGGTCATATTTATGAAGGGATTTCATTGTAACTTGATAGGATGACTCCAAATAATGTCTAGATGAGAACTTCCCCTTTTGGTTGCGATCATTTAGCCTTGATGGCTGCCCGAGCCCAAAAACCTTTAGCATAGTCTATAGGTCATATTTATGGAAGGATTTCATTGTAACGTGTTAGGTTGACTCCATATAATGCCTAGATGATGACATCTCCATATAATGCCTAGATGATGACATCTCCTTTTGGTCATGATTGGTCAACTGTGACGGCTGCAGGTGCCCGAAGCCCAAAAACCTTGAGCACAGTATACAGGTCATATTTATCAAGGGATTTCATTGTAACTTTGTAGGATCACTCGAGATGATGCCCAGATGAGAATGTCCCCTTTTGGTTGCGATCATTCAACCTTAATGGCTGCCTGAGCCCGAAGCCTGAAAACCTTTAGCACAGTTTACAGGCCATATTTATGAAGGGATTTCATTGTACCTTATTAGGTTGACTCCATATAATGCCTAGATGATGACATTCCCTTTTGGTCGTGATTGGTCAACTGTTACGGCTTCAGGGGCCCGAAGCCCGAAAACCTTGAGCACAGTCTACAGGTCATATCTATGAAGGGATTTCATTGTAACTTCGTAGGATCACTCCAGATTATGCCCACATGACAATGTAACTTGATAGGATGACTCATTTTGGAATAATTTCACTGTAACTTGGTAACTTTCATTGACATATGTTAACTGGAGGGCCACATACATTAACTGTGAGGTCATATTAACCCACCTCTCAGCTCTTTAGTACAGTGTACACCTCATATTATTTTTTATTAAAAACATAACATACAGGGAACAGAAATTAACATATTCCCAATTATCACAATTCTTCTTTCATAATCCTTTCATAAACATTGAACATTATCCTTGTCATCAAACCCAACACACAGACAAGTTAAGCTACAGTGTCATTGACACTTTCATTTATCTCAAAAACATAGCTTATGACCCCTCTTTGGAAAGAGCTCATCAAGATTGTTCCAATGAGGGGTCATAACCAATGTTTTTGAGACAAAAAAATGAAAAAAATTAGTTATTCAAGAATTTGGTTTGCAAGTGTCGTCCGCTTTTCATGTTAGGTAAAGGGTTAAGACTTAACAAGTCTGTTCAAATAAAAAAATTTGAGATCATATCCTGGGAGTGCCAGAGGCAACATGTTTCAGCAAGGTTGGTCATGGAGTAAATATAAAAAATTCCTTTCTCACAAATTGCCAATGCCAGTACTCTTAAATATGCCTGTTATAATGACTGAAAGTTTGATCAAATCTTGTGCAAATTAAGCCTTTATGTTCATATTTAAAAGTGCCAATTGGCCAAACATTATAATACTGCTTGGTATGTACTCTGTTGTGTGCAGTTGTCAACATTGCCAGAAATTATGATGGCAAATCAACAGGGTATCCCTGTGGAAACACTTAGTAGTGGAACAGTCGTTGTTTACTGCAGTAAACAGGGTCTGCTTTACTGGTAAAATAGGACCCAGAAACATTGCCTGAGGTTGAAGTCCTCAAGGTTTGGCAGCATACATGTAGGTATAAACAATTGTCTAAATTTGACTTCATTCCTATTTTGCAGTCATGAGATAGCCAAAGATGCTGAAAGTGACTTTATATTCCAATGAATCAATAAATAAATCAACATGGCAAGAAATGACACAATCATCAGACTGGGAGCCTGGTGGCTTATTGGCTTAATCCAGATTGGGTGTGATCACAGTGGCACTGTGTTCTAAAGCATTCAATGCATTGATGGAGCAGGGGGGGGGGGGGGGGGTTGGCACGGTGGCTCAGTAGGTAGAGGTGCAGGCTGCAAGCCGAGAGGTCCTCGGTTCGAATCCCACCTGCGGCAATCACGTTGTCTCCTTGGGCAAGACACTTCACCCCCATTGCCCACATGGGGGCATGGTGACGCTGTATACTAAGGCATACTGCACGTCGATGGTGCACCTGTCTTCAACCAATTCTAACCCTGCTTGTGTGGAGTTAGTATGTTGAGGAGCTGATAGTTGCTCGCCGTTGCTCGGTGGTTCTCTCCAGGTACTCCGGCTTCCTCCACCCATCAAACTGTCGTGGACATGATTAGCCATTGGGCAGAAATATGTGACCTTAAACACCAATAAATAAATAATGCATTGATGGTATACAACCAGTGCTGACCCTGTGTTGTTAGTACTGGTAAGTTGACAGTCCAGCAGTTACTCACCACTGCCTCAGTGACCGTTGGGAATGGCGAGCGATCGCGCCAGCGCACCATCGCGCACCGCTTTTTCGTATACCGCGAGTAATTAGTCGCGCACGTTTATTTTCCGGTCGTGTTCAAAGCCTTCGTCGGAGTCTTTGAACACGACCGAAATTCAAGTCGCCCTCCCAAACTTCCTTGGGAGACATGGCAATTTAATGTATTTTCTTATGTTTTATTTTTTAAAAACACACGCTTCCGCAAAAAACAGTAAACACGGTTGCTGTTAAAGTCCGTCACACGGCTATGAAAATAGCCTAAACTAGCCCAATTTTATATTTCTGAAAAGAATTGCAATGGCGTAGTCGTTCGAACAATTCGCCCCAACTGATAGCAACCAGCACAAAATGGCTATTTAAAAACAAAGTACCAGACAAAACAACGAATCACACAAGACACGCATCGAGTTAATTAGAATTTATTAAAGTTAACCACCGTTTCAAAACAAAAAAAAATGTATTGGAGACAGTTCGTCCATATCGAAATTGCTTGCGGTTATGCTCTGTTCCACTGAAAAATTGGCTGCATTGAAATTCGCCCCGCAATACATTGAATGTTTTTCTTTGAAAACTTGTGAAGTTTGTTGGAAGGGGGTTAAATGTAATAAGGCTACAATAGAAATCACAGGTATTTGGATGGATAAGAATGGCAGACCTTCAAAGCACCAATCGCACGTGTCAGTGAAAGATGGTTGGCAGAAATTGTCAGTTTTCTGAACAGTGTATTATTACACAGCGCAGCCGGGAAGGGAGACAACTGAAATGTTTTGTCATTTACCAAAGAAATTAATTAACTCAAATTGTTAATAACGCTTAATTTACGAAGGATATCGAAAACTTTTTTAACTACGCTTTTCAACTCAGTTAGGGTATTCAGAAACCATGAATGACCCAGCTTCTTATATGAACTTGAAATTTATTTTAAACACTTTAAATATTTTTTTAAAAAGAATATACCTTCTGTTACAGAGAAGAACACTCTCACCATGGGTCATACTAAATTTCAAATCCACATCGTTGACGCAAATACAAAATCAACTGCACGGTAACCTTAGTCATCACTGTTCGGCAAAGAGTTAGGGGGTATTCAGAAACCATGAACGACACAGTTTTTTGTGGGGTGGGGTGGGGGTGGGGATTTTAACCTACATTCTGTTATGTAACCATCTGACTTAGTTTTGTGTGTGTTTGTATGTTTGGATAACTTTTATTTATTTTTTTCTCCACAATTGTGTCCTCTATGTTCATTTATTTTGTCACGATGACATATACGTTTTATGTTTTTTTTCTGATTTCTCCTTCATGTCCACTGACTTCTCCCTGCTGGGTCCTGACTTCTCCCTAAAGTCTCTGAAGGGAGAAGTCACTTCTCCCTAAAATCAGCTGCCAGGCTGACCCCTGGTCGGAGAAGTGCAAAGTACAGAAGAACCTGTCATGAGCGACCACCCTTGGGACTTGCCAATTTAAAACTCCACAAACCCCTCCACACAATCACATCTAAAAAAGAATTACCGAATGTGAAGACGTTTCGGCCCAATTTCTAAGACGTTTTGGCCTCTTAGGGCCGAAACGTCTCAAGGCCGAAACGTCATAAAACCAATTATTTTGGAAATCGCGCGTTATTAGGCCTACTGATTTCTCAACAGCAATCACCACCAATCCTCGTTATTCCACCTGGGGGCGAATTGGCCCGAGGCATTATTTTTTATTTTAAAAATCACTCTCCTAAAATTTTTCACTCTCGTAAAATCTAAAAGTGGAGAGTGAATTTCCACTCTCCTGCTCTCCCGCTCCCAACGGTCACTGCTGCCTACAGGTATTTTGTCTTCCTCCACCCATAAAACTGTCTTGACATGATATGACCCTTGCTGGTGAAAGTGTTTTTAAACCTCAGTAAACAATTAAACAAACAAACAGTCTTCAGACTTGTTATTACTTGAAAAATCAGATGATCTCAGTGCGAGGCGAGACCTTGTGCAAAATAACTTTTCAACAATGGGCGAATCACTTAAATAAAACGCCAAAACACTTTTTTCAAAGCTTTCAATATTTCATATGTCCTGAGTAGAGACAACAAAATGTAGTATTGATATTATTTAAATGATGAAGTTAAATTGTCCGACCTGCCGGATCATTACATCAGGGAAAGCTTATTATAAATTCTAGACACCAAAATTAATAGTAGTTGGAAAAGTGGGAGTTTTTTGCTATTTTTTTGTGCTCGATAATTAACTTGTAGAGTGCTAAATATTTCAAAGGTGATTTGCAACATGAGTAATTTTTAGCTCAACTTGACAAAGTCAAGCTGAGCTATTGCCATCACTTCTCGTCCGTAGTCGTACGTTAGTATGTTAGTACGTTAGTACGTACGTCCACAATTTCCTTTGGCACACCTCACAGGTCGCATTTATGATCGGATTGCTTTGAAACCTGGCATGCTTGTTTGGGGTGATCTCTAGATGCGAGCTATCGATTTTCTTCGATTTCCATCAAAAAATGTTGCCACGGCCAGCGTTCTTAGAACTCAGTTTAGTCAGACTTCAATATTTGCCTTTGGCACACCCTACAGGGCACATTCATGATCGGATTGCTTTGAAACCTGGTATGCTTGTTTGGGGAGACCTCTAGATGGGAGCTATCGATTTTCTTCCATTTCCTTCAAAAAATGTTGCCGTGGCTAACGTTCTTAGAACTTAGTTTAGTCAGACCTCAATATTTCCCTTTTGCACACCCTACAGGGCACATTTATGATTGGATTGCTTTGAAACCTTGTTTGGGGTGACCTCTAGATGGGAGCTATCGATTTTCTTCCATTTCCGTCCGTCAAAAGATGTTGCCACTGGCAACGATCTTTGAACTTAGTTTAGACAGGCATCAATATATTCCTTTGGCATGCACTACCGGACACATTTATGATCAGATCGGTTTGAAACTTTGTATGCTTGTTTGTGGTTACCTCTAGATGGGAGCTGTCGATTTTCTTTGATTTCCGTCAAAAAATGTTGCCACTGGCAATGACCTTCTTCATCAAAAGCTGTTTCTTTGTTAGCAACAATCTTTGAATTTATTGCATTTGTGCATCAACATTCTTTGACATGGGCTACAGGCCACATTTATCGTAGGATTGTTTTTGAACTTGGTATGCTCATTTGACAAAAACCTTTAGATAAGAGCTATTGATTAGCATTCATTTCTGTGAAAAAAGTTGCCATTTACATTAACCTCTGAACATACTGCATTTGTGTTTCAACATTCTTTTTTTTAGCCAGTCTTACAGTTTACATTTAAAAATGCATGTATTACTCTGACGTTGTGCACACATTGTACAATGCTGTTATGTTGAAATTTCATCAAATAACATTGGTACCAATGATCTTCAATTTTGCCATTTCATTTAAAACTTACCAAGTTCAAGTTTGTCAAGTTGAGCTACAGTGTCATTGACACTTTCATTTTATTGTTCAACCAATGATCGGAATCGGCCACCACAATCGGCCCATTGTGGGCAATTGGATGACAGTGGCAACGGCTTCTGGAACATCGTTTCAACTGATTGTTGCCAAGCATTTTTTTGTGATGATTCATTAACCACATTTTATCATCTTCTGCAATTGTTCAATTGTTAATGTAAAATGATATCAATGATACCATTCAATAAAGTTGAGAAACAACCACAATGTGTATTCCTAATTTCTCTAGACGCCCCTTTATGGGATATACAAGTTAAACGAAATGTAAAGATTACAATTGAGCGTACTTGTGGCAATCGCCAGTTCATACCGGAAAAAGTGAAGGTTGCCCTCCATTGACTCAGGACGCAGTAAAATGACCAGTCGCACATACTTGGGTGGTACACGTGGCTCTGAGAGCCATGTATACCACCCAAGTGTGCGCATCTGGTCAGTTTTCTGCAAGCTGAGTCAATGACGTTTAACACTGTGAAATATGTTCAGTTTAATGTAGTTCTTTCAAACCTTGACTCGTCCAGTAGGGCATTGTATTACAATCGGCACCGGCTGAATGTGACCTCAAATAACCGTTAATTGGTCAGCAGCCATTTTTGGTAATTGGTTGAGCACTAAATTTTTTCAAAGATACATTGTGACCAGCAAGAGGAGCCTTAGTTTAACCAGACTTTGTTAATAAATCGTTATTTTTGCTACTATTTATCCGAGAGTGCCTGTTGCCAATTACCGTACTGACCCGTGTCGAAGCCCATATTCGTGATTAAGCCCACCCCCCGCTTTCTCAGATTTGTGAACCAGGGTGCCCTACTCGAATCAAAGCCCACCCCCCAAGTTTCAAATTGGACGAAAGTTGTTTGAGACAAGACGTCAAATTTACAGGCACCAAATAGAAAAACAGGTGACTTGTTGCAACACTGTACTTACCAAATAGACCTGTGATATATAATATGTGAACATTTTTTTTCTACTACTGTACAAATAACAAGGTAATGCATACTGAGTAAAGCCACTAAAGTTACTTTCAGCACATTTCGGTTAGAGATGAGCCGATTAGTAAAATGCCCCATAAGACGAATGCCGATTATTTTAGACAACAATCGGCCGATACCGAATGCCGATGTCAGATGGTTTCTTTATTATTCAAGCTGACTGCAGAAACTGGGTGATTTACCTTAATCAGAATCGCCATCAACCCGGAAGATAACACACTTTTACCATACTGACTCGTGTCGAAGCCCATACTCGTGTTGAAGCCCACCCCCCACTTTTTCAGATTTGTGAACCAGGGTGCCCTACTCGAGTCAAAGCCCCCCCCCCCCCCAAGTTTCAAATTGGACGAAAGTTGTTTGAGACAAGACGTCAAATTTACAGGCATCAAATGGAAAAATAGATGACTTGTTGCAACACTGTACTTACCAAATAGAACTGCAATACTGTATTATGTATATTTATACCCCCGCTTCGAAGAAGTGGGGCTATATAGGAATCGCCCTGTACGTCCGTACGTCCGTCCGTCCGTACGTCCGTCCATCCGTACGTCTTTCCAGACATGAAATTCTTGTGTGCGCAACTCCTCCTACATTTATCAATCAATTTGGACAAAACTTTTCAGACATCATCACTACTAAGTGAACATGCGCATATTCCAAGATTTTTGATCTGCGACAATTTTAACCAGGTTTTCTCCCTTTGACTTAGATTTATTGTGTCTTTCCATCCGAACAAATTCTTGTGTGCGCAACTCCTCCTACATTAATGAACCGATTTTGATAAAACCTTTCAAACATCATCTCTACTAAGTGAACATGTGCATATTCCAAACTTTTTAATCTGCGACAATTTTAACCAGGTTATCTCTCTTGAACTTTGATTTAATATGGGTTTCTACATGAAATTCTTGTGTGCGCAACTCCTCCTACATTTATCAATCAATTTGGACAAAACTTTTCAGACATCATCACTACTAAGTGAACATGCGCATATTCCAAAATTTTTGAGCTGTGGCAATTTTAACTAGGTTATCTCCCTTTAACTTAGATTTATTATGGGTTCCTACATGAAATTCTTGTGCGTGCAACTCCTCCTACATTTATCAATCAATTTGGACAAAACTTTTCAGACATCATCACTACTAAGTGAACATGCGCATATTCCAAGATTTTTGATCTGCGACAATTTTAACCAGGTTATCTCCCTTTGACTTAGATTTATTATGTCTTTCCGTCTGAACAAATTCTTGTGTGCGCAACTCCTCCTACATTAATGAACCAATTTTGATGAAACCTTTCAAACATCATCTCTACTAAGTGAACATGTGCATATTCCAAACTTTTTGATCTGCGACAATTTTAACCAGGTTATCTCTCTTGAACTTTGATTTACTATGGATTTCGGCATGAAATTCTTGTGTGCGCAACTCCTCCTACATTTATCAATCAATTTGGACGAATATTTACAGACATCATCACTACTAAGTAAACATGCGCATATGCCAAAATTTTTGAGCTGTGGCAATTTTAACTAGGTTATCTCCCTTTAACTTAGATTTATTATGGGTTTCTACATGAAATTCTTGTGCATGCAACTCCTCCTACATTTATCAATCAATTTTGACGAAACCTTTCAAACATTATCACAACTAAGTGAACATACGCTTATTCCCAAATTTTTGATCTGCGACAATTTTAACCAGGTTATCTCCCTTTAACTTGGATTTATTATGGGTTTTCAAATGGGATTCTTGTGTGTGCAACTCCTCCTACATTAATGAACCGATTTTGAATACATGTTGCACATTGTAAATGTGTTTTTCCAAATGTAAACCATATATGTGTGGGCTCTTTAAGTATTCAGTGCTGTTCTGTGGAAGGCCACATGCAAATACAAATTTCAACAACAAAAAATGATCTTTATGTATACATTTCCTTATGGCCTTTGCCTACATGATCAGAAGTGCATTCCTCTAAAAACCCAAAGCGGGGGTATTAATCACCTTCAGTGATAGTTCTAGTTTTTGGAGTTGAGATTTTTGTGTTGTTAAATTCGTCTTTTGTGTAATACATTATGTCTGTGTTCAGTGTAATTAGTCTTTAATAAAATATTATCCCAAGCAAAATTGACTTGTTTATTTTTTTGTCGACCTCGTTTTTGGAAGCTGTCACTTGTTTCAAATGAGAGTTCAGGCTGCTGTCAATAGTTGTCTGAAACACGCCCACAACATATAGTTTTCACAGTATTCACAGTGGTCGAATATCATCAGAAAGATACTGATTGAACACTGCCACTTTTAAGCGGGGTACAACTCATTGTAAAAGAACACTGCCACTTTCGAGCGTGCACATCTCATTGTGAAAAACAGGTATTCAGAAATTAATGAGAAAGTGGTAATTAAAAATAAAAAATAATTACAACTCTGGTATTTGAGAATTTTTAACAATATAACCAGGAATATGATTTATGACATATTGGTTCAATAAATCATGCTCATTTATCATTTCATCATGCTCTGCAACATGTGAAGTTATGACTTTCAGTGTAAAATCAAATTTACGAATTTGCCAAGGGAGGCAACTATTTTGTTATTCATATTCCGCTGTGTAAATTTTATCTGGTCTTCATATGAAGAATTTTTTTATTGATTTTGTGTGAAGCTTCATTTTGTTTTATTCATAATTAAATGTACACATTAAAAAAAAACAGCTATTTTTAAACAGACTATGTTTGCCTGTTTTCAAGGGGGTGGTTTGCAGTGTTGATTGTCAACTTACGTCCATTTCTGGCTTTGAGAGTAACCTGTACAAAAAAAAAAAAATGAAAACACCACATGGTTTTCTGCTTGTTTTATTCATTAAATTGAGGATTAAAACCCGAAATCTGAACTGTATGTACAAGATAATTATGAGAAATTTTAAAGCAAATTCTATAAAATTGGTAGGTGGTTTCCAAAGAAACGTAACATACCCAGTGGATACTTGTCTTATATCGACAATTTCCGACGCATCCCAACGCGACTTGCAAGCAGTAAGCCCCCCCCCCCCCCTCCCCCCCCCCCCCCCTCCATCACCACCACTTTGCAATTTATCCACTGCAAGCACCCCCTGGGCTTCGACACGAGTCAGTACGGTAATACTCACTTAAATAAATTAAATAACAGACATCAAAGGGTTAATTTTATGTCAATGAAGCACCATCAGTGCAGAATATTTTCGATTTAAAATAAACAGCTAACAACTGAGTCGAGTACCCATCACGTGCATCGTCACGGTAAATTGTGTTCTGAACCTTTGATGCGGTTTACATCAACAATGGAAACAATTCATTTCAAAGTCGGGTCTTTGCCGAATCGCCCCCTACACAGGCTTTGAAGTCGACTATCAGTTATTTGGAAGAAAATGTTTAGTGAAAATCAAAAGCCGTTGTTGGAACCACACGTTTTAAAGTGGGAGTTTCTTTTTGGTAAACCCATATATGGGATTGTGTCACACGAGTTATGACGTTGCACTGCATTATCTATTTTTATCATGTGCTCCACACAATTCAACATGAGAAAAATTCAGTGGCTTCGTGTTGATAAATCCCACCCCGAATGGCCCGATATTAAACTTTTTGCACCCAAACCTTTCACAATTAACATGGATTACTAATATGGAGGAATTATCTGCCCAATATATATTTAATGAGACGATGAGCGTGGTTGAAAGAAATATTGCAACATTTTGCAGAATGAAGTACAGTTTGGGCAGTGAAGAGCGTCCGTATGGCGTATTCACATGACGGATAAAAAACAACTCGGTACACAGTTACACAATCAAAATCTTTAATATAATATTCTGCCTTTTCTTTCACGAACCATCATTTACATGGTATCGGTAACAGACGAGTTACGTGCCGATCGCTTGCCACTGGTTGTCCCATGAAGTGGAAGAAAGTTCATCCATAACACTTTCACTTTCACTGAGTTTCAGACAATCGGCGAGGGCCGATGTTGAATCATGAGTGCCGATGGTGAACCGATGGGTGCTTATCGGCTGAGTGCCGATGTTACACCGATTAATCGTCTCATCTCTAATTTCGGTACAGTGCATGATAGTGGCTTCTTGCACTCTACCAGTTATTCATAGAGCACAATCCTTGAATTTCCTTGAAAAGTGATTGAACTTTGCCTGGAGAGAGAGAGAGGGGTCACTTGAATCGTGGCATGATAATGTTTTGTTGAAATTTTAAAAAGGAATTTTTTCCAGCTCTTCAATTTGTATATTATGTGGTTGTATAACTCCGATTTGTTAGTTAAAGGGTTAACATACTTTAAAATATATTGGTTTTTCTGTAGAAAGGAAACTATTTTCATTTGCTGAAAAAAATGTCTGCTATTTGCATAAGATTGTTTTAACCCCAAACAAATTGATATTACCTGATCACTCCCATTGAGATTAATTCAGACCTTTAAAACATTTATTTTTCTTTTTTTGTAGATGGTGGGATCATCTTGGGAGCTTCTGGTTTGACTGGTCGATACTGGCTCGGTTCGCTGTGGTATTATGATAACCCATCGTTTGCTGCTGATGTAGAAAAATGTACTGCAGGTGTTCAGTTAGAATCTGGTGTAACAGATGTCGTCTGGATTGGTCACAGTAGAGTACTTTTAGCACTAGACACAGGTATACAAAAATGGAAAGTTGTTTAGACTGTTTACTGTTATGATCTTTAAACACAAACACAAAGAGTAGATGACACTTGCAACAACAAAATCTTGGAACAACTAAAAATTTATATTTGTGCTTAGCAAATACAGCACGGCAGCCATAGTCTGGTCACTTTCCACGGTTGGCAAATATTTCCACAGATGCAATAATATTTGATTCCAAACACTAATTATATTTATTATGCCTCAAGTTTGTAACTTCAGCCGTGATTGGTTAATTTGACACCTTCTAAAAGTCATAGTACTGGAGTTTTGGGGCAAAACACGGGTACTATCGGAACGTTTTTCCCTGGAGACAAGAGAACGAAGAAAATGTAAGTGCCACTTCCATTGATCAGCGTCGATTGGAATTTCTCAACACCAAACGCTGGCTCCGTGTCCGTTTAAGTTAACTTTTTTCAACACCGGTAGACACAAACTTACCAACAAATATATCATCTTCAGTGGATGTGTTTTCAATTTTAACTGCAAACAATGAATTCAAAAGAATCAGAAATATTAAAAAAACTCACTCACGTGTTGTTCACCACTTCAGTGAATCCTGAATATGAGTCTCAGTTATGACTTCAGTCAATTTATATTTAAGAAATTACTGTTGTTTTCCTTCGGTTTATGCGATATAAACCGAAAATTTTCAGCACAAGCTTCATAACAAGCATTAACAATGAATTATAACATGAACAGCATGATGCAGTTGTAAACATTGGCATTTGTTGATATAGAATCTCCCAAAGCGACGCCACTTGTGTGACAAGTCATTTTCGAAGAGACGTCATCCGTTCGAAATGACGTCATGTTTTTGGAATCGACTACATTGTTGTTACAAGATTGATGGCTTGTTGCAGTTAACGCTTAACAATGAAAGTCATATTTTGTTCGGCATAATAAAATAATTAGAACGTTTCTTTTCATATTCTATCGGTCGATAGTACCTGAGTTTGTGTGATTTCTGAAATAAAACCTTCAGCAGCTTCGCTGCTTCAGGTTTTATTTCAGAAATCACACAAACTCAGGTACTATCGACCGATAGAATATGAAAAGAAACGTTCTAATATTATAATAGGAATAATCATCAAAAATTTAAGTTATGAAGCACCGGGTACAACCAGTGCTTCATTAATTAAAATTTTCCTGCTGCTGATTAGCTCAACTTTCGCGAAGCCAAATTTGAGCTTTTGTCATGGCCTGTCGTCCATCGTCCGTCTGTGCGTCCGTCCGTCTGAACATCCGTCTGTCCATCAACAATTCAATACGGCTCGGGCTAGAGGCGTATTTATGAACCGATATTTACAAAACTTCTTCAGTACTTATGTTATCACTGTGGAACGAGAACGAGTGTTTTTGGGTGCGGTCTGAAATTCAAGATGGCCACCAGCAGCCATTTTGTACTTTAGTTAGTGCAATCAGTTTTTTGTACAGAACTTCTGTATGGAAGTTCCAGACATGTTAACCTCCCAAAATTTTTTTCAGGGAGATTGAAGAAAATTTTCAGGGAGATGACATGATTTTCAGGGAGATTTTTTTTTGCGCGTAGAAACCATGTGTGGATCGATCAATTTTAAATATAAATTAATACCAAATACCCCCTCCCCCCCCCACACACACACATAACAGGAAACAGCCCAACAACAATACATCAAAGGAACATACGTCAACGTTCTTCTAACTGGTGGTGAGTGACCCAGACCTGTTAACCTCTGGAGGTGACTGTCAGTGAGATTTTGATGAACTCCCAGTGAGACTCGGATGCTTGTCAGTGAGATTTTTGCACGTGGGCAGCACATCAATAATTTCCATGTTACCCCCCCCCCCCCCCCCCCCCCCCCCCACACACACACACACACACACACACACACATATATTAAACATTCCACCCTAATGTGTTTTATTTGAACAATTTGTCCTTTCAAAAGCCAAACCATAGAAATATAGAGAAAAACAGAAATCAGAAATATGGATGTGGTCATGTGCCAATATCTGAGCTTGTTCCAATGACATCCATATTTCAATGGTTTTATGTACAAAATGTTTGGAGATATTTTCGACCTTTTCAGCACTATATCAGTTTTGGTGCTGTGTTGAAAGTTTTGGATCCATTTGGGTAATTATGGGTACTTGCGGCGAACTGCGGTAACCTGTGACGATCTGTGGTGTTTAGGCACACCCCAGAGCCCGGTTGTTGTGGTAATTCGATCTTCCAAAGCCCAGCGCCCCACCTAACCACACCGGTTACTCACTGGAAGTAGTTGGTCATTTACGAAGGGGATTTGGAATGGGGTGATCATTTTTCAGTGAAACGTGAAAATTATGCCACAGCCAGCCCAGGACGAAACATCTCGGGATATTTTGTTGTCCATTTATCACTACGAATGAAAAAACGTGCAAGTGCCGTAAATTACCAACTTTTTAGAGATTTTTTTCACCAAAAACAATTTTTTTCACAGCCTGCTTTATAAAATTGCGAATCGGAAATTTTTCCCAATATATTGAAAATTACAGCAACTCATATGTTTGAGCCGTTTGTCTCCAAAATTGGCTATAAATTAATTATCTGAAAGTGAAATCTAAAATGCACAATAAATTTGTGCGTATTTTGCACATTTTTCGATTGGACAAGATTTTATACGTATGGAATTTATTTTTTGATTTGACTGCTACCTGTATACAAGCAAAGGTGTGCCTTTAATATATAATCAATTTCAGCAATTATCCTGCATCTCAAATTCATTTAATCCGCCGGTCAAACGTGCTGCAATAATCACAACACGACCATTGACAGAAATGAGAATTGGTCATCAGTTCTTACGTAAGTGGTGACGTTTCACACAAACTTAATGACCTTGCCATTGAGAGTAGAGCACATGCTTTTGTATTTGTAAACAAAAGCTGGTGGATTCAGTTTTTGTCTGGTATGTCGACTTTCCGGGAGATTTTTGGTCCAAATTGACTCCCGGGCGGGAGGGTGGGAGGGGATAGCTAATTCCGGGAGAATCCCGGGCATTCCGGGAGAGTTAACATGTCTGGGAAGTTCTGATTTGAATAAATTTTTGTATGAATGTTTAGTAACATGGAATACATCACATATAATACAGGTTTTTTTCTCATGCAGAAATTATGCAAATTAGATGAACTTTGATTTATTCAGTGCTACTTATACACAGCAAGTGCGCTTGTCAATACGGCTAGGGCTGGAGGCTGTATTTATGAACCGATCTTCATGAAACTTCTTGGATACCTTTGTTATCACCTTGGGACGAGAACGAGTGTTTGTGGGTGCGGTCCGAAATTAAATTCAAGATGGCTGCCGGGGGCCATTTTGTACCAAAATTAGGTACAATCAGTTTTTGGTACATAACTTCTATATGAAGGTTCTGATTTGAATAAATTTTTGAATGAATGTTTAGTAACATGGAATACATTACATATAATACGGTTTTTTTCTTGTGCAGAAATTATACAAATTAGATGAACTTTGATTTATTCAGTGCTACTTATACACAGCAAGTGCACATGTCAATACGGCTCGGGCTAGAGTCTGTATTTATGAACTGATCTTCACGAATCTTCTTGGGTACCTTTGTTATCACCTTGGGACGAGAACGAGTGTTTCTGGGTGTGGTTCAAAATTCAGGATGGCTGCCAGTGGCCATTTTGTACTGAAATTAGGTCCAATCAGTTTTTTGTACACAACTTCTATATGGCTCAGGCTAGAGGCCGTATTTATGAACCGATCTTCACGGAACTTCTTGGGTACCTTTGTTATCACCTTGGGACAGGAACAAGTGTTTTTGGGTGCCTTTGTTATCACTGTGCTATGAGAACAAATATTTTCGGGTTCAGTCAGACCCATTCTGGGACTCAAAGATTTCTTTCTAGTTTAGCATCTGACTGTCGCCCACCTTTACAATATTTTACCTATACATTTGTTACAGGCTACGGTCAGTATTTATGTACAGACTGTTACAATACTTTACATGTACCTTTGTTATCAGGTCATTACCTAGATGTTTGTCATTGCTGTGTCACATACTATACATGTACATGTCTTAACAAGTTGAGCTACAATGTCAGTGACACTTTCATTTGTTATAAATTATAATGTTGAATATAAAATAAGAACTGAATTTGCTTCAGTACAACTGCAAGTGGGTGCACCATCATACAAACTTGATCTGGGAAGTTGCATACACCTTCTCTTTTTTACCTCAAAAACATACATTATGACACTTCATTGTAATAAGATCTTTCTAATGAGTCACAAGTTATGTTTTTAAAAAAATAATTGAAAAAATAATGAAATTTGTAAGGCGAAATTTGATGGCGGCTTATGGCAGTTACATCAGGTAAATGGTTATTCCTTTGCTTAAAGAATATTACGGTACAAACTGATTACATTAACCCTGAGCTTAACTCAGAAAATTTTCGATTCACATTTATTATACGCTAAACGATAGATTATCGAAAAATTTGCAGAAAGATAGAAATCATATCCCCCACTGTGAAGATCTAGAAATTTTCACTTTCACAGTATCAATCAAAATGGCGGCTTTCAAAGCATCACTTCAAGGTGAATACAAGTCAAATTATCACTGGAAATAATCAATTTGTTCTAAAAACATGTAATGAAAAGTATATCAAGTATTTTTGAGTGGATACCGATCATTTCCAGCAATAATTCAACACGTATTCACCTTGAATTGATGCATGAAACCTGCTAGTCTAAACATGGCTTGAACGTCTGTAATATGGCGGGAAACGAGTGGAATTATCAGATTCTTATAAAAACTGCTTAATTTGTAAGTTATGTGGGTGATGTGGCCAATTCATTAGGAAAAGGGTTATTTGATATGACCAGATCACACTACTTTAACCCTTTGGTACTTTTGTACGTCTTATTAAGTACGAAATCAAACAGCACGTTGATACTTTGTGGTCATTTGTTTTGTTATTAGTTTTCGATTTTTTATAGTTTTAACCTCAGTTCCTATTTTCTCCCGAGTAGTGCTCAGTGACAGCCGTTGAGCCAAATGTTATCGCAGCTTAAAATATTGATATAATCCTGCTGTCAAGACTTCTTAACTGGTTGAGTGCTAGAAGCCACTATCAGGGCTTTCAGAAAATGAGGATGCCAGAGCAAAAGCCAACACATTCCTTGCTTATATTTCATATTCAGTCAAACACAAATAATATTTTGTTTATATAAATTTGTTTTATTACACATTATTGGAGAGTGCCTGTGGGCACTCTCCAATAATTTGTAATAAAACAAGTTTTGAATAACAAATTCAGACCACCAAAAATAAACTAGCCCTGAATCAGATAATCACTAATGTGAAAAAATATCTTGTTATTTATACTTTCCGACGTTTGACGTCGCATTTTGAAAAACACTGAAGAAACTGAATTCCCAGTGACGTTTGAACGTCAGGATAATTAAAGTCTCAAAGGGTTAAAAAAAAAGTGCCCCCCTCATTGGAATGAGCTCATCCAGCTTGTTCCATTGAGAGGTCACACGATATGGTTTTGTTGAAAATTAAAAAAAAAACAATAATTGAAATAAATAAATAAATTTTGATATCATCTCCATTCGATGAAGGGTTAACCCTTTCTCTAAAGTAAGAGCCAAAACCGGTCAGTACTATTCAGAAGAATTGCCATTTAATTTTCATTATTTTTTTCATTTTGGCCTAAAAAACATAACTCGTTCCAATGAGGGGTCACAGACATACACTGTGTTTTTGACGCAAAAAATAAAAAAAAAATTAATCATTTGGTAATTTTGTTTGCAGTTGTCGTCTGCTTTTCATGACAGGTAAAGGGTTAAAAGGTTAATTGGTTAACAGACATCAACACTGAAACAGTTATGTTGTGAATCCTGTAATGGCATGTCTACACTATGATGGTTGAAAAAAGTATATGGGCACTTATATGTATAATTGATTAAGATCTTTCATTTGTTCCAAACCTTACTTATGTGTACTGTTCATAGATGATTGAAATGGCTAATTAGATTAGATATCTCATAAAAAAGAAGGAAGGTGGTTATCTGCTTGAGATAATAATATGCCTCCCTGTTACTCAAATTAACTTGTTATCTACAACATCAGACTGGAGTTAAGTAAGAGAAAGTATTCTTGGCAAACTCTTCCACCTTCAAATCTCAGAGAATGGCCCACACATCTCAAGAGAGCAATCAGTGTACTTTTTTTTTATACATTTGTTTCTTGATGGGTATATTTATGGCTTGATAGTTATTTTATATACATTTGTTGAGTACTAAATGTAACTAACATCAGTACATGTTCAGAGCATCATCTCTGAACTGAAATTATTAATTTTTATAACCCCAGCAGGGGTATATTGGATTCGCCCTGTCCGTCCATCTGTCCATCAGACTGTCCGTCCCAAAATTCAATCATGAATAATTTTGATGTGCAACTCTATCTTATTGATGTCTACCCACAGTACAAGGTCTGTCCGTCCATCTGTCCATCTGTCTGAATGCCAATCCATCCATCCCAAAATTCAGTCATGAATAATTTGTTAATTACTTGGTTGAGTGACTTGATATTTGGCATGCAAGTGTATCCTGTTGCTGTATACCCATAGTGAAATGCTGTTCGAGATTTTATTGCCAGCGTCATTGCCCTTTATGGACTTAGAATTTGTCCGTCTTGAAATTAATTCATCAATAACTTGCAGAGTACTCAGTGGAATGACTTCATATTTGATATGCAAGTCTATCTTATTGATGTCTACCCACAGTTCAAGGTCTGTCCATCTGTCAGTCTGTCTGTCCATGCATCCGTCCCGAAATTCAATCATGAATAACTTGTAAATTACTTGGTTGAGTGGCTTGATATTTGGTATGCAAGTGTATCCTATTGCTGTATACCTATACTGAAATGCAGGTGTCGTTCGAGATTTTATCACCAGAGTCATTGCCCGTCCATCAGTCAGTCCCGCCGTCTGTCCGGCTCAAAATTGAATCATAAATAACTTGTAAAGTTGTTGGTTGAGTGACTTGATATTCGGTATGCAAATGTAGCATATTGCTGTAAACCCATAGTGAAATGCAGGTGTCATTTTGAGATTTTATTGCCAGAGTCATTGCCCTTTATGGACATAGAATTTGTATATACCCCAAAACTGTATCACCTATAGTCAGGCTTGCATTGTTATGCCCCCGACCAATCTGGTCGGAGGGGGTATCTAGTAGAGAGCTGCGTCCGTTCATCCTAAAGTTCATATGTTATGTACTTTCATAAGACGAATGTGTCCGTCCAACATATTTGCTGCTCTGTCATTATTTGGCGGAGAACGGATCCTACAACATAATTAATACCTTCGCATAAAGATTTACAGAGTTATTTGCCCTTGTTAACTAAGGGGATGATTGAAAAATGTGTCTGTCAACATATTTGCTGCTCTAGTCCTGTCATCATACTTTGGATTTAAATAATTTTTGTCATGCTTGTACCTCAACATGGGGGAATGGACCCTACATCAGAATTAATACCTTTGTTTAAGCATTTACAGAGTTATTCTCCCTTGTTTAACTTAGTGGATGATTGAAAAATGTCTTCACACTCATTTCCTGGCAATAACTTTTGTACGGTTGATCGCACAATGCTGATACTTCACACATAGGTTGCCCATAATGAGACGTTTTGCACTGATTTTGGGATCTGTAGGTCAAAGGTCAAGGTCACTTGCTATAAATATATTTTTGGTTTCTGTGCAATAACTTTAGTTTCTTTTTGTGTACGATGCTATAACTTCATATTTTGATTGCATATGAGGTATCGATGGTTGGGATTGCATTTGGGGTCAATAGGTCAAATGTCAAAGTCACTGTTACTATAAATAGATTGTTGTTTTCCATGCAATAACTTTAGTTTCCTTCTACGTACAATGCTATAACTTCACATATGAGGTATCAGTCATTGGGATAATGTTTTGTTATGCTTGTACCTCAACATGGGGAAACAGATCCTCCTAATATTTTTAGCTGTGACGAGCAGCTCTATATGTGGCAATGTCAGTCTGTCTGTCTGTCTGTCTGTCGGTCGGTCTGTCACCGAGTTTAAAAAACACCATAACTCCAAAAACACTTGATGGAATGGCACCATACTTGGTATGCAAGTGTATCTTTATGATGTCTACACCCTCTCAATAGTGCATGTCATTCGGATAATTTCTGTCACATTTGTGGACTTGTCACCAACGAGTTGTTTTGTCACCAACAAGTTTTTTTGTCACCAAGTTTTAAAACATCATTGGCATTGCACGAATCATCGCAGCTTCGGCACTGTGACAGTGCACTCTAGTTTCATAAACATTTACAGAGTTATTTGCCCTTGTTTAACTTAGGGGATTATTATTGAAAAATGTGTCTCATATTTGCTGCTCTAGCACTGTCATTATTTGCTGGATTCAAATAACTTTTGCCATGCTTATACCTCAATATGAGAGAACAGATCCTACAACAGAATTAATATCTTCGCATAAAGATTTACAGAGTTATTTGCCATTGTTAACTAAGGGGATGATTGAAAAATGTGTCTGTCCAACATATTTGCTGCTCTGGCTCTGTCATCATATGTTGGATTGAAATAATTTTTGCCATGCTTGTACCTCAACATGGGGGAAGTGACCCTACCTCAGAATTAATATCTTCATACAAACATTTACTGAGTTATTTGCCCTGATTTTGAATTTGATATCCTTCGCACTTTTTTAGCTCACCTGAGCGAAGCTCAAGGGGAGCTTTACTAATCACTTTCCGTCCGTCGTCCGTCGTCGTCCGTCGTCGTCGTCGTCCGGCGTTAACTTTACATTATCGACTTCTCCTCCTAAACCACTAGCCCAATTTTATTCAAATGTTGGCTAAATGTTTATTACCTAATGCCAATTCAGATTTGTTCAAATGAAGTTGCCCCTCCTCCTGGGTGGTGCCACGCCCCCAAGGGGCACCAAAATCTTTGTAAATCTTCTTCTCATGAACCAGCAGTAGCAGAGACTTGATATTTGGTGTGCAGCTTCCCTTTGAGTTGTAGACTCAGATTTGTTCAAGAGAAGTTTGTGGGGCTATACTTGGCGTTGTTATGAGAGGGGCAAAATTTTTTGCCCCGCCCAAAATTTCTATTTTCCAAACCGAGAGGCTGATTTGAACCAAATTTTATGTGAGGGCTTATTGGGTCATGAGTACTTGATTTATGCAAAAAAAAATTTTCCCGCAGCCCCGTGGGAACCGCAGGAGCTAAAAATAGAAAAAATTTAAAACGCCCATATCTCCAAAACTGCACGGCACTGAGAATTTTTATTTGGTGTGCAGCTTCCTTAGGACCAACAGAAAGGATTGGTAAAAAAAAATTGCCATCGGTTTTATCATAGGGTACAGTTTCGGGACTTTGAAAAAGTGCTGAGTCAGCACTTTTTAACACTAGGCAATGGGAAAAACATTAAAAAATCTTCTTCTCCAGATCCAGCAGGCAGAATCTTTTGATATTTGGTATTCAACATTGTAGGGTGGATCTGATTCAAGTTTGTTCAAATCGGCCCCCTGGGTTCATATTTGGGCTCAGTATAGGAGCCCGATTTCGAACTTAGTGCATTTCAGGCAAATTTCTTAAAAAATCTTCTTCTCCAGATCCAGCAGGCAGAATCTTTTGGTATTTGGTATGCAACATTGTGGGGTGGATCTGATTCAAGTTTGTTCAAATCGGCCCTCTGGGTTTATATTTGGGCTCAGTATAGGAGCCCAAATTTGAACTTACTGCATTTCAGGCAAATTTCTTTGAAAATCTTCTTCTCCAGATCCAGCAGGCAGAATCTTTTGATATTTGGTATGCAACATTGTAGGGTGGATCTGATTCAAGTTTGTTCAAATCGGCTCCCTAGATTCATATTTGGGCTCACTATAGGAGCTCGAATTCGAATTTAGTGCATTTCAGGCAAATTTCTTCAAAAATCTTCTTCTCCAGATCCAGCAGGCAGAATCTTTTGATATTTGGTATGCAACGTTGCGGGGTAGATCTGATTCAAGTTTGTTCAAATCGGCCCCCTGGATACATATTTGGGCTTACTATAGAAGCCCGAATTCGAACTTAGTACATTTCAGGCAAATTTCTTAAAAAATCTTCTTCTCCAGATCCAGCAGGCAGAATCTTTTCATATTTGGTAAGCAACATTGTGGGGTGGATCTGATTCAAGATTGTTCAAATCGGCCCCCTGGGTTAATATTTGGGCTCAGTATAGGAGCCCGATTTCGAACTTAGTGCATTTCAGGCAAATTTCTTAAAAAATCTTCTTCTCCAGATCCAGCAGGCAGAATCTTTTGATATTTGGTATGCAACATTGCAGGGTGGATCTGATTCAAGTTTGTTCAAATCGGCTCCCCAGATTCATATTTGGGCTCACTATAGAAGCCCGAATTCGGACTTAGTGCATTTCGGGCAAATTTATTAAAAAATCTTCTTCTCCAGATCCAGCAGGCAGAATCTTTTGATATTTGGTATGCAACATTGTGGGGTGGATCTGATTCAAATTTGTTCAAATCGGCTTCCTAGATTCATATTTGGGCTCACTATAGAAGCTCGAATTCGAACTTAGTGCATTTCAGGCAAATTTCTTAAAAAATTTTCTTCTCCAGATCCAGCAGGCAGAATCTTTTGATATTTGGTATGCAACATTGCGGGGTGGATCTGATTCAAGTTTGTTCAAATCGGCCCCCTGGATTCATATTTGGGCTCACTATAGAAGCTCGAATTCAAACTTAGTGCATTTCGGGCAAATTTCTTCAAAAATCTTCTTCTCCAAATCCAGCAGGCAGAATCTTTTGATATTTGGTATGCAACATTGCGGGGTGGATCTGATTCAAGTTTGTTCAAATCGGCCCCCTGGATTCATATTTGGGCTTAATATAGAAAGCCCAAATTCGCACTTAGTGCATTTCGGGCAAATTTATTAAAAAATCTTCTTCTCCAGATCCAGCAGGCAGAATCTTTTGATATTTGGTATGCAACATTGTGGGGTGGATCTGATTCAAGTTTGTTCAAATCGGCTTCCTAGTTTCATATTTGGGCTCACTATAGAAGCTCGAATTCGAACTTAGTGCATTTCAGGCAAATTTCTTAAAAAATCTTCTTTTCCAGATCCAGCTTCAGAATCTTTTCATATTTGGTAAGCAACATTGTGGGGTGGATCTGATTCAAGTTTGTTCAAATCAGCCCCCTGGGTTTATATTTGAGCTCCGTATAGGAGCCCAAATTTTAACTTAGTGCATTTCAGGCATATTTCTTAAAAAATCTTCTTCTCCAGATCCAGCAGGCAGAATCTTTTGATATTTGGTATGCAACATTGTAGGGTGGATCTGATTGTGATTCATGAACGTATTTATTTGTAAAGTTGATAGAATCTTAGACAAAATTTGCAGAAAAGATCTACTATAGAAGGGGTGGTATCCAGGGTGAACCGTTTACCCAAATCTAGCAGTACTAATGCATTATTCACACAAATCTCCGTTCAAATTTTATGACCCCCTCATTGGAACACATGCATTCAGCTCATTGCAACAAAGGTCATATGCCATGTTTTCGAGACAAAGGAATAAAAATTTTAGTTATTCATGAAATTTTTAGGCAACTGTTGTCTGTTATTCACATTGCTTCATGAAATTTCAGTACTTTTAGAATTTACCTCAGTAATCAAGGGTTAATTAACAACCACTTTGCATATCTTACCTTTTTACCAGCATAACTGCCAAAACTTGTCAGCATTCTTCGCAAAAATCGCTATTCAAATTTTAATTTTTGTCTCTTAAACATACATGTACTTATCGCTTGTAAATACCCCATTGGAATGAGCTTTTTGAGCTCATTCCAATGAGAGGTCGCACACCATGCTTTTTGAGTCAAAAAAGCAATTTTTTTAGTTATTCCAGAATTTCGTACGTAAAACACAGCTTTATGACTTCACATTAAAATGAGCTCTCTAAGCTTGTTCCAATCAACATTCACGCACTATGTCTTTCACACAAAAAATAAAATTTTCCATTTATTCAGAAATTTTGTTTGCAAGAACACTCTTACCCCCCCCCCCCCACACACACACACACAAACACACACACACACACACACACACACACACACACACAAACACAGACACACACATCTAAAAGTTTGTCAGCAAAAAAACAGTTACTTCAATTTTTAAATGCATTATAGGAACAACTTGCCTAATCAAATTTAAATACTTTTGCTTCATTCTGTATCTAGAACAAACCATTTACCATATCTTTACGCAAAATTCTCCAGCATCATTCACAAAAAAACACCATTATTTATATATTCACATTTCTGTCTCAAAAATATACCTGATCTTCCCATACCCCTATTGGAATAAGCTGTTTGAGCTTGTTCCAATGATGATAAAAAAAACTAATATTTTGGAAAATTTGTGAAAATTTTTGTTTTCTTGCATGCAAATATATACATGTAGCACATGGAAGATATCCACAGTTGGGGAGAGATGTCCAAGGCTATCTCTTCACATTCCTTGTTTGTGCTTCATGCTAAACCAGTTTGTCTGCAGAGATAAATTTGCTTTATTAAAAATCATTGGAGATTGGCCACACACCAACGATTTTAAATAAAACTAATTTTAGGTAACAAATGTTGAACTTCAAACAAAATCTATCACTCAACCAGTTAATGTTGATGAGGCATGACATGGTGAAGGTGACCTAAAATACTTCTTAGAGTCACTTTGTCAGGTGAGCGATTAAGGCCACGTGGGGCCTCTTGTTTTATATTAGTGCAGATTGCTGCAGGCACATGTCATGTTTTTGATGAAATAAACAAGTACATTAACAAAGTTTAACAGGGCATTACAAGACCGTAACTCTCAACTTAAAAAGTGACGTGATGTGTCAGGACGTTAATGAGTTAAACATCTCATTAACAGCCCAACACGTCAAGTGACTTTTGTTCCTCCCTGTCGTACACTCGAAAATGAAAACAGTTTCCAGAAATGGTTTCAACTAGTAAACAATGTGATATTTATTTAAATTATTAAATATGTAAAATGTCCAGCAATGTTTGTCCCATAAGAACAAGCAGCTCAGACATGTTAACTCTCCCGGAATGCACGGGAAAATCCCAGAATTTCAGTGTAGTTCCCGGCCTCCCGGACGGGAATCAGTTTTGGACCAAAAATCCCGGAAAACAACAAATATTTTGTTCCTGTTGTAACTTATGAAAAACGTTCGCAGTCAAATCACATGCATTTCAAACTCTGGTAAAAACTCAGGAAGCAGTAAAATATGGATTTAAGTTAAATTTATTTAAGAAAAGGGTATTTTATGATATATATTTCAACTGTGTTCATGTTTATTTCTGGGTTGTTTCTTCGAAGATTCGTGATTAATGTGTGCGTGTTGAAGTGAAAATAGGTGACTTACTCCACCTTCATTTAAATGCAGTTTTGGAAATTAAAATATATGAAAAAGGAATTAAATAATATATATTTATTTAATCCTTCATAGAAAAGCTTTAATTCTCATCCCTTTTCCAAAATCAAAACGTTAACAACAACTATTTAGCACAGTTTAAAAGTAGGTTAAAGTCGCTTAGGATGCTGAAAAATTATGACTGCATATTTAAACACAATGGACTTATTTTCTAACACTACATTTATTATGTTGTGCTGACTGCAGAACTGTTAACTGTTAGCCATCTGTACCCAGAAAATTTCGAATGGAATTAAATAAAATGCTTCAATGATGAAAAGAAAAGTTTTGTGTAGGGCACAAACGTCCCACATGCATGAAGTTTGATAAAGATACTTTCTGAGTACTAATGTTTTTGAAGTAACTGAACATTACGACATTTTTTCCTGTTAACGTTTCCAGACTTGGGAAATTATTAGCTAAGTAGACTTTGATAAGAGCAAACCACAGGTGGAGGTGCTCTGTGGGACAGTGTGGGTGGGTGGGTGGTGGTGGGGGGAGGGGGGTCATGAAGAAGAGGATCCTGGGGGGGTCAAATCAACAGTTATTTTATGATTTTTTAACATAGCATAAATGCATCAGCATAGTTGACAACTAGTTCTGGATATAACCTGGTGTTAATAGTGGTCCATGAGCTGAAAATTCACAATTTTTTTCTTTTATTTTGACCCCGTGCGAACTTTTCCCTGAAATCCATCCCATTTCCCTGAAAATTACCCTCAGGTTCCCTGAAAAATTATTCTGGAGGTTAACATGTCTGAAGCAGCTGTATACAGTAAGTAAGTCTGTATACATTTTAAGCCTTTATTTCTGACTTAAAAGAGGTCTGTTTTTAAGTTTTCTAATTTCGTTGCAATTGAAAGAGTGCTGATCACGTGATAATCATGTGACACCAGTTTGTTTGAGAACCAGACGATAATATCATCTGGCAAAATTGAAAACGTTAAAAATGTCTCAATCAAGCGAATTGAATGAAGACCAATTGGCTGTTTGTAACTGCCATGTAGGGTACAGGGTCAAAACTTTCTCAGAATCCCAGTGGTAATAATAGTAATAACATGACTTTGTCGTGCCTTGTGCTTTATTAACGGCCCAACAGGTGTGATTAACGGCCCTTATCTCGGGCCTTTTATAAGCTGTAAGGCTGTTATTCGTACCTGTTGGGCCGTTAATAAACCACAATGCCCTCCAAAGTCATGTTATTGTTATATTCACAAGGGTCCTTGAGCTTTGTTTTTGAGGCAAAAAAAAATCACATCCATGCATGCATCTGAATACATGTGTCTATATGCATTCCATCAAATTTTGAAACAAGACTTTTGTATGATAATAGCATGAAGGTCAAGTTCGATTGTTGAGAACTAGTTTCAGAGTTATGGCCCTTCATTGTACATTTCCCTTTTTGTTTCTGTATAATATCTTTACCTTCCTTTGGCAGAATGGCTTGATATTTGTTACATTTTTATGCCTCCGAATATTTTTCGGGGGGAAACATAGAGTAGTTTCTTGTCTAGCTGCCCATCCATTCATTCTAATTGTCTGTTCCATAAAACATTATTGAGTGGATAGAGATGGCCTATGTTCACAAAGTGATTGCTTTTGACCAAAAGGTATCATCATAATGCCGAGGTCAAGGCTAGAGAACATTGGTGTATTCTAACTTTTGTCCTGTCCATAAATGTTCATTCAATGAACAGATCTTGCTCATGACTCAAGGATGTGTCAGCACCTTCACCCGAGGTCATAACTTTAAGGTAAAAGTCATATTGCTGTATACCCATAGTGAAATGTAGGTGTTGTGTGAGATTTTATTGCCAGAGTCATTACCCTTTATGGACTTAGAATTTGTCCGCCTTGAAATGAATTCATGAATAACTTGTAGAGTACTCAATGGAATGACTTCATATTTGGTGTGCATGTCTTTCCTATTGATGTCTACCCACAGTACAAGGCAGATGTTATGCAATGTATTATTGTAGGAGTTATTGCATTTTATGGACTTCTATTTTGTACGGCCCAAAATTCAATCATGAATAACTTGTTAGCTCACTGAAGAGAGCTAAACTTATCACTTGCCGTCCGTCGTTGTCGTCGTCCGTCCGGCATCGTGAAAATTTTTCAAACGACTTCTCCTCTGAAACCGCTAGGTCGATTTGCTCGAAACTTGGTTCATTACCATATGTCAATTCAAGTTTGTTCAAATGATATGGACATGCCCACTTGGGGTCCCATAGGGGGCATAACTCCGATAGCACCCTATGTATATTAGAGAAATTACTAAAAAATCTTCTTCTCCCACACAAGTGAGCAGAATCATTTGATATTTGGTATACAGCATTATGGGGTGGATCTGATTCAAGTTTGTTCAAATCGGCCCCCTGGATTCATATTTGGGCTCACTATAGAAGTCCAAATTCGAACTTAGTGCATTTCAGGCAAATTTCTTAAAAAATCTTTTTCTCCAGATCCAGCAGACAGAATCTTTTGATATTTGGTATGCAACATTGTGGGGTGGATCTGATTCAAGTTTGTTCAAATTGGCCCCCTGGGTTCATATTTGGGCTCAGTATAGGAGCTCAAATTTGAACTTAGTGCATTTCAGACAAACTTCTTTAAAAATCTTCTTCTCAAGATCCAGCAGGCAGAATCTTTTGATATTGGGTATGCAGCATGCTTAGGGGGGTGAGATTCAAGGTTGTTTACGCCAAGTCCCTGGGTTCATATTTGGGCTCACTGTGGTAGCCCGAATTATAACTTAGTTCAAAATGAGGAATTTTCTTTAAAAATCTTCTTCAGATCCAGCAGTCGGAATGTTTTGATATTTGGTATGCAGCATCCTTAGGGGGGTGAGATTCAAGTTTGTTAAAGCCAAGTCCCTGGGTCCATATTTGGGCTCCCTGTGGAAGCCCGAATTATAACTTAGTCAATATGAGGAATTTTTCTTTAAAAATCTTCTTCTTCAGATTCAGCTGTCGGAATGTTTTGATATTTGGCATGCAGCATCCTTAGGGGCTGAGATTCAAGTTTGTTCAAGCCAAGTCCCTGGGTTCATATTTGGGCTCACTGTGGGAGCCCAAATGATAACTTCAAAATGAGGAATTTTCTTTAAAAATCTTCTTCAGATCCAGCAGATGAATGCTTTTGATATTTGGTATGTAGCATCCTTAGGGGGGTATGATTCAAGTTTGTTCAAGCCATGTCCCTAGTTCCATAAAATTTGTCTTTCATGACTTCATTCCTTTGTAGTGTTGATGAACCATGTCTGACTGAATGTAACCCCTCTTGTTAACCCTTTACCCAATGCAGACGATATCAAAATTTATTATTTTAAATATCATTTTTTTTAAATTTTTCAAAAAATTTCAACAAAACCATATCATGTGACCCCTCGTTGGAACGAGCTCGTTCCAACGAGGGGTCACATGATATGGTTTTGTTGAAATTTTTTGAAAAATAATATTTTTTCAACTGCTGAATTTGCGTATTACGTGGGCGGATGCGGCCGATTTGTTGGGTAAAGGGTTAAAAGGAATTTCTTTATTAAAACCTTATTTTTAAAACAATTAAAATATAATCAAGGGTATTGAATGAAAAAGATAAAAATGCCCCAAATCAGAACTTTTTGCAGCTTGCTTATTTTTCTGTTATAATAAACGAAACGTCTACACTTTTTATTAAATTGAATAGTAATAAATTACTTGCAAATATCAAGCATGGCTTAGTGTAGAGAGATTTTATTACAATAAACACAATATTATGCCTTATTACAATAAGTGTAGTAGACTGTCACCATGCCTTCTCTTTTGAGTTCATATCTGGAGAGGCTAGATATGTTCATCAGTTCTGCCAAAATTTTCTTTTATATAGTATCAGAATGAAGGTCACGGTCAAGTTTCATTTTCAGATTTCCTGCCCATTTAATCCATAGTTCGGGGGCGCGGTGGCTCAGTTGGTAGAGGTGCAGGCTGCAAGCCGAGAGGTCCTCGGTTCGAATCCCACCTGCGGCAACCGCGTTGTGTCCTTGGGCAAGACACTTCACCCCGACTGCCTACATGGGGGCACGATGACGCTGTGTACTGAGGCGTACTGCACGTCGATGGTGCGCATGTCTTCAACCAATCTAACCCTGCCTGTGCTGCGGTGCAGAGTTCAGAGTTACGATGTTGGAGAGCTGACAGCTGCTCGTCGTTGCTCGGTGGTTCTCTCCGGGTACTCCGGCTTCCTCCACCCGTAAAACTGTCACGGTCACGATTAGCCATTGTGCATAAGTATGTGACCTTAAACACCAATAAAATAAAATAAATAAATAAATAATCCATAGTTATGGCACCTGATTGTGCAAACTTTGAAATTCAACAATTTGTTTTATGAAAACAAAACAAATTTAGGCAAAGTTCGATTTTAAGATTTTCAGCGCCCACAGTTCCAAAGTTATGGCCATTGACTGGTTCACCGTACACTTCTCTGTCCCTTTGATTGTTTTCAAAATTTTCTTAACCTGGCCAGTATTATTTTTGACGGGGCTAGAAATAACCTGCTACTGACCATATATGTTATGTGTGTGTTACTTCATTTGTAAAATACATGAACGATTTACAGGTTATGACAAAGTAATACAACATAACTTTATTAAATTACTAATTGTCCCCCGAAATTTTTTTCGGGGGACTATAGAAATCAGCGGTGTCCGTCTGTCTGTGCGTCTGTCCCACTTGGTGCCCCCATGATAACTCCAGTTTGGATCATTTGATTGGAACCAATTTTGGTATGTGACCATCTTAGCCCAAACCACAGGTCAAGTTCGAATATGGGTTCGGCCAGATTATTTTTATCAGAGTTATATCCCTTTTTCGACTTAGAAATTTCAAGATTTGCGGTATCCGGATGATAACTCCAGTTAGGATTATTTGATCGGAAAGAATTTTGGTATGTGACTTTCTGGGGTAATGATACAGGTTAAGTTCGAATATGGATTCAGACCGATCATTTTTACTAGAGTTATGCCCCTTTTTCGACTTGTTTTTTTCGGGGGACATGTGGCCGAGCGGCCTTTTATTCTGTATGTTTTACTAGAAAGACTTGATAGTCTTCGGATCTATCGCGACTCAGAGGTTGAGTACTTCATCCACATATGAATAGAATGACATGCTGTTTCCATCTTAAATGAATTTCCGCCTAAATAAATAGCAAGATCACGTGTTAATTGTTGATATTTATATAGGCGGAAATCCCGTTAGGACATAAACAAGCATGACTGGTTACATAGTAAAAACAGAAGGCAGAGAAGTGTCACAACACCCTTTTTCCTATGGGTTTCCATTATGCTATATGGCATTACCTCAGCCCTGGTAACTTACCCTCAGCAATCAGCAGTGCCGAGGAAAATGCTGAGGAAATTAAAAATATCCACTGCAAAAATACTGCCTAGGATGGCTTCATCAGAAAGCCTTGTGGTGGCAGAAATTACACAACTTCCAGGTAACACAAGGAATCAAACCATGTGGGTTGCACTATGCTGTATTGCTAATCTTACAATTTACAGTACAAGATGCAGCATGACCACTAGAAACTCTGCGTTCTGCTTCTATGTTGATAACACCAGAATCTTACAGAGCTTTCCAGAAACTGATGTCAGATTCTGGTGTTATCAACATAGAAGCAGTGAGATACTTAAGTTTGTGGTTATGCTGCATCTTATTTTCACTCATACTCTTCATATTGAGCAAGTTGCCTGCTTACTTAAGTTTTTTTCTCCGCATTCACATTGTTCATTGTATTGGCATGATCTAATTGAGTAAAAGATTCTGCACGTTGATTGTGGCTATATACACATGTATCTTGAACTACTTTCACGTGTTAAAGTTACTTGAAAGTTTCGCCGCATGCTACATATACATGGCGATTGAGATTCTACCCAGCCCCGATGATTTTCACACAATTGATCAGGCTCCACGGCAATTGCCATTGAAGCACCAGTTTTCCACAGCAGTTTTTTTGCCGAGGAAACAAGGATGAATTACCAGGACTGTAACCTGCCAAATGGTTATGATATAAGCCCTTTATTTCCAGCCTGTGGTAAAGGAAGAAAATCATATTGTGTCAGAGTAGATCTGCTAATTATTTGAACAGATTCCATACCTTTCCCATTTTTAAGGAAATGTTCTGATTTTTGCCTGGCGATGCACTTATTGCTCTGATCTCCACTGAAAGGCACACATCTGTTTTATGCAGTCATTAATCTTGAAATGCTGGAGAAATTTTCGTTGATGGCAAATCACGAATTTAGCCAGCCACTAGTCGTCTGTCTTTTCATCTCTGACTACAATCGCATAGTTACCACAGCTTCTCCGCTTCATCCATCATTTTTGCCTCTTCAGCCCAACATAATGGCCCAAAACAGCTAGTACCCTTAAGAAAAATCGCCATTCAAAATTTGTTTGATATTTTGTCACAAAAACATAGCTAATGACCCCACATTGGAACAGGCTTGTTGAGATTGTTCCAGTGAGTGATCGTGAACTTTCTTTTTGAAGCCAGAAATAATAATTTTTAGTTATTCCAGATTATTTTTTTTTTGCTATTGTCGTCTCCTATTCAGTTTGTGTAAAAAGTCAATTCAGTGCTCCATTGGCTGAAATTTTGCTTGGGCTTCTTACGCTTTCCCATAGAATTCAGGTTTTTTTTAATCCTCTCTTCTCTGTTTTTGTTTTAACCCTTTACCTAATACCTAACATGAAAAGCAAACAACACTTGCAAAAATAATTCTTGAATAACTAATTGTTTTTCATTTTTTGTCTCAAAAACATAGGTTATGACCCCTCATTGGAACAAGCTCGTTCCAATGAGGGGTCATAACCTATGTTTTTGAGACAAAAAATGAAAAAATAATGAAAATTAATTGGCGATTTTTGAGAATAGCGCTGGCCAGTTTTGGCCGTTACGTTGGGTAAAGGGTTAATCCATTTTTCTCATAATGCTCTACCAGGAACTACAATAAAGTTCTACAAAAATAATCCATTATCTGTTTTGTTACCACGACTTACTTTTATTTCTTCTCAACTTAACAGGTGGTATAGAAGTATGGGAGTTGGAAGACAATTTCAAGACATTTACTCATGTTCAATCCGTGGTTGAGCATGATGATATTACCTCATCTATTAGTCAACTGGCCGAATGTCAAAAAGCAGTGTCAGGGAGTTATGACAGAAGGTGGGTATTTTTTCAGCAGTGTTAATTGAATTGTCACTTTGTCAGTGGAAAAAATATTCAATAAAGAGTGTTTCTCTAGCAGGAATGTTGTCATTCTCCTTCATTCTTGTGATGAATGGAGCCTTTATTCTATTATTAGCTTACCTGGTTGGCAGTGTTAATGCTGTCGAGTGCCAATTTAGCCAATTGTCCTATTTCTCAAACAGCTAAAATTCTGGCATAAAAAAATTACCTTGGGTCTTTTGAAGAAACGCCTTTGCAGCAGTGGCGTTGCTGACTCCTGAAATTAAGTTTTGCCCCACCCACACCTTTGGCCCACACACACATTTACCCCTTCTCTCACTGAAAAAAAACACATACACACACACAAATCGTCCCTTGAGTACAACAAGGTGCCATCTGCAATGCTATAACATTGGACAACCTGTCCTGCACTTGCTCCAACAATGTACTTCGTATGAGCAAAATTGCACGCTCTCCCTTTTCCACCAAAAGTTACAGATTGGTTAAAAATTTGGCACTAAATCGTTTCAGGCCAACGTTAGCATTGCTGATTGGAAGTCAGCGTGAACTATTGCCATCACTTGGCATCCAGCATCTGTTGTCCATCATTCGTTAGTTTTGGCATATCAGTTTTCTTCAGAACTGTTGGCTCCCAAACAAAACAAATGTGACACAACTTATCTTTTCATATACCCTTCCTAATTTATTCTATGGAAGTTAACAAGCTCACTCTGCTGGGAGAAGTGCTCCCAAAGCCTAAAGTTCTTTCAGTGGTAGAGTTTGAAATTATTTTTCAATGGTGATTTCTAACTTCAGTATTTTTTTCAAAGATACCATACTACCAGCATGGGGAGTCTGTGTTTAGCAAGATTTTAAGAAATTATGGTTTTGTTATATCCAGAACATCCGTTGGAAGTTTTGTTGGCATATAGTTGAGGACTCCATCCATTACTTTCGTAATTCCATACAACCGTGCAAACGGTTCGCATTGTAACTCCAGCATCAGTTGTTGGATTTTGAGTCCTTTAGACTGGTGATGGGCCATCATATGGGAAAGGATATCCACATATTGCGGGTTTTGTCAATGCTGACATATCAGAGTTATGGCCCTTGTTACACTTAGAAAGCTTTCTGTACTAATGTTTTGCATTATAAGCAACGGTTGTTGGAGTTTGATGGTGAGAGACCAGCATGTGGGAAAGGATATCAACATATTACTAGTTATGTTCATGTTTACCTACCAAAGTTATGTCCCTTGTAACCAAGCCTGGAAATAAGCAATCGGTCATTGGCAGAATGAGGTCCCCAGGGGGTGAATTTGATGGTGCTATCCCATACAGTGGGCTAGAATCCCCCAATTTATCCTCTTGGTATCTCTTTCTGTGCAGGCCTGAGACCTTGATTCAGCTTGAGATTCATAGAGGGTGAATTTAGTAATTCTACCCTGCTGTGCAGGGTATCATAACCAAATTTACCCTCTGGAGACCTCAACTGCAGATGAGAGTCTGCTTATTTCCAGGCTTGCTTGTAACACAAAATAAAACTTTCCGTACTAACTCAGTCATTGGTGTTCAGATTTGGATGTCGTTTGGTATGCTGCAGGACCTGCGTGGAGGAAACAACATGTGTTTATTGTTGGTTTTGTCCATGCATATGAAGTATGAGAGTTATGGCCATTGATACACTTATAAAACTTTCCATAGAAACGTATTACATTTTCACTCGAGCATTGGTTGTTGATTTTTGATATCCTTTTGTATGGTGAGATACCAGCATGGGGGAAAGGATCTCCACATATTGTAGGTTTCATCCATGCATACATACTGGACTTAAGTTTCTTGCTATACTTACACATAACTGTCTTTGTTAACGTTTTGCGTTATAAGCTCACCTGACTGAAAGTCAGTGTGAACTATAGAGTTGACTCACCATCTGTCCTCTGTCATCTGTTGTCTGTGTTCATGATGTTCGCAACTTATCCTCCAAACAGCTGGTCCAATTTCAGTTAAATTTGAGGCGATTGTTTGTCATCACATTTTGATTTTGTTCAAATCAATATGCCCTTACCCTGCCCCATGGTGGGGGAAAATCCTCCCAAATTTTAAAAAAAATCTCTTGAACCGTTGGGTCCAATTTAGTACAGAGCTTCCTTTTGAGGTGTAGAATAAAGTTTGTTCAAACAAAGTTCATATGGCAATATTTGCCTTTGTAATGGGAGGGCAAGATTTTTGGCTCTGCCAGAATTTCTATTTTCTGAACAAGTGAGCCAATTTGAACTAAATTTAGTATGTGGTATTATTGAGTCACATGTATTTGATTCATGCAAGATTAAAATGTCCTGCACCCCTGTTGGAACCCCAGGAACTAAATAAAAGAAACATTTTCAAATGACTATATTTCCCAAACCACATGAAACAGAACTGTTATTTGGTATGAAGTATCCTTAGGACCAATAGTATGGAATTGTAAAAAAATTGCCACTGTTTGTATCGCAGTGTACTGTGAAGGGAGAATAAAAAATGTGCGGAGCCAGCACTCGGATGGCACTCTCCAATAAATTGTAACAAAACCATTATTTTTGAACAAAATCTTGCTAAACTGAGGCTCGTCATGCTGGTAACATAGTATCTTTGAAAAAAAAAATACTCATGTTTCAAATCGCATTTGAAAATTCATTTAGCACTCAACCAGTTAAGTGCTGTGATGCCCTTTCCCACAGTATATTACATAACACAGAATTCCTTGGTATAATCTGCAGTATTATTGATTGCTCATATCAGCCTTTACTCTAAATTTGTATGGTAAGCATATTGGTATTTGTACTTTTACTATCTTGCTCACAAAATAAAAAAAAAACCCAGTTATGTGAAAGGGTTTCCAAAGAAAATAAACGTAACCCTTTTTCAAGTTGCCTTATTATACCCCCACTTTTTTTTGTGGAAAAGTTGGGTATACTGGATTGCACCCCTGTCTGTCTGTCTATCTGCACGTACATCCGTCTGTATGGCCGTACATCCGTCCGGATATCCATCCGTCCACACTCAGATGTCTGTTCGAGTTATAACTTGAACATTACTGCGCAGATTTCGATGAAATTTCATACAGATGTTCACTATCTTGAGATCTTTCAGGAGCTTCAGCCGTTTTGCTGTGGGAGTATTTTTTCTGTGAGTTATGGCCCTTTGGATATACAAAATCGCCAAGTTTTTGTCTGTTCGCCTTGTATCTCAAGTTTGGGTCATCAGATCTCAATGAAATTTGGAATGAAGATTGCTTATGGGAAAGGCTTTCACAGTATCATGATGTATTTCTTATCTTGCCATTGTTTGGCGTATGCACCGTGGGGGTATGCACAGGGGCAGTGATCCACCTCTTGTTTTCTAATTTGTACTGAGTTGAATTGAACACTGTTATTGTTTACAGTTTGCTGATGTGCAACAAGTATATAAATGATGGATTTCGTGAATGTTTTGGGGGAGTTATTCCCTCTGTGGGTACCTTGGAAAATGAAGCAGTGCTTGTTTACTGTGGTAAACAAGCTCTGTTTTACTGGTAAACTAGGACCCAATCACCAATGCTTGGGGTTCAGGTCCTATAAAAATGGGTACCATGGGTATTAACGATTAACTAGACTTGACATTATTTCCTTGTTGCAGTCCCGATTAGCCATTGTGCAGAAATATGTGACCTTAAACATCAGTATATAAATATATATTTGGGGAGTTATTGTTCATAATCAACGGTTCAACCAATAGGTCCATTATCTACAACTTTGTGCTTTTATACAGAATTTGAGTGATTAAGTCTGTATTGCTTGTGTAATTTTATAGAACTCCTTAACCCTTTAGGGTGACCAGTTGCCAGAATTCACACATGACCACTGCCTCTGTATGTCCAGTGGTGAAGCAGTGATTTCTAGTCAAGTCTTAGTTGCCTTAACAGAAAACCAAAACATGACTAGAAATCACTGCCTAGGTAATTTAATTTGTCTGTTGTCTTTAATAACTAATTACTTTTATTTTAGCCTAAAAAATATAGCTTATAACCCTCTCATTAAAACGAGGCTGTTTTGAAGGCAAAAATTTGCCAAAAATAATAAAATTTCTGTAAACACTAATTGATTGACCACATTTGTTTTTCAGCATTAAAGTTTGGGATCTCGAATCCATGTTATCAGTTCACACATTCAGAGGTAAGATATTTAGAGTGATAACTGAATTTGCACAGATTAATCCCAAGCCTTTGAGGGGCTGCCCAATTCCTAATATGAAATAGGCAGTAAGATTCCCAGTTGAATTAACCATATTTTCCCTGATCTACCATCTTCTGGTAATTCAATCCTGTCAGCTATACCGTGTGGGCACAGTGGCACTGTGTACTAAAGCGTACTGCACATCAGTAGTGCAATTTTCTTCAACCAGTGCTAACCCTACTTGTGAGGAGTTAGTACATTGGTGAGTCTGACAGTTGCTTGCCGCTGCTCGGTGCTCCTCTCCAGGTACTCTGGCTTCCTCCTCCCGTGAAACTGTCCAACACGAGGTGACCCTGGCTGTCGGAAGTGCCGTTAAACTCCAGCTGTCGGAAGTGCTGTTAAACTCCAATAAATAAATAAATAAATAGCTCTAGTCCATGTTCAGAACTTTTTATGTGCATTCATATATGTACTAAACTACCATGGATTCTGTTTTCACAGCATTTGATTTTGAGCATGTTGTCAAAGCTGATTTTTCCTGTGTGAACCCCGGAAAGTGAAGCAGTGCTTGTTTACTGTTGTAACCAAGCTCTGTTTTACTTGTGAAATACGACCTGGTAACCAATTCCTGGGGTGGAAGTCCTCTAAAATGTGCAACATGGGTACAAACAATTGGCTGAACTTGACATTATGTCAAAGCTGCAATCATGATTAGCCAATGTGCAGAAAGAACTATGTGACTTAAACTCCAATAAATAAATAAATAAATCCGGGCTGATTTAAGTATTGTGGAACCCGCTTAACTGGATGTCTTTTAATTTAATAACCCTGTTAATTGTATACAAATTTCAAACACAAAACTATTTCCCATAGCTTCAGTACAAAAATGACCTGTTAATTGCATGTAGGTTTCAGAATAAACTCCTGTTAATTGAATAAAAAATCTTGTGATTTATCGAAGAATTACTCTGACAACCACTGAATTCCTGATGTTGATAGACCTATCTGGTCTTGGCACAGCTAGTATAAGCATTTAATTCATTCCCGGCGGGTACCCTGGAAAGTGAAGCAGTGCCTCTTCACTCTGGTAAACAGGCTCTGTTTTTCTGGTAAAATAGGACCGAGGTGCAAATCCTCTCTAAAATGGGCAACATGGCCTATTAACGCTCACCCCTGGTCTTGAGTTGATACTCGTTTTGTGGTCATGATTAGTCATTGTGCAAAAATATTTGACCTTAAACACCAATAAATAAATAATTTAATTCATTATATCTTATTTGACAAAGCTCCATGAGGTCTGTCAAACAAGATATAATGAAATAAATGAATATAATGAAATAAATACTCCATTTTCCACTACAATACAGGAAAAGGGCCAAACTCCTGTTACTTGAATACTTCTGTTAACTGAATAATTCTTATTGACAAATCTGCTATTCAATTAAAAGGGTAACACTGTACCTCTTTTTCCTGGCACCTCAATAGATATGATGTGCCTCAGAAATTGTCAGGCACCACACCACCCATCTTTTGGTCCATGGAAGTATTATGCTAAATACTTCATTCAACCCTGTACTGGTAAAGGCCTAATTCCAACTTTGATCACTTTTTATCAGTATATAATCACAACAGAACAGGTGCCTTAACCCTTTGAACTCTAGTGGTATCTTCCATGCCAGTTCAATGGCAGCAATTAGAAGAGTCCATATTCATTATTTGGGGTAGACCAATCAATGTTTTCAATGTGCAGCCTTGAGGCTGTACGTTGAAAATATTGATTGATCTACCCCACACATTTACTGAACAACCATCCTATATAATGACGTTATGACATATCATGTTCCAGGCCGGAAAAATGGCCGCTAGGGTTCAAAGGGTTAACATGTGCCTACTGGTAAAGTTGCAAGTTACATTCTAAATACCAAGACTGTTGTTTCTAGACAAATCCAAGACTTGCCCAGAAACAATTGCCAAGTCACAGAATGTAGACTAACCAACATGTAGCAAAAAGATATAAAAATCCCCATTTCCTTAAGGATTAAATTTGACAGGTTTTGGTTAGCTCAGCAAATAGCTTTTATTACATGCCTGTTCTATGTAATCCCCATCTACAGTAACACTAAACTGTGTGGAAAATGAAAATCTGTTCTGCACATGTGTGCAGAACGGAAATCGTTGACGGACGACTTTTAAATAGAAGTGAAATTTCACTGGAATATTCTACAAATCGTGCGCCGCAATTACAATTTGAATCACTAGCGAGAGCCAAAAATCGTCCCCCGAGTTCCAATGTGTTCTATGTGCCAGTACATGTTGCTGATAAAATGTGTTCTTTTTGTTGATACTTGTCAAATGAATTGCTGGGTGTCCTTCTAATAATTGTTGTTATAGATGTGAAGACATGTAATAAACACAGAATGATACGCATGTGAATGGGTTAATCGATATGACCCTTGTGCCATCGTGGAAGGATAAAACTCCAGGTTCTGTGTATATTCCTGATTGGATGGAGCTTGTCAAGTCGTTTGCTGTTTTTTTAAAAACAAACTTAAAAATACTACAAATTATTTTAAAAAGACTAATGTTACTGTCATGTGAAAGTTGTTTAAACGTTGGTCACCCTTGTGGAAGCTAAAAATGCAGGCACTTCAATATGGAGCTGAATATTGTTTGAAAAATCTCCCTGTGGAAAGTAGAACAGTGCTTGTTCAATGCGGTAAACTAGTTCTGCTGGAATTCCTCTAAAGTGGACAGCAGCAGTATAAAAACGATTGGCAAAACATGACTTCATATCTATGTTGTGTTCATGATATTGCTGAAAGGGACCTTAAACACCAATAAAAAAATCAATAAAAAAGCTTCAGAATAAAGAAGAAATGCTTTCAAAGACCTTAAGCATTTCACATAAACCAGACTTGGCAGTGCCTTGTTAATAAATTTACCCAATTGCAGTTAAATGATTTACAAATATGAGTTGATGTAAATTTATTCTCTGTCATTAATAATGAAAGCAGAAGAAAATATTACTTAAGCTGAAGCTGAATTTCAAATGTTGATGTTTGTACTTCACATGGTTTCTTTGTGGGCTTTGTTTCAAGAAAAGGCAGTCTTTGTTTCAAGACCTTTAATTTGACTAAGGGTCATTCAAGGTCTTGAAATCCTGCAAAATGGGCCAGAAGGCTTTGAAAAAGACGTGAATATTCATGAAATAAAAATGTCAAAGCGTGTTCTCCTAGCTGTATAGTTTAGCATGCCAGGGTTTGTGAAAACCTAGTCTTAACTAGGATCCTCCGGTCGTCACCCTCTCCTCCCACTTTCTTTAATGGGAAGTGGGAGGAGGGGGGTAACAACTGAAGGGTCCCAATTAGGATTAGTGAAGGCAGGGTCTTTCAAAATTCTTGAATTTTGGTATTATGGGGCCTTGAAAAATGCAGAAAGATGTTGAGAAGCGGCCTTGAATAGCCTTGAATTTTATCAGTGCTTGTCAGCAGTAACCCAGTTTAGTGTTCAACCGATTACCAAAAATCGCCGCTGAACGATTACAGGTTATTTGAGCTCACAATCTGCCGATTCTGATAGTAATACCGTGCACTGCTAGACAAGTCGAGACTCAAAATAACTACATTAAATTGTTGTAATGAACCTATTATCGGCCATCGGCATCATCTGGCACTGGCAGTAAGCTTGAACTCCAACACATTGCATGTACATGTAAGTGTTTTGTAAGATATATTTTTGATTTATCTGGTCACCCTAGAGACTAAAAAAATGCTTCGATGGCTGCGAAGGGTATGGAAAAAATAGAGGAGGGTCTGGAAAAAGTATGGAATTTTTTTTCTTGGTAGGTGTGGGAACCATGATGAATGAAAAGACTTATCTTTGTAGAAATTTATATTTGTATCATTCCAGAATGTTTTGTATTTATATAAATATGTTTTGCTATAAATTTGTTTTTACATATAGGTTGTTATCGTTACTTGGCACAAGACATCATAACCCTGTGTACGAAACATCCCAGCTTGAGTTTGAAACGTCCTAAAAGTTTGTGTATGAAAACGTCCTAAATTGCCGTGTACGAAACGCCTGTGTACAAAACGTCCAGCCCCCCTTTCATAGCGGGGCAGAATCACGTGATTTGCAAAATGGAAAGGTCTATTATAAATGTACATATTGAATATTGGGCTTATGGCTGATATGGGAAGAAAGGAATAAGTCGGATTTACACGAGTCAGGATAGTGTCTGTTGGTCTGTGTACGGGTTACCACAGGAGTGCTATGAGTTTTAAATATAAGGGATTTAATCTTATTTGGAGAATATGTAGTATTCCACGCAGAGAGACACACTCAATCTGACACTGGTGATTCCATTCTTCTCACTGAGGAATGGACTTCACAAAACGATCAGATAAATTGTCTGGGGGAGTTGATTTGGTGGCAAGTTAACCAGGAACCAAGAAACACAACCCCACATTGAGAATTTGAGATTCTAATTGCAACTTCGCAGGGTTTGATGAAGTTATTCACGCATTTTCACGGAACTTAAAACATTGGCATCGGTATCGGCCGATTATTAGATTTTTAACATCGGTATAGGCCGATGGTTTGTTTACCATATTGGTTCATCACTATTAAATTGAACATAGAGAGATTAAGAATACACATTTTGGTGGTTTTTCAACTTTATTGAATCGTATCATTGACATCATTTTACATTAACAATTGAAATGCTTGGCAACAATCTGTTGAACTGATGTTCCAGGAGCTGTTACTGTTGTCATTTGATTGCACACAATTGGTCGATTGTGGAGGCCTGTTGCGATCATCGGTTGAACACTAACCCAGTTTCATGTTATAGTGTCAATCCATAATAATTCACTTTTTTTTGGTGTTTTTCAGTTCATACAGACACTGTACATTCTCTAAAATGTCATCCATCAGAGACAGATATATTTTCATCATGTTCACAGGTATGCTAGTGTTTACATATTACTGCAGACCCCACAAAATTTGACATCTCTTAATTGAATAACCCTGTTAATTAAAGATAATTTCCAAACACAAAACCATTTACTATACCTTCAGTGCAGATTTGACTGGTTCATTGCATATAGGTCTAAGAGTAAACTTCTGCCAAGTGAATAAAAAATCTTGTAATATGTTGAGAAATTACCCCGACAGTTACCAAATTTTCCTTGTTTATAAATTTATTTCGTCTCCGTACGTTCAGTACAGGTTTTACTATATATTGTCATGCAAGATTATAATAGAATAAATGCTCAGTTTATATCTAGAATACAGGAAAGTGTCCCAGAGATGCTAGTTTTCTGGTTTTTTCCTGAGTTCAGGCTTTTTACTCGCTATCTGAAATAAAAATATTAAGGCTATTAAAAAATATTCTTGTTTCTCAGGCACCTCCCTCGTCATAGAAATCTGCTTCATAACCTTTTTTCACCTGTACTATGTTGCACTTGTAGGACAATTATTTAACCAATCATCCCTTGTTTGACATAGCTCAACAGTAAATCACAGGCGCTTATATAATGCCTATATCACAGTCAACCATCCATTTTATCAAGGTTGCCAATATGTTCCAACTCATCTATCATCTGAATTACCTACCTAACTGTCTTCAGACCAATACAATCTAATGTCAACAATGGCTAACTCAGATTATGGGCTGAAGCTTTGAGCAATATATAACTAACATGTTGAATCACAAGTTGACAGACTATGTAAAACTGTACTTGGTAAAGGGTTAAAATAAATACCTACTCTAATCGATCCAAGAACGAGTCATTTCAATGTTCTGGGCAAAGGGTTAAAATTTATACTATCACCTGCTAAGTCTTTCATTGGCCTCTTTCGACAATTTGGCCACACATGTGAGCCCGCCTAACCTTAGTAATGGGTACAAAGAACCATCATGGCCATTTGCTGATGCAATATCACACTTGGCGACCAGCAGTAACATTAATGATGATAGCATGTCCATCAACATCTTAAGCCTAAAACCTCCTTTCCTAGCACCAAAATAAGTGACTCTGTAGGGAGAAGCGGTAGGTTTAACCCAGTCACCCCTACTCAGCGTGTGGAAACAAGTGACATACTTCATCCATAACAACACCAGTTCATCCTACACTGGGATGGTCAAATATACTACACTCATGACCCTCTAATACTGCACAAACTTGTATTTTGAGGACAGCACTTAATAACACAGAAACATGGATGATACCAAACAATCTGCTGTTATTTCCGAACCAACAATGACTTATAAACATTGCAAAACTGTTCTTGTGTGTGTGTTTGTCTTATTGACAAACTTTCACGTGGTTGAACACATTTATACACCGATTCCAAAGTCAGATAGATAATACTGAACTAATCCTGTACTGAGCACACTCACTATAATTTTCAATTGCAAAGGTCAAGTACAGGAAGACTTCAATCAGATTAATTGTGCTCATTCCTCAAGCATCTACAGCTATTCGGAGTTACTCGGTGTTGTCTGCTCTCCCCTATTTGATAATATGGCTTTTCTCAGGTTGACAATTCCTTGCATCAACCACAAGTAAAGTTAGTAATAGTATATATCTATACTTAACTGGTGAAGTGACAATTTAATATGATTTTCAGATCTTCTTCACTGTAGAGTGTTTTTAGCTCACCAACAATAGTTGTGTGAGCCTATGGCATAGCCCTCATGTCGGCATTGTCACCGTCATCGGCGTCCGGATTCATTCATTTTGAACTTTTGTGTGCAGGTTTTGATTTTTTTTTTTTTTTTTGCTATTTTTTTTTTATGTCAGCATGCTTTTCAGGGATAGTAATATTTTATTCAACCCTTTCCATGCTTAGTCACTTGAACTTTGGACTTTTGTGTACAGGTTTTTGACTTTTCTGTGCAGGTTTTTGACTTTTGTGTACAGGTTTTGAAATTTTGTCTTCAGGTGGAGTTTTACCTTACTGGCATATTGCCATGATGGTTACCATAACATTTCAGGGTATTTTTCTCAATTTTAACCCTTTGAAACAAATGTGATACTTTTTTGACTTCTATGTGCAGGTTTTCAGGATTGTCTTTCTTTTCATCCAAGTGGATATTTTTCAAGTAGAGTTTCACCTTACTGGCATATTGCCATTGTGGTTACTGTGACATTTGCAGGGTATTTTTCTCAATTTTAACCCTTTGAAACAAATGTGATACTTTTTAGCTCCGCTGACAAAGTCAGCAGAGCTTTTCTTATACTGATTCGTCTGTCGTCTGCCGTCTGTCGTCCGTCTGTCCATCCGTCCGTCCATCCATCCGTCGTCAACATTTTATTTGTCCGAGCCATAATTTCTAAACCGCTGAATATTTTTCCACCAAACTTCATAACAATATGTATTATCAATAGACGGTGTGTCATCAATTATTCTGCGGTCTGTAAATCCACAGGGTCAAGGTCACAGGTCACAGGATCAAGAAAATCTTAAGATATTTTTGATATTTTTTTCGGCTAAAGTTTGTAACAATATTAGTATTAGAAAACATGCCCATGCGATCAGTGGCCCTCAGCGGAGCTCTCTAGGCATGACAGGCCTCTTGTTTTTATTTTTACTTTTATGTGCAGGTTTTGAGGTTTGTCTTTCTTTTCTTCCAAGTGGACACTTAACTTGTAGCATATTGCCATGGTTCTTATTTTATGTTAGCATGCTTCTTGGGCTATTATTATATTATTTAACCCTTTAGCTGCTTATTTACTTTAATTTTGGACTTTTGTGTGCAGGTTTTGGACTTTTTTTCTTTTTTTTTACTCCAGCCACCCCTTTACATTGACCACCTGTTGGTGAGCCACGGGGTACTGATACCCCCTCTAGTTTGTTTTGTTGCAATTCACTCATGGAGACCTCCAGAGAGATTGTGTTCTCCCTTTTAACTCATTCCATTCATGTTGCACAGAATTGCAATATTTTCAATCCCAAATCCTCTCTCCCACAGCAGTACAGAATAAATCATCCTAACAGATGGTTTCTCTGTTTACAATGTTTCAACAATTATATACATATTTCAAACATTTTTTGATCCAGTGCAACACACTTAACATGTTTATAACAAACTTATTAAAATTTTCATTGTTATTACATCTCTCATCTTCAAAAGAAAATAAATTCTCAAAATGTATTTGATCTGCATTATTAGTTAGCTGGTTAAGTGGTAGAATGCTGGAAGCCCATATTTGGGCTCTATTCTGAAGTGCAGGTACCATAACGAAAAGGCTTCATATTCTGTGGATGTGCTTCATATTATCTTTGAAGTGATATTTTTTAGTCTGGTCAGATTTGCCTTGTTACAATTTATAGGAGAGTGCCTGTGGGCATTCTCCTATAAATTGTAACAAGGCACAGACTTGTGAACAAATATTTGTGTTCAAAAATAATTTAGCACTCTACCAGTTAAGTGCTAGAAGTCACTATCAGGGCTTTCATAAAAAATTAGGGTACCAGTGCAAAAGACATTTTCCTCGGTCATATTCCAGATTCAAACGAAAATATTTTGTTTATATAAATTTGTTCTATTAGAAATTATTGGAGAGTGCCTGTTTTAATGACCAAATTCAGACCACCAAATATAATCTAGCCCTCAACCAGTTAATACAGATTTCACCTGTTCAGTGAGTTCTGAACAAATATCCCAAGTCGGAGTGGTATTAATTTTAAAAACAATTAAAAAAATGTTTTAGTTCCAAATAATATCTTGTCAAGTTATGTACCCCCAACAAATTATGCCAAAAGAAAATGCATTACCAGACACAAGATGTAATACAAAGGCAAAATGCATGTATATTCCCTCTCATTTTCTGTTAGCTATCTTGTTCCAAGCAATAATATACATTGGAAGTAAACCCAAAGAGTTTGCAAGAATGAATGCTAATTGGCATTAGGAAGACAGTTGCCTGTAGACAAATGTTTTTTGAATTGTCCAAAGAAAATATGAAATATTTTAGATGCAGGTGTTTATGAATTCATAAGGGTACTCCCTGAATGGCCATGACATATTTCGTATTTTATAAGTCAACTAAGGTAACAGTCTATTCAGAAGTTTTAAAGAAATTTGAACATGGTGTTCTGTGAAAATATATCTGTGTATATCAAGGGAGGCAATTTAGTTATTTGATTTCAGGAAAAACCTTTTAAATTATTTTTGAATCACCTGTGTTTGCATTGGGTGAAAACGGACAAATTCCTTGGTGAAAAGCTTTAAAAGAGATGTTAACCTGGCCAGTATTATTGATGAAGGAAATAAGAGCAAAATATTTTGTAAGGGTAGATCTGCTAAGTACAGTGAAGCCCTCTTAATTGAATATCTTAAATGAATAACCCTTTTAATTGAACATAACTTCCAAACACAAAACCATTTACATTACCTTCAGAACAAATTTGACCTGTTAATTGAATATAGGTTAAAGAGTAAAATCCTGTTAATTGAATAAAAAAGCTTGTAATATGTCAAGAAATTACCCTGATAATCAGCACAGCCCCTTGTTTATTGACCTCTTTGGCCTCAGTATATCCAGAACAGGCATTTAATCTATTATACCTTCTTTGACAGAGTTCCATGAGCCCTGTCAAATAAAATACAATAAAATAAATGCATTTTATCTCCAGAATGAAGGAAAGTTACAAACTCCTGTTAATTGAATACTCCTGTTTATAGAATAATTCTCACTGGCAAAGTGGCTGTTCAACCAACAATATCTGTTGAAAATGATGGGAGTTATTATCCTTTGTTAAAAAAAATGTTAAGCTCTTTTGTGATTGGTTTTGATTATATTGTGTAATGCTTGTTTATGGCATAACTTTAACAATAGTAACTGGATTTCAATTCTTTTTAGCATATGTCTCAATAGCAACAATGTCTTTGTCAAGTTTGATGACCACAGTTATCTGATGAAAATTAGGGAAGTTAGGCCATAAAAAAAGAACCTCTGTTTCTCAGGCCCGCGCACATGGTCATTTTTGCTGCACATGCAACCTTTTTATGACACCAAAAAATCTTTAAAAAAAAAACTTTGAGATATTGTGCTCATTTTGGTAAATCGATATCGATGCGTTCGCGAATTTTAAATTAACACACTTCAATCTTTTTCAACATCATACTTTAACCCTTTACCCAACATAACGGCCAAAACCGGCCAGTGCTATTCTAAAAAATCGCCAATTAATTTTCACTATTTTTAGCTCATCTTGACAAAGTCAAGCTGAGCTAATCTAATCGCTTCCCGTCCGTCGTCCGTCAACACCATGTTTTGGTCTTCTCCTCCAAAGCCACTGGGCCAATTCAAGTGAAAGTTTGTGTGAGTGATGGTCCCAAAGGGGCATTTCATTTTTGTTCAACTCAGTATGCCCGGCCCCATAGGGAGGGAGTGGTGGAAAATGCTCCAAAATATTTTAAAAATCTTCTTCTCAAGAACCAGTGTGTGCAATGACTTGATATTTGCTATGGAGCTTCCATATGAGGTGTAGAATCAAGTTTTGTTCAAACGAAGTTCGTAAAGTAATATTTGGCTTTGTAATAGGAGGGGTAAGATTTTTGGCCCCGCCCAAAATTTCTATTTTCTGAACCGATGGTCCGGTATGAACCAAATTTGGTTTGTGGTAGTATTGGGTCATAAGTACATGACCCATGCAAAAAAAAAAAATTCCCGCATCCCCGTGGGAACCCTGGGAGCTAAAAATAGAAATATTTTCAAACGCCCATATTTCCCAAACCCCACGGAACAGAGAGCTTTTATTTGGTATGAAGTATCCTTATGGCCAGTAGAATTGAATGGTAAAAAAAAATTGCCATCGGTTATGTTAGGGTGTTCTGTAATGGGCATTGAAAAAATGCTGAGTCAGCATATTTGCAAAAATTAAAAAAAATCTTTTCTCCAGAACCAATCATCAGAATCTTTTGATATTTGGTATACAGCATTCATAGGGGGGTCAGATAAAAGTTTGTTGAAATAAAGCTCATTGGTTCATATTTGGGCTCTCTACAGGAGCCCGAAGTTTTAACATAGGGTAATATGGGGAATATTCTTTAAAAATCTTCTTCTTCAGAACCACCAGTCAGAATCTTTTAATATTTGGTATACATCATTTTTATGAGGGTCAGATTCTAGATTGTTCAAACCAAGTCCCTAGGTTAATATTTGGGCTTCCTACGGAAGCCCAAATTTTATCTTTGTTCAATATGGAGGGTAATTTAAAAAAATCTTCTTCTTCAGATCCATAAGTCGGAATGCTTTGATATTTGGTATGCAACATCTCTATGGGGGTCAGATTCAAGTTTGTTCAAATCAAATCCCTAGGTATATATTTGGGCTCACTGTGGTAGCCCAAATTTTTACTTAGTGCAATATGAGAAAATTTCTTTAAAAATCTTCTTCAGATCCACCAGTCGGAATGCTTTTATATTTGGTATACAACATCTCTAGGGGGGTCAGATTCCAGGTTGTTCAATTCGAGTGCCTAGGTTAATATTTGGGCTCCATATGGGAACATGAAATTTAACTTAGTGCAATATGAGGGAATTTCTTCAAAAATCTTCTTCTTCAGATTCACTTGTCAGAATGCTTTCACATTTGGTATACAACATCTCTAGAGGGGTCAGATTGAAGTTTGTTCAAATCGGATCCATAGGTCAATATTTGGGCTCGCTATGGTAGCCCAAATTTGAACTTAGTGCAATTTGAAGAAATTTCTTTACAATTTCTCTTCTTTAGATCCAACAGTCAGAATGCTTTCATATTTGGTACACAACATCTCTAGGGAAGTCAGATTTAACTGTGTTCAAATCAAGAGCCTGGGTTAATATTTGGGCTCTCTATGGGAGCCGGAATTGGCCATTTTGCTGAAGAATTAAAAATTTTGCATTCAGTACCCTCTAGAGGTACTAAGATTATTCCACATAGGTTGTATCAAGGGGCTTCATAGGGGAGCTCTGCATTTTACTTATGATCAGCTGAAGAAAAGGCATGATGCCCAGATTATTTTTGTCTCTCCTGAGGGACTCAAGGATTGACAGTGTAGCCTATGGAGATGGCTTGCTTAATGTAGACTCATTCTTGGACTCTGTTTAAATTTTGTTCTGTACAAGATGAGCGCTTCAGGCCTCGTGGGGCCTCTTGTTTTCATTTTTTGTCTCAAAAACATAGGTTATGACTCCTCGTTGGAACGAGCTCGTCGAGCTCGTTCCAACGAGGGGTCATAACCTATGTTTTTGAGACAAAAAATGAAAAAAATTAGTTATTCAAGAATTTTTTTTGCAAGTGTCGTCTGCTTTTCACGTTGGGTAAAGGATTAATAAAGTGGGTGGGTTTTAGCAATATTCACGACAGAAAGTGTTTTATTCTGTAAAAGGTAAGTCATAATGACAGCAAGAAGGAAGGTGTCTTTCAGTCTGACAACAAACAGTCACAAAGGGGAATGGTCGATTCGCACCATGTTTGATTCGCACCAACCCTCAGAAAGTCTGCGAAGTCAGGTGCTATGTTGAATGGAACACAGTCTCCTGGCATTTATTTTTAGTAACATTTGTATTGTAAATGGCCGTCATTGGGAATTTGTGTACTGTTATTTGAAACTGTTACGAGTTTCTCAGTTAATTTAAATAAATGCATTTGAGATGCAGGATAATTGGATACTAATAGTAACCGTTGCTTGATATAAAAGTAACAGTCATAGTTGAAAATAAATCACATATAGGCAGGTATGTGCGGTCGAATTGGTTAATAAAAACATGCAAACATTCGTTTTGTATTTCATTTTCAGATTGCCGAAAAATATGAGTTATGGATGAACTGCCCGTTCAAATGGGTTGTGATAATTTTGAATATAATGGGGAAAAATTGCGATTCACAATTTTATTAGGCAGGTTGTGAAAGGATTTTTTTTTTTTTTTTAAAATAAATCTTTGAAAGTTTGCACTTCTACATTTGATTTGTCCCGAGATGTTTCATCCCGAGACGTTTCACCCATGAGGCGTTTTGTCCTGTGTCATAATTTTCACGTTTCACTGAAAAAACAAACATTCAAACCCCACTTCATTTATGACCCAACACCCCTACGGTGAATAACCAATATATTTGCGAAATTTTTGCATTTGGGTGGGGGGTCGAATTACCACAAACAACCTCTCGGGGAGAAAATAAAAAGAAAAAAAAAAAAGGCTGCCCGCCTGCATGCTTTTTTGGAAAAAATGGCCTGAGAAACAGACAATCAACTTTGTATGGCCTATTGCCTTTGTTAAAAAAAATGTTAAGCTCTTTTGTGATTGGTTTCGATTATATTTGTTTGCGAGGACAGGCCTTTAGATTACCCCAATTCCACACCTTTTACAGGTGTCCCCAAATTAGAGAAGGTCACAAGGCATCAAGAAAAACATATAAATTCTCTGCGCCCATTCTGCATTTTAGAATAACTTCCATCATAATTTGACCATAGAAACACAAAGAAAGGCATGACAATAAAACATAACAGGATAAAACTGTTATTTTTGGTTTTAATGTCCTCAAATTAGGGCAAAATGGTGTCCCCCAAATGAATGAATTTAAAGGCCTGGCATTGGAATTGGAATCGCTTTGCGATGCTTTTCTTGTTTTTGCCTGTTTCACCCTTTACATAATGAACTGTCAAAAACTGCCAGCACTATTGACAAAAATCGCTTGTGTACCATGCCGGATATAAGCCCATAATCGAAAATTAGCCCACCCACAAACTTTTTAAGATTTCAGTTCCAGAGTTCCCTCCTTGTTGTAAATAAGCCCAGTTAGAGTCTCGTGACTTTGTAGTGGCAACATCAGTGACAGCCATTCTGGTGCATGTAAGTTGTTACAAGGAAAAGGAACCCCTTAACCAATGCATATGATATCAACATCTGTTATTTAAGTATTTTTTTTTTTCGAATGTTTCAAAAGATTTCAACGAAACCATATATGACCCCTCTTTGGAACGAGCTCAATGAGCTCATTCCAATGAGGGAATCACATGATATGGTTTTGTTGACATTGTTTTAAATTACACTGGTGCATGTGTCCGAATCATTAAATAAAGGGCTAGCAGTAAATAAAGGGTTAATGCACAGGCCTGGCAATCTCGAAAATCAAGGAGTGCAAAACAATTGCATTCCTCAGATTGCTTGGGCGTGCAGTTGCACCTGAAATTTTCAATGCTAAATCTTGTATGCTATTTTGGTTATTTTCATTTCAAGGTATTAATTTTGTGACTGAAAAATTGTACTATATTCAGCTACATGGTGGAAAAATTGACGCACACATCTCATTATTAAAAATGTTATATTCAGTTCTTATGTGTCTGTGTCTTCTGCACTCGAAATGTATCAAAATGTGACACAGAATGGTTCATGAATTATTGCGAATCAATACAACATTGACAAATGATTCCCTGAGTGCCAATGTGTTCTTTGTGCCATTAGGCACAGAGAACACATTGGAACTCGGGGAACGAAATGATAATAGATTTTAAAGGCAATCCCAAACAAGCCTGGCATTCCAGAAAATCAAGGGGTGCAAGAAATTGCCCTTGTCACTATTTTCTAGTCGTGCAGTAGGCGTGCAGCACTCCTAAAGAATGCCAGGCCTGAAAGCATTTTTGTTATGGTATTGACCGAGCCACCTGATGTTTTGTCAACTTTGCATCCAAATTTTCCTGTAGGCTTGACCTCACGAAAATAATACCAACCATATGCTTTTGTGCTCATTTACTTCTCGCAACCCCAGGCTTATTCCTGGGTCAATGAAGTATTCAAATTTTATTCTTTGGTCATTTTTTGTCTAAAAAACATAGCTTATGACCCCTTTTTGGAACAAGTTTGAAAATTTTAAAGTTATTAAACAGTGTTTGGATTCTGAGGTGCATATCATGCTCACACACATAGGACGCACCTTAGTTGCAAGTAAGGTACATTTTTTTTTTTTGCGCTCCTAAATTATATCTAATAATATCTTTGCCAAACCACATGCTTACCTGGGCTGACCTCCCTTGTAGGTATGAGGATTTGACAAAGAAATTATTGTAACAGTTATTGACACAAAAGCTTATCCGTAAACCTACTGGCAGTACAGGTATAAAAAACATTTCTTGGAAGAAAATAGTAGGCACTTTCCAAAATCACTTGCCTTACAATCATTGCAATGAGCTATCATTGTGATGTTTTTGAGGCATAAAATGAAAATGTTTAGTTGTAGAGGAATAGGTTTTGCAATTGTCTTTTGCTATTCGTGTGAGGGGAAGGGTTAAACTACTTAAAGCAGTTTCAGTGAGACTTCGTGAATAGATTTTTTGTTCAGTGAACAGTAATCTGTTTATTTTCTTTCTTTTTACAGGATAATAATGTAATATTGTGGGATTTGAGGAATCCCAAACCAGCTCTTATTGTAGGTAAGTTTCTGTTTTCAATAAACAAATCATTAGGATAGAGAGAGAAGCCTGGTTTTGATGAGTACCTGGATGGCACCTTTTGTGCTGGGGAGCGGGCAGTGTCAATACTGTTTAAACCAAGGTCAAGGTAGTTGGAGTTTAGCTGGATGTGGCGAAGTTGGATGGAACAATGAAGGATATGTGGTTGGGTGACACAAATGCAAAATTGGGAAGAATTAGGTAAGGGATGTCATCAAACTGTTCATTTCCATGTGTTGGGAGGAGAGAAGAGGCTTGGGAATAAGGCGACATTTGGGAGCATGGGGAATCTTTGCCTTTTCATCCATGAACCTTGACAAATCAGCGGTCAACCAAAATGTTTATATTATTATATTTTTTATGTGAATTTGTTGCAATCCATCAGTTTACAAACAGGTGCTCTTCTCCCAGACAACTGCCTCAGTCCAAATATATACAGTTGGGCTGCCAGTTTAACTAGGGGCAGTTGTCTTGGTTGTCAGTTGGAACACAATTGGTAGGATGCATTTCTCTTGACAGTGTTTTTACATCATTGCTGGCTGCTGCCAACAATAACGTAAAAACACTTTTAAGTCATCTGCAGCTGTGTACTTGTATTTCTGTAGTGATCAACGTAAAATTCATCTGAGGACATAAGGGTTTAACCTTTTACCCAATGCAGACAATACCAAAATTAATTATTTTAAATATAATTTTTTTAATTTCTTCAAAAATTTTTAACAAAACCATATCATGTGACCCCTCGGAACAAGCTCGTTCCAATGAAGGGGTCACATGATGTGGTTTTGTTGAAATTTTTTTAAAAATAAATTATGCGGATGGATGCGGCCGATTCGTTGGGTAAAGGGTTAATCAGTAGATAGATGTACCAGAATAAAAAAAATATCTTTGTGCCTCTCTTGACTTTGAAAGAATGCAATTAAAAACATAGCCTATGGGAACCCAGTGAAGTGGAGCAGAGGTTGTTTACTGTGGTAAAAAGGTTCTGCTTTATTGGTAAAACAGGACCTATAGTAATGCCTATAATTGAAGACCTCCAGAGCGGGCAGCATGGGTATAAAAGATTGATTGCCTGGTAATGGTTATGTTGTCACCATAGCTGCTACAGTGACCTTTAAGAACAATAAATAAATAAATTTTCAAAACCAAACAATATTCTTTTCATCTTTCCAGATACTGCACCTTTGATGAGTTCTCCTACTTGTCTGACTTGGCAGAAGAAGTCTCAGTTTGTTTTAGCAGTTGGAAGCGAAACTGGTCAGACAGTAGTGAAAGATATTAGAAATACAGTGAATTCTCCTGTGTCATACACTTCACACTCTCGTAATATTCATAGATTAGAGTTTTGTCCAACCAGGTAATTATAGCACTGCAAATGAAGTTTGGGAGTGTACTGATTTTAGCTGGTTTCAGGCAAGCACATTTCATTGTGGCTTCTTGACAAGAACTGTCACAGAAGCTATTTATAGCTGACCTGAAAGAGGAGCTTAACAAATCTCAAGTTCCCTGCCCCCATGGAATTCCTGGAGACTATTTGTATTTGAAAAAATAAATACTGTGGAGCTCACTTATTTGGTTATCTCTTAATTAAATAATCCTGTTAATTGAATATAATTTCCAAACACAGAACAGGGACTGATAAAAGCTTCATACACCGTAACCTTAAAATAGGTTATGGTGTGCCTAGCATACCATAACCTGTAGGTTTCCGTAGTGTAGATATAAGGTAAATTATTAAGGTAATCAGTTTCCTCTCGTAACCTAATAATAGGTCTCGAGTTTATAGAAACACGTAACCTCCCCCATAACCTAACCTATAGGTTACGGCTTATGTCGGACCCTGACAGAATCATTTACCATATCTTCAGTATAAGTTTGACCTGTTAATTGCATATAGGTTATAGAGTAAACAATGTTAATTGAATAAAAAATATGTTGAGAAATTACCCTGACAGTCGCCAAATTCCCCTTGAAAATAGACCTATTTGGACTCAGTATATCCAATGCAGGCATTTAATCTATTATATCTTATTTCACAGAGCAGAATTATATCCTTGGTCTAGGCACTTAATTTCAGTAGCCCACATGGGGGTACAGTCACACTGTATACTAAGATGTACTGCACGTCGATGGCACACTTGCCTTCAACCAATGTTAAACTTGCTTGTGCGGTGTTAGAACAGACTGTTGCTCACCATACTCCTGCTTTCTCTACCTGTAAAACTGTCCCAAAACGCAGTGATCCTGGCTATAAAAAATGGTGTTAAACCCCAGTAAATAGAAAAATAAATCGGATATCAAGTTACTTCATTGAATTATTCATTGATTTGGTGTTACTATGAGAGAAACTATAATAGAATTCCCTGGATACAAAACTAGGAAATTCCCCAGTTGTGTATCTTTGGTATTATACAATTATAATCTCTCTCAAGGCAGTGACCGTTGGGAGCGGGAGAGCAGGAGAGTGGAAATTCACTCCCCACTTTTATATTTTACGAGAGTGAAAAATTTTAGGAGAGTGATTTTTAAAATAAAAAATAATGCCTCGGGCCAATTCGCCCCCAGGTGGAATAACGAGGATTGGTGGTGATTGCTGTTGAGAAATCAGTAGGCCTAATAACGCGCGATTTCCAAAATAATTGGTTTTATGACGTTTCGGCCCTAAGAGGCCAAAACGTCTTAGAAATTGGGCCGAAACGTCTTCACATTCGGTAATTCTTTTTTAGATGTGATTGTGTGGAGGGGTTTGTGGAGTTTTAAATTGGCAAGTCCCAAGGGTGGTCGCTCATGACAGGTTCTTCTATACTTTGCACTTCTCCGACCAGAGGTCAGCCTGGCAGCTGATTTTAGGGAGAAGTGACTTCTCCCTTCAGAGACTTTAGGGAGAAGTCAGGACCCAGGAGGGAGAAGTCAGTGGACATGAAGGAGAAATCAGAAAAAAAACATAAAACGTATATGTCATCGTGACAAAATAAATGAACATAGAGGACACAATTGTGGAGAAAAAAATAAATAAAAGTTATCCAAACATACAAACACACACAAAACTAAGTCAGATGGTTACATAACAGAATGTAGGTTAAAATCCCCACCCCCCACCCCACCCCACAAAAAACTGTGTCGTTCATGGTTTCTGAATACCCCCTAACTCTTTGCCGAACAGTGATGACTAAGGTTACCGTGCAGTTGATTTTGTATTTGCTTCAACGATGTGGATTTGAAATTTAGTATGACCCATGGTGAGAGTGTTCTTCTCTGTAACAGAAGGTATATTCTTTTTAAAAAAATATTTAAAGTGTTTAAAATAAATTTCAAGTTCATATAAGAAGCTGGGTCATTCATGGTTTCTGAATACCCTAACTGAGTTGAAAAGCGTAGTTAAAAAAGTTTTCGATATCCTTCGTAAATTAAGCGTTATTAACAATTTGAGTTAATTAATTTCTTTGGTAAATGACAAAACATTTCAGTTGTCTCCCTTCCTGGCTGCGCTGTGTAATAATACACTGTTCAGAAAACTGACAATTTCTGCCAACCATCTTTCACTGACACGTGCGATTGGTGCTTTGAAGGTCTGCCATTCTTATCCATCCAAATACCTGTGATTTCTATTGTAGCCTTATTACATTTAACCCCCTTCCAACAAACTTCACAAGTTTTCAAAGAAAAACATTCAATGTATTGCGGGGCGAATTTCAATGCAGCCAATTTTTCAGTGGAACAGAGCATAACCGCAAGCAATTTCGATATGGACGAACTGTCTCCAATACATTTTTTTTTGTTTTGAAACGGTGGTTAACTTTAATAAATTCTAATTAACTCGATGCGTGTCTTGTGTGATTCGTTGTTTTGTCTGGTACTTTGTTTTTAAATAGCCATTTTGTGCTGGTTGCTATCAGTTGGGGCGAATTGTTCGAACGACTACGCCATTGCAATTCTTTTCAGAAATATAAAATTGGGCTAGTTTAGGCTATTTTCATAGCCGTGTGACGGACTTTAACAGCAACCGTGTTTACTGTTTTTTGCGGAAGCGTGTGTTTTTAAAAAATAAAACATAAGAAAATACATTAAATTGCCATGTCTCCCAAGGAAGTTTGGGAGGGCGACTTGAATTTCGGTCGTGTTCAAAGCCTTCGTCGGAGACTCTGACGAAGGCTTTGAACACGACCGGAAGATAAACGTGCGCGACTAATTACTCGCGGTATACGAAAAAGCAGTGCGCGATGGTGCGCTGGTGCGATCGCTCGCCGTTCCCAATGGTCACTGTCAAGGTTTGTATTCCCCTTGGGAACCCCAGGAAAGGAAGCCGTGCTTGTTTACTGTGGTAAACAAGATCCATTCTATTGGGAAGGCCTCTAAAATGTGCAAAATGGGTTTAAACAATTGGCTGGACTTGGCTTTATATCCATGTTACGGTCACAATTATCCATTGTGCATAAATATGTGACCTTAAATAAATAAATAATATCAGGCCTGGCATTCTGAAAAATGCAGGAGGGCAAAAAATCGCTCTCCTCAATCAGCTTAGGAGAGCAATTAGCTTTACACAGCATTTTAAGTATCCAGTTGAACAAACTCATTGAAACTGAAACCAACAGACTATTTATTACATCAGTGATTTTATTAACTTTACTAAGGTAAAGCGAAATCTCTTAGACATCTAGATGTCTCACTCAACAACCGAACACACACTTGACAAGACCTGTGTGTGTACCCAGACCTGTTGTCCAAGAAAGTCATACGCCTACCACTACCACCAAAGGGGGGTTGAAGGTGGTAGTGGTAGGCGTATGACTTTCTTGGACAACAGGTCTGCTTGAATCTACAGCCACATCCTGGTGCAAGTGCTTCAAGTGACAGGATAGTAGTAATGGTAGTATATTATAGTGTCAATATTCCTTGAATAATTACCCCTCAAACTGTGATGTCAGTTGTTGAACTTGAAACTGACAGAAAAAAAAATATTGCTGTGACCCATTTTGCTTCAAATGATTGCAACTGTGTTTGGGTATGGTTGCAGCCATTACCTTTTACCACTGAACCACTTTCAAAATGAAATTACGTAATGTTATGTGACTTCGAAGTTAAATTACATTTTTGCTTTACAACAAAAATTTAATGTGACCATAATACATGTAATCTCAATCATCTCAGACCAAAATATTTAGGAGGGCAATTTTTCGCTCTCCTTAATTCTTTCAGGAGGGCAGTAAGGATAGCTAAAAAATCACTCTCCTGAAATTGCCAAGCCTGTAATATTAAATATATAAATAATAAAAAGCATCCTTTCTTAATTCTATAGCATCCGGGAAATTTGAAAAAGACCAGTGTCGCTGATTTCTTCTGAGGTGCAGTTCATAGAATTAAGTACTTAGATGCAACTATCTGATGAATAATTAAATAATTGAGTATTCCGTGTGTTCTGTACTGTCCTCGTATATACTTGGTTAACTAGCATTCCCTTTTTGGGATCTGTCGGTGGCCGAGTGGTGTGCGTGGTTCAGTATAGTTTCGCTAGGCGGTTGGTGCCGAAGGAAACTCTCTCTGTGTGGGTTCAAACCCCCGCCATGCCATTGTAAATAAATAATAGTTTGTATAATTGTGTTTAAGGGGTGCGTGTGATTATTTGCACTTTCAACAGCCAGGGTGATATTGTATTGGGACTTTTCTGGGGGAAGCCAGAGTACTTGAAGAGAATCACCCAAGCAATGGCAAATAACTTTTGAATTCTCAAACTTTTAAAACTGATCTGTGACAAGCAAGATTTGCATCAACTGAAGGCAAGTGTACCATCACTGTGCCTTCTTTCTACACACCACCTGCATTCTCCCACATGGGCAGTCGGAATGAAGTTTCTTGCCGAAGAACAAAACATATATGACTCAAGTCAAGATTGAACCGTCAGCCTTTCAATCTAAAGTTCAATGCTCTAACCAATGGGCCACTGCACATCCTCTCGTATTAACTCCTACCCGCTGAGTATTTTTAGCTCACCTGAGCGAACCTCAAGGGGAGCTTTACTAATCACTTTTCGTCTGGCGTTAACATCACATTATTGACTTCTCACGAACTGCTGGACCAAATTCAACAAAATTTGCTGTGCATGTTCCCTATCATATGTCAATTCAAGTATGTTCAAATCAAGTTGACCCACCCCTTGGTAGGGCCACGCCCAAAAAGTGTGCTTAAATCTTAAAAAACCTTCTTCTCATGAACCAGCAGTAGCAGAGACTTGATATTTGGTGTGCAGCTTCCTTTTGAGGTGTAGACTCAGATTTGTTCAAGAGAAGTTCGAGGAGCTATATTTGCCTTCGTTATGGGAGGGGAAAGAATTTTCGCCCCGCCCAAAATTTCTATTTTCCAAACCGAGAGGCAGATTTGAACCAAATTTGATATGAGGGCTTACTGGGTCATGAGTACTTAATTTATACCAAATTTTTTTTCCCCATCGCCCCATGGGAACCGCAGGAGCTAAAAATAGAAAAAAATTAAAATGCCCATATCTCCAAAACTATACGGCACTGAGAATTCTTATTTGGTGTGAAGCTTCCTTAGGACCAACAGAATGGAATGTTAAAAAAAAATTGTTATTGGTTTTATCATGTGGAACTTTTTGGGGGATTTTGAAAAAGTGCTGAGTCAGCATTTTTTAACACTGTGGGTAATGGGAAAAACATTTGACACTACTCTTCTACCAAACCACTGCTCCAAAAGCTTTCAAATTTCACATATAAGATGTTTGGAAGATTGTTTCACATGTTTATTGAAATCAGTTCCCTGGGTCCATATTTGGGCTTTCTATGGGAGCCCAAATGTTTAAATTAGTGCAGTATGTGGAATATTCTTTAAAAATCTTCTTCTTCAGATCTACCAATAAGAATCTTTTGATATTTGGTATGCAGCATCCTTAGGGGGGGGGGGGGGGGGGGGGATTCAAGTTTGTTCAAGCCAAATCCCTGGGTTCATATTTAGGCTGAAAATTTGGTGTCCCGGACCGGACTTAGAAATTTTTTGGACCAAAATCCGGAAATTAGTTTTTTGGTTTTTTATGCATCTTGGTCAATTTTAAGAAGAAAAAAAAATTTTTGTCTGAAAATATTTTGTTTGGGACTTCGAAAATTTCCGAACAAAAATAAAAAAAAATCTTTTTTTTATGCGTTTATCTCAATTTTGGGACGTAAAAGTGCAGGAACTGAAAATAGAAGGAAAATTCTGTGTATTGTGTGGGCACAATCGCTTCATCTAGTTGGTATATGCTTTTCTTAGGAGGGGCATATGCAGCTTATTCAAGTCAAGTCTCTGGTTTGATATTTAAGCTACCATGTCAGGTGAGTGCCCTCAGGTCCCCTGAGGCCTCTTGTTTAAACACTTTTCAAAAATCTAGTCATTGCACCTTAAAAGCAGCCATGACGAGATTTTATGAAAAATCCATATACAATTAAGTTAAGGAAGCATTGATCAAATAGATTGTCCTTGGGCAAAACACTTTATCCCGATTGACCACATAGGGGCACAGTGGTGCTGTGTGTGTACTGCACGTCGATGGTGCACCTGTCCTCAACCAATGCCAACCATTTTTGTGTGGAGTTGGTGCGTTGGGGAGACCAACAGTTGCTCGCTGTTGCTCAGTGGTTCTCTCAGCGTACTCTGGCTTTCTCCACCCGTAAAACTGTCCGACACGATGGTGGCCCTGGTTGTCAAAAGTGTTGTTAAACTCCAATAAATAAATAAATCGAATAGATGATCCATTGTACAAGGGGGTATTAGGAACAAAGTTCTGAAATTACATTTATTTCTTTGGCTCCTATTCCTGGTCCTGGGCTTTAATATCCGTCAATAGCATGCAAGGAGTTAAGGGCCAATCAATGAACAATCTTTTATGAACAATTTTTGTTGATGTTTCAACACAGTATTTTAATATAATTTGTGTGATCTTTTCATTGTTTCATCAGATGTGCTTTAGTGGTTATTGGAGGAATCAAGAGATAATATTTTTTGACATGCAAATCTCATGTATTTTTATACTATAAACCAATAGCCCAGACTAGCTGGTGCAAACTCAAAGTTATCAAGGGCCAAACACTAATTTTGACCCCCCCCCCCCCCCAATCCCCAAAATTTGCTTGCAAAACCGAAAATTAAAAGTCCTATCTGACCCTCCATACTTATACTCACCGCGCATGCGCAGCCGTCAGGGAGTGACCGGAATTGGTGCAAACATTCTTTGTTTGGCCCTGAAGTCAGTAACAATGTTCTGGCACCTGTGCTTTAAAATCTCCTTTTTGAGGATGCTAGACACAAATCAATGCAAGAATTGGTGGATCCAAGGCTGTTATTGGATGATGGAAGTGTAGAACTGTGGTTTTATATGTTCAGGGCTGTAACTTTATAATAATTATAAATTTTATTCATGTTTCCCAATTTTGGGACATATGCCTGACGTCATCATTTTTGCAGATGATTAATCCAATGTTTGTTAATTATTCCTTCCCTATCCTTCCATGAACCCTTCCTGTTAAACTCTTAAGCATTTTGGCTATTTTTTATTGAAATTTTTTATTAAATTTCTTGGGAGTTTAATGCGTATTACAGAATATTTGTTCTGTTTATCCCCATGGTTACGTCCTCACCCTAGGGGTGTTAGGTCATTTAGTCTTGCATCTTCTATCCGATGTATTGTTTTTTCTTTGTATAAAAATCTAGCTTTGCATATGGTAGCATTTAAATTGGTTACTGACGTGGGGCCTTTTTGTGTGCCTGATGTCTTGTTTCCGTTTTTTTATTGACGTTGTTTACTGACAACGTCCTCATTTATATGTAGTATTTCATTTTATATTACTGTAGAATTACTGCAGGATACATTGATTATTATTCCGGTAGTGTAGCTCAAAAAATTTAAATTTTGTCCACACTTAGGCTCTAGCGGTATGCCCTTGGGCTCAAAATGTTCCCTTTGGGAACTTGGGCATTTTTTCAAAATTTTTTCTAAAAATATTAAGAATTTAATTTTGATTGCTATTATTCATGTATCTTAATTTTATAATTTGTTGTGAAGTTTGTAGGAGTGATATCGACTTTAATCGATGCACTCCTGCGGATTCTTGTCCTACTTATGTACACTGGGATGCTTGACGTTGGAGACAGGTGTCACGGTACATTGTTGGCAGTGAGGTTCATAAACCGGACCTTGCACCGCATTTTAATTCATTTTTTCAGTTTCTACTTCAGAGGAACATGAACATGGTGATGATATTGTGACACCCATCCAAAGTGTGCTACCATTGTCGTGCTCCGTTGAGCAAATAGAGCTAGCTGCAGTGCTCATGATAAGCAAGGGATAAGGCCTCAAATTAGTGTTCTTAATCTCTTGCAAGCAGCTAGCTCGACTGGTGAAGCGGTTACTCCGTCTATGGGAGCCGTGACACCGGGTAAGTCTGTTGCGGTTGAAGGAAATGTAGACGTGGGTAGAGCGAGCACTTAAAAATAAAAGCTCACCTAGCGATGATGGAAATAGGGAGGATATAGGGAGGAAGTCTGCAAGTTTCTTGTTGGGAGGCTCGGCGAGGTCTAATAGACCGCGAGTGGGAGAGCCCCCTCTCTAACCTATCAACATTTGGGGCCAAATGTTGTTATGAGAAACTTGCATGAGCCGGAGCATACGTCCGCCTGCCACTTGGGGCGATCCGTCTAGTCTGCAGCCAGGGTCAGCTTCAGTCACGGCTTCCTCCGCTACTTTTCACAAGCCGAAATGAAGTTTTCTTGTTGGGAAGCTTGGCGAGGTCCGATGTGACCGTGAGCGGGAGAGGTCCCTCTCTATCCTAACAACATTTGGGGCCAAGTGTTGTTATGAGAAACTTGCAAGAGCTGGAGCATACATCCACCTGCTGCTCGGGACACTCCGTCTGGTCTGCAGCCGGCATTGGATTCAGTCACGGCTTCCTCTGCTACGTTATTAAAGCACACACGACCACAGACTAGCTACCCGACTTCAGATATCCAGTCAGCTGCGTGAAGATGGAGCCATTCTTCGCCCATGAAGTCGGACCTTCCGGTAGCTAGCGATCCGAGGCATCGATCAACGGGACGTTCCGAGAAAAAATCTATCTCCAGATATTCGTCCCAGGAGCGGCAAGCGGCGAAAAAAAAGTGGATTATCATTGCTCTGCTAGCCTCGGTCACGGACCGGCTGCTGCAGATTGCTCTGCGCATCGCAGCATTCCAGTAGTCGCTGGTACTACAGTTTTAACAGACTCTGGGGGTGAGCTGTGGTACTGTGCTACGTTGATCCAGTTGACCATATTTGCTGATGGAACATTTGGATGGTGAGAGGGCTACGGAGTGTGAGTTTCCATCCCTCACAGAAGGGCACTTTAAAGACTATGAAATTTCAGTCTTAAGCTCTTAGAATATTGTTCCATCTGAATATAACTCTGCGTTTAGATGAGCAGGCCGGGGATGAAGATATGTCCCTACCTGCATCATTTAATATATGCTCGGAAATAATGAAATGTGCTATTTCATTCAAAAGAGCTAATCTGGACGCAATGTCCTAAGCAGATCACCTTACCAGTGCTATGGCACAACGTCTCAATGGAAAGGAATATAAGGACGTGGTTCCTCGCGAAGAGTTCTTAACCGGGCAGTCAGGTATGCCACATACAACTCTGCACGGACAGTGGTATTTGGAGTTGGTAAGGCGTGATGCTGCCCTTGCTTCATCATCATTTATAGATGACAAGGTCAAAAGCTCTCTCTGAGTCCCTCCGGTTACCGGAAAGCATCAAGAGAATGTCTCGCAAGGGTACAATAACCCTCTTATATTTACTTCGGAAGTCGTCATTATAGCGACTCAGAAAAGGGGCATAGGTCTGATCAAGGCTTTGGATCTGACGCCCCTAGGTCAACGATTAATGGAAGGTCATCATCTTCATGAGAAACTGGATGTTAATCACAGAAGTTTCTTTCAAAGAGAGTCGCTCCTAATGAAGGTAAAGGCTCTCTTATTGAAGGGAACAATTGAGATCGACGAGACGAGCTTCTTCGTGGGGAGGACTTAGTTTTTCCTCCTGTAAGCATTGCAAGTCATACAGGTGATGGACATGACCTCTATTGCTTGCCAGTTGATGGAACGATAATCTTGAGGTCATCGAGAATAGATTTCGGTTGCTTTCCACTTGGAGATAGGTTATCAGCCTTCCAATTAAGTGAATAAATTTTGGAAGATCAGTGGATGAGAATGGAGTCTTGGCAGGCCTGCGGCTATCAGCCCGAGCAAGCCCCATTTACAAGTTTACTTGTTGGACAATTCTTCCAAGAGAGGCTTTCCTTCTGGAGGTACAAGCTTTCCTATTGAAGAAAGACATTAGACGTCGTCGAAATTCTCAGGGTGGATAGTGCATAGATAGGCTGAGATATTCCTTGGCGTCAAGACAATTTATGTCATTGTGAATGCCATAGTAGCCTTCTGTATGGTTACAGCAGTCTCTTCGGTTAGTAGGCTTGCCGCGATTATGAAATTCCATTGTCGATTAATCAGAGCTCAAAATCGACGATCAGTCGACTTTTTTGACCACGTTTTTTTAACAAAGGGTCGACTAAAACGAGGTGGCTGAATGGTCCTAAAGGTAGGTATAACCGGGCGTGTCGCCGTGTACATTTCAAATAACATGGTGACATAGTCAACGATCCATCATTCCCACATTATAAAGCTTGGTGACTGTCAGAATGAACGTTTCGTTGACCATATTCTGTTAAGTTGGTCGATCGTCTGCCATACCGTTAAACAGTAATACACCCTGACGCCCGAAATTCAGATGAAACATAACAGTGAGCAGCCAGAAGGAACTAGGCCTGATCCGAATGAGAGGGATTTTACAACTTACAAGGACTATTCTGCTGGACCCTGTAAGGGCACTAAGGATGTAAAAAGTCAAACACACAAACACCCCCCCCCCCCTCTCCCCCTTCCGCACACACACTTATGATAATTTATCAATGGTGGGAAACGTTGTGATTTTCGGATTTCCAACACGAAAGAGTGACCCAAGGGAGCTAACTCTAGTTTTGTATTCAAAATACTGAAATTTCAAATGCAGCGAGTTTCATTTCGTGTTGTTCAAAATAAAAGATTTATGAACAAAGAATGGTTATTGGAAATGATGTTGATTAAAATACGGACATGTTGTTGACATGACGAGAGCAGTAATACTTGAAAATAACTAAATGACGATTTATTTGAGGGGGGGGGGGAGGGGGCCTGAGGCCGCCTTCCTTTACCTCCATATGGTCTACCACTGTCATTTATACATCCAGAAAAGTTCCCATCATATATATACAGCGTGATCACGTTCTGGCAAGGCAGTGGTGTCATACATGCGGGGGTAGAAAAAGTCGACTTTTAAATTTAAAGTCGATCAATTGGCATGACGATTAGTCGACTTTTTGCATAATCACGGCAAGCCTATCGGTTAGGCTCTGTCCGCTGCCTTTTGGGATTACAACCAAAAAAGAAACTCTGATATTCGGTTTGTTTTTCCTAGGTGACATAGACATTAGTCGTATTATTACACCGTAGTAGCCTTGCTAAAATCTTGAGCGAAATTTTTTCAGTATTATGCAGTGGCATAACTGAATTTATTATCTCTATGGACTGCGGTCTCTTTGGGAATTCAGGGCTGTTTATATAGTGGCTCTCCATTCCCTACCTTGCACGACGATAATTGTAAGTCTCCATTAAGTGAGCCTTCAGGGTTGCAACTTACACCGATATATCTGTCTTCACGAAGATGAAGACTTATAAGCTATGGCTAGCATTGTAAGTCTCCTTAGTGAGCTTCTTGGGCCTCAGTTATGAGCTTTTAATGGTCTTCACGTACAGGAAGACCTTTAGCTGCTTCATCTAGGCTGAGTTAGTTGTCCTATCGGACATGACACTGTTTGTTAGAGGAGGTTATTCTCTTCAAACCGGTATGGTTTGGTGTTAGTTATTATGTAAATACAGTGTATTTGTTCATCACATCCTTCTCTGCCCTTAATGGCATTATGGAGTCGGTCAGACGTGAGGGAGCCTTGCAGTTCCTATACTATTTGATGTCTAACACAAGAACGATTCAAGTAATGCGGGTGAGGGGGATTCGATACAATTTTGAATTCCCCCCCTCCCTTCCCACCGCCAGTGTGTTAAGAGGCGATTACCGGGCAAGACATAGTTTTCTTCCCGTAAGCCTTGTATGCTTTTAAGTTTTTACATGCATTTCATGACTTCTCGATTGGCGGCTGGGTCGTGTACTATGGTGACCTCATGGGCACATCCACTTTTGTTTCCTGTGGTTGTTCGTTTATATGTCATATGAGCATATGATTCATCATCAATAAATTGCTAGCCATTGTGTACCTGTGAACTGGTATTCAGATGATTACATGCGGGATTTCAGTGCTCGCGTGCATAATAAGTGTATTATTAGGTAGACGCATTATTGTATGTTATGGACCATAGAAACAGTGAATTATTTCGGGGGCGGTCCGTGACGAGTCTGTTAATCATAGCTCGTTCCATTTCTAAATCCAGTTTCTATAAGTTTCAGTACAAAAATCGAATATAACTTTTCTGTGCATTCTCGTATATTCACACGTGTCTGGGAGTGTTATTTATTGGAATTTATTGTACCCCTGAACGGGGTCGCCTATGGGTTGCCTCGGAAGTGTGTTTACTCTCCCGAGTTCGTCCATTGTGATTCTATTGGACATGTGTATGTTGTACATATTGTATCACCGGTTTTCGACCTATCCACGTATGCCGACTCCGGTATATGTTACAAGCTTGCGCTATTAATTACCAGGATCGCTGCGATAGCCTTAGCTTCTGAAGTGGCGTTAAGCACCAATTTATCAATAATAATTAATATCTGGGTGCCTGTTCGGCGAATATATATTGTTATTTGGTACCGCTTTTACTGATTTCAGAGCGCTCCCCACTTTGTTTTTGAAGAAGATTTTTTTAAATCTCCACCGGCTTGATAAGTGTGTTACTATGAGTGAAGCTGTTTTGTCTAGATTATATCTTGGATACAGCTTGTTTATTATTGTATATGGCGTATGTTTGTGGGGGTTAACTTTTCACTAGTGTGGGCCATTGGTTTATAGTATAAAAATATGAATTTAAAGTAATTTGTATATTTTTTATACTTACCAATGGCCCAGACGGATATGGCCACTCCCATGAGTGGGCACTCATATCTCTCCGCTGAGTTATTACGTAGTACTCTTTTCTTCAAACAATGATGTTGGCACCAATTCTGGTCACTTCCTGACGGCTGCACATGCGCGGAGAGTAAAAGTATGGAGGACCAGATAGGACTTTTAGTTTTCGGTTTTGCAAGCAAATTTTTTTTGGGGGGGGGGGGGAGGGGGGGGGGGGGTGGTCAAAATTTGTGTTTGGCCCTTGATAACTTTGAGTTTGCACCAGCTAGTCTGGGCCATTGGTAAGTACAAAAAATATACAAATTACTTTAAATATATCATATTTCACTGGAAAGAGAAATTCTGTCTTTTCAGCTAAAAGCATGCTTGAGGTTAACCAGGTTTCGACAGGTTTTGAGAAAAAATTTAGTTTGTCTTTCCCTTACTGAGATTTGCTTGAAGTATTAATATTTGGGTAAACTTTGAATAACAATCTTTAAAATGATGTTTGTTGCTTTATATTAATTGTGTCTTTACAAGTTTGAAATTGAGCTTGTCCATTCTTCCACATCCCCCGTGGGTACCCCAGGAATTGAAACGGTGCTTATTTACTCTTGTAGACATGCACTGTTTTACTGGTAACAGGGTTCCCATGGGGTTTTAAAAAGCTTGAAATTGGAGAAAAATATTATGACCCTTGAAGGGTCTTGAATCCGAAGTGCCAGTCTTGAAAAGTCTTAGATTGACAAAAGTCGGGAAATATGGACAGAGGTGCTGTATATTGTGAACACTGACTGTCCTTTTGCATTGCCTGTCTTTTAGAACGAAAAGTCTTCAAAAGTCTTGAATTCTCTTTTTTTCTTACCTTGAAAAGTCTTGAATTCACATTGAAAAGGGACTTGAAAAGTCTTGAATTTGTCCCTCTCCATACTGAAGGAACCCTGGGTAAAATAGCACCCTGTCACCAATACTTAGGGTGGAAATCCTCTAAAATGGGCAATATGGGTATCAACGATTGACTAAACTTAACTTTATCTCCATGTTGAAATCACGATTAGCTATTATGCAGAATGTGACCTTAAACACCAATAAGTAAATAAATTCTTCCACCTGTTTGTCTACGGTGTTGTTCATCTATCTGTTCGTCACACTAGTAGTTATACCCCCCCAACCCCCACCCCACCACCACCTTTTTATGTGTACCCATACCATGTATGGTACACATAATGCCGGCATCCGGGGTGGCCATCCGTCATTCGTCTATCCTTTGTCTGTCTGTCCATCCATCCATCCGTTCGTCCATCCGTCTGTCCGTCCGACATATCCATATTTTTATACTGTACCAATGACCCAGACTTAGCTGGTGCTAACTCTAACAAAACCAAGGCCAAACACAAATTTTGCCCCCCAATCCCCAAAATTTGCATCCAAAACAAAAAGAAATCATGTCCTAAAGGACCTCCATACTATGCCTCTACTGCGCATGCGCAGTGACACAGACGTCCCGAAATTGGCGCCAAATATTATTCTCTGTTTGGCCCTTCATCAGTCAACATCTCACTGATCTTTGTGCTTGTAAATCTCAGTTTAAAGGATGCCAGACACGTAATTTTTGGAGAAAATGTGATTCTAAGGAGGATAGAAGGAAGAGAGGAAAAAGAAGTGACAAAAATAATCAGGGCTGTACTTAAAATTTTTTGATGAAATTATGTTAAGTTGCCTATTTTCGAGGCATGGGCCTCTTGTTGTCATTCTTGCTAAATGTTGCACTGCTTATTCAGTGTTTCCTCTCCCCTAGCCTTTTAAAGTCCCCCCTTGCAATTCTCCCATGCTTTTGGCATATTTTTGAGAAATTTCATTTCTAAAATTTCCTGGGAGAGTTGCTTGGTTACAGAATGTTTTCTGTTATTTTCCCCATAGTTACGTTTTCACCCATGGGTGTATAACGTTTGTGTTCTGCATCTTCCATCTGATGTTCTGCAGATTCTCCCCTGGGAGTCTCTGTTTTGCATCAGATAGAGTGTAATTTGATGACTGATTCCGGGCCAGTTTTTTCAGTGCCTGGAGTCATGTTTTCTGGTGTTTTTACACTGTTTGTTTTCATTGGCAACAGCCTTTTTTGAGGGGGGCTGTTTGCCTTTGCTGTAGTTTATCTCACTATAAGATACATTTATATTATCCGTAAGTGTCTCATTAATTATTTAATATATATTTAAAATTTTTGACCACACTTTGCCATCGGATCCATCGGGGCTCAACGTTACTTTTCAGCAACTTGGGCTTCGCTGAAAAAATATTTTTTCAAAATTATTTTGATTTGCAATTGTTTTTTCATTTATTAATGGGTCATGTTATTATGTATCTTTGTGTCAGGGGTTTTTGCGAATAACTAGGACTTATTGTTGTTCTTTCACAATGAAGGGACATTGTTCAAATTGTAATAGGAAGAAATCTTCCTCTGACTTTCATGATCATTGTATTAATTGTAGTCAGTGTTCTCGCATTAATCCCTGTACTATATGTGAATATTGGGATGAGAAACATTAGAAACGTGTGTCACGATATGTTGTTTCTGGAGAAAGGGCTATGCCGGCTCTACTCTCTCAGTTTCTATTTCAGAGGAACCAGAACAGGGTGATGTTTCCATGTTATCTTCTACAAGTGTGCGTCCATCGTCACAAATGAATTCAGAGCTAGCGGCAAAAGTGCTCATGGAGATTAGACAAATGTCGTCCGCTAGCTCGCCCGGTGTAGCGTCCATTCACCGAATGGTTCGGCAGCCGGGTACGTCCGATGCGGTCCAGGAGGAAATTTTGGGTGATGCGAGCACTATAAACATAATAGATGCACACCCAGTGACGGCGGATAGTAAGCAAGAACGGAGGAAGCCTTTGAGTCCGGTTCCTAGCTCGTCCAGGTCCAGCCGGGCCGCGAGCGAGAGAGGCCCCTCTCTCGTACAACAACATCTGGGACCAGATGTTGTGGTACAAAATGTGTCTTTAGCGGAGCATACGTCCGTCGCTCGGGACGCTCCGTTGTATAAGCAGTCCGCGGAGACTGTTAAGGCTTCCTCTTCTCGTCAGCGCACACGACCGCACCTTGGCTGCGTGACCGCCGATATACTACCAGCTTCGCCGATCAAGGATTCTTCGGCGACCAGGTCACACCATCCAGCAGCCAGGGATTCGAGACCGATGGACTCCGGACGTTCGCATAGGAAAAGTATGCGGGAGCCATCTGATGCGGAGCTGCCCTCGGCGAAGCAGCGAAAGACTGCGCCTCTGCAGGTCTCGACGCCGGACATTCTTGTGCAGATAGCACAGCTTATCGCAGCATCCCAGCAGCCGACAGAAACGGTGTCGGATCGAGAATTATCCAACGGCGCTGGGTCGGTACGCTCCGCCGAAGCATCGGGGGTGGACGACCGGGAACATCATGAGGTCCGACCGGATGGTGAAAGGGATACGGATGACTTGGAGCTATCCCTTTCGGAACAACATAAAGCTGCCGTGGACTTCATCCGGCACTTTCTCCCTCAAGTTGTTCCGTCGGGCCAGACTGCTGCGGTTCCGGACAAGAGAATTATAGCGTCATTGGACTCTGAATTTTTTGAGCGGTTCAGGGACATCACTCCCGAGTTTCCGTCGCAGTCCAATAATGTTGCAAGAACATTTGAATTATTGAACGACGCTATATTTAAACTTGCTTCCAGGACGGGGAAAGCAGGTTTCTTGTCCGCTAATACTCTCAACCTGCCTTTCATTAATGCAAGGAATAAATTCGATACGGCAGGACAGGGTATACCGAGAGTTCCTCTGCGTATGGACGACGAGGCGGAAGACTTAGAGCTATCATTACCGTCGTCGGCTTCTATTCCAACCGCGGTGTTGGAAACAGCTATTGCGTCTAACAGAGCCAATTTAGATGCCTTATCTTACGCAGATCACCTTACTAAGGTGTTATCACTGCGCCTTCAGGGGAAAGAGTTTCAAGATATACAATCCTCTTTAAGACTTCTTTCAAGGGCAGTAGCTTATTCCACGTGTAACTCCGCCCTTTCAGTGGCAAATCTGGAGTTGGTAAGACGTGACGCAGCCCTAGATACATCCACACTAGTGGATACTAAGGTGAAGAACTCTCTTAGAGTCGCTTCGGTCTCAGGAGAACTTCTCTTTGACGGAAAGCTTTCTGCTCTTTATGATAAAATTACAAAGAAAGCTAAGGATTCTCTGTTGTTCAAATCTGCTCCTAAGAAGTCGGATACAGCAGACACGAATAAGACAGGCACTTCTGGGTCTAATGCGCCCAAGAGAGGTTCCTATAGAGGTTCCGGTGCATCCTCTTGGTCTTATTCGAGAGACCGTCAGGGTAGCGACTCTCGTTCGGGACGTCCTTCAGGCTGGGACAATGGGTCGGACGCCCCGAGGTAGACGGGGCGAGGTGCGGGCCGTGGAGGACGTGGTTTCTCCTACCGCAGGCCTCGCAGGTCCAGGAGGTGATGGCTTAAACCTCTATCGCGTACCGGTTGGCGGAAGGTTGTCGAGCTTTTCACAAGAATGGGCGTCGATTACGGACGACCCTTGGGTGAGAGGAGTGACTTCGGAAGGTCTAAAGATATCCTTCAAACAAAAGCCTCCATTAACTCGAAGTCCAAAGTGGACTCATCTTCCGTCAAATCCGCAGAAAAGAGATGCTCTGTTATCAGAGGTGCAGTCTCTTTTAATGAAGAACGCGGTAGAGGTCGTAGAAAACCAGGAATCTCCGGGATTCTACAGCCATCTGTTTCTGGTTCCGAAACCAGACGGCTCGTTCCGTCCAGTCATAGATTTGAGCTGGATAAACAAGCTGATCGTCGCTCCGAAGTTTTATATGGAGACGATTCGATCAGTCAGAGCGAGTATTCGGGTGAACAATTATGCAACGAGCATAGATCTCAAAGATGCGTACTTTCACGTCATGGTACATCCGACATTCCGAAAGTACCTACGCTTTGCAGTCCTAGGAGTGGTGTATCAATTCCGGGCGATGTGCTTCGGATTGAATCTAGCACCCTGGGCTTTCACTCGGGTAATGAACTCGGTAATGATCTATTTCCGAGCTCATTCGTCTGCGGTAACGTCGGCCTACCTGGACGACATTCTTCAGAGGTACGGCAACGAGTTAATGCTTCAGAACGATGTTCAGAATCTTCTTCTATTGCTCCGACGTCTCGGTTTTATAGTAAACGAGGAGAAGTCGGATCTGGTGCCGTCCAAGTCATTCACTCATCTGGGAATGAGCTCCGAGACGCACAACAATCTCGTTCGTCTGCCATTAACCAGAGCGAAATTAGTCAGTTGTTACGCTCGCTATTGTCTGCACGCAGACAAAGTCACGGCGAGAGAATTTATGAGACTGATAGGTCTGTGCGGAGCCGCCGCGGATCTCATTCCGATGGGGCGGTTACGCACACGTCCTCTTCAAATTTTCTTGACTCAGAATTGGAGTGTGAAAATTCATTCGCTCGATGTAGACGTTCTCTTGTCAGATCAAGTGAAACAAGAGATTCAGACTTGGGCAAACATTCAGTGGTTAACTCAGGGAGTTCCGCTGCAGTTGCCGGATCCGAGTTTTACCATTATGACGGATGCCAGTCAAACAGGTTGGGGTGCATCATTAATCCCAACGGATTCGAGATGCCAGGGTCTTTGGGATCCCCAATTCCTGTGCAAGCACATAAACATCAAGGAAATGATGTCAATTTGGCTTGCGTTACGTCACTGGATGGACATTATTCACAATGCTCAGGTCCAAATCCTATCCGACAATACGACAGTAGTGGCGTATATACGGAATCAGGGAGGCACTCATTCAGTTCCGTTGTTCAATCTAACGGAAAGAATCCTTCTGTTTGCGCTAGAACATCACGTTCTTCTTTCGGTCCGTCACATACCGGGTCGTCTGAATGTGCTAGCAGACTCCCTTTCACGAAAGGGTCGCTTGTTGCCGTCGGATTGGACTCTCAACAAACAAGTATTCAATCAGATTTGCTACCAATGGGAACGGCCAATGATAGACTTATTTGCGACACATCTCAACAATCAGTTGCAGACATATGTGTCTCTGTGTCCGGATCCAAGAGCATTTGCAGTAGACGCTCTATCGATCCCTTGGGACGGAATGATAGGATATGCGTATCCTCCAGCGCCGTTAATTCAACAAGTATTGCTAAAGATAAAACAATCTCAATGCAAGATTCTGTTGGTAGCATCTCTGTCGCCACAGAGACCGTGGATAAATCTACTCAGGTGTCTGTTGTGGGACCTGCCGCGAAAGCTTCCTCCACGGGAGGATCTTCTTTCGCAGGGGAAATCGCGCCAACTCCATCACAACCCGCAAGGTCTCAACCTTCACGTTTTTCCGTTGTGCGGTCCTTCTTGCATCGCAAACACTTTACAGGACGAGCAGTGGACACGATTTCTAACTGTAGGAGGACCTCCTCTTCGCTAAACTATGCAGCTAAGTGGAAGGTTTTTCGTCGTTGGTGTAGGGATCATTCTGTAGATATATTCGATCCCTCTATACCAGACATTGCAAACTTTCTAGTATACTTGTTTGACGAAATCAAACTGCAGCCTGTTACTATAAAGGGTTATAGATCTATGTTATCTGATACCTATGCACATCATGATAGTTTACAAATTGGATCTAATGTCTCTTTATCTAAGTTGGTTAGAAACTTCTCGATAAATAGACCCAGAACTCTTAGATTAATTCCTAAGTGGAATTTAGCTTGGGTTCTTCTTAAATTGAAGGAAAAGCCATTTGAACCTCTTGGGACAGTAGATTTCAAATTCTTATCTTATAAGACAGCTTTTCTCTTAGCTTTCTCTTCTGCTAGAAGAGTCAGTGAGCTTCATGCACTGTCGGTGGATGATTCTCACTATCGTAGTGTTGGGAACACTATCACCTTCACTACTAATGTGGGTTTTTTAGCCAAGAATCAGGCTCCTAATAAATATCCGGAACCTATTGTTATTAAGGCTCTTCCGTCTTCAGACGGGCATAGGCCTTTACTCTGTCCTGTTAGAGCGTTACGTATCTATAAACAGAGATCTCAGTTTATCAGAAAGGGACGGAAACGTTTCTTTCTGTCTTTGATGCCTAATAGAAAGGACATTTCGGTCCATTCTATTGCTAGATGGATTCAATTAACTATCCGTACTGCTTATGAAAATTTATCTTCTTCTCAGCAGTCTGTGCTTAAGATTTCTGCTCATGAAGTAAGAGCTCTTTCTACTTCCTGGGCTTATGCTAATAGTGTTGCTATTACAGATTTAATGAAGGCTGCTTATTGGTCTCAGCCATCCACATTTACGAATTTTTATCTCAGAAATATTGAGTCCATTTCTGGAGACCTGCATTGTTTAGGTCCGTTATCTGTTGCTCAGAATGTCGTCCACTAAACAGTTGCAACTATAGTTATGCAGGCTTTCTGTTCCGGCAGTGACTCCGTCCGGCTGCCCTCTTCGCTCTGGGCTATTTGACCCAGGGCAAGGGGAAGGGGGGGGGGGGGGGGGGGGGGGCGGGTGTTCCCTTAGGTCACCTGCTTTATAGTGAAAAGCAAGGGAATGCCTCCTCCAAGTCAGTATTTCTGAGTCGCTTCCAGGATGGTTTTAAAGTGTAATATTAATGTTAAAATTCATTCATGTCTTATTTTTAAAGTGTAGCTCGTGTGAAGCATTTGTATATGTCAAGTGTCAAACGGGCTTTAATATACAATACTCGGACACTTTTAAATGACTATAAAGAGTCTCAATTCTCTGGACTACTTTATTTATTGGCTTGCTTTAAAAATAATTAGTATAAGGGATATACTGGATGTTAATAGAGAACATGAATGTTATTGTGCTCAATTATTAAGGGTAGTGTATCTTTTTAATTTAATATTAAATAAGAAAGATACATGTAAAGCCTAATACTCCTTTTCTCCTTAAGGGGTTACCTCTTTACTATATAGTTGAGCTTATTGGATTTTCCTCTATGTCCTAGGCCCTCCAGCCTGTTTACTATTCAGCTAAGTCTGGGTCATTGGTACAGTATAAAAATGTTAAAAAATTTATAGTAATTTATATATTTTTTATACTTACCAATGACCCAGACGGGGATGGCCCTCCCTGGAGTTGGGAACTCTTGCCTCCCCGCTGAGTACATAGCGCTGACCAGGCACTGCCAGTAAGAATGATATTTGGCGCCAATTTCGGGACGTCTGTGTCACTGCGCATGCAGTATGGAGGTCCTTTAGGACATGATTTCTTTTTGTTTTGGATGCAAATTCTGGGGATTGGGGGGCAAAATTTGTGTTTGGCCTTGGTTTTGTTAGAGTTAGCACCAGCTAAGTCTGGGTCATTGGTAAGTATAAAAAATATATAAATTACTATAAATTTTTTAACTTCTTTGGCATTCGATAACTTGAAAAAGATTGCTTGGATTGTTAAGTTACTTTATATTTTACTCTGATAATTTGATCCTGAGATATTAACTCTTTATCCTTCAAATTGAGAATTCTTCCAATCCCTTTGGCATGAGATAACTCAAAAAATATCAATCCAATTGTCATGTTACTTTATATATATCTTCAGGTTACTGATGTTCTGAGCTGTATAGTTTTTGGTGTAAATCTGTTATTTCGATCCTGAGATATTAACCCTTTATCCTTCAAATTGAAAATACCTCCAACCCCTTTGGCATTCGATAACTTGAAAAATATTGCTTGGATTGTCAACTTACTTTATATTTGTGTTCAGGTTACTGATGTGCTGAGCTGTATAGTTTTTGGAGTAAATCTGATAATTTGATCCTGAGATATTAACCCTTTATTCTTCAAATTGAAAATTCCACCAATCACTTTGGCATTCGATAACTTGAAAAATATTGCTTGGATTGTCTAGTTACTTTATATTTGTGTTCAGGTTACTGATTTGCCGAGCTGTATAGTTTTTGGTGTAAATCTGATGATTTGATCCTGAGATATTAACCCTTTATCCTTCAAATTGAAAATTCCTCCAATTCCTTTGGCATTCGATAACTTGAAAAATATTGCTTGGATTGTCAAGTTACTTTATATTTGTGTTCAGGTTACTAATGTGCCGAGCTGTATCGTTTTTGCTGTAAATCTGTTATTTTGGTCCTGAGATATTAACCCTTTATCCTTCAAATTGAAAATTTCTCCAGTCCCTTTGACATTCGATAACTTGAAAAATATTGCTTGGATTGTCAAGTTACTTTATATTTGTGTTCAGGTTACTGATATGCCGAGCTGTATAGTTTTCGGTGTAAATCTGTTATTTTGATCCTGAGATATTAACCCTTTATCCTTCAAATTGAAAATTCCTCCAATCCCTTTGGCATTCGATAAATTGAAAAATATTGCTTGGATTGTCAAGTTACTTTATATTTGTGTTCAGGTTACTGATGTGTCGAGGTGTATAGTTTTTGGTGTAAATCTGATAATTTGATCCTGAGATATTAACCCTTTATCCTTCAAATTGAAAATTCCTCCAATCCCTTTGACATTCGATAACTTGAAAAATATTGCTTGTATTGTCAAGTTACTTTATATTTGTGTTCAGGTTACTGATGTGCCGAGCTGTATAGGTTTTGGTGTAAATCTGATAATTTGATCTTGAGATATTAACCCTTTATCTTTCAAATTGAAAATTCCTCCAATCCCTTTGGCATGAGATAACTCAAAAAATATCAATCCGTTTGTCATGTTACTTCATATATGTATTCAGGTTATTGATGTGCCGAGCTGCATAGTTTTTGGTATAAATCTGATAATTTGATCCTGTGATATTAACCCTTTATCCTTCAAATTGAGAACTCCTCCAATCCATTTCTTTGGCATGCGATAACTCCATAAATATTAATCCGATTATCGGGTTACTTTATATATATGTAAATCTAATAATTTGATCCGGCGATATTAACCCTTTATGATCAAAATAGGCACTCCTCCAATCCATTTCTATATGTGCCCATACCATGTATGGTGTACATAATGTTGGCATCCGGGGTGGGTGGCCCTCCGTCATACAGCTTTCTCCTAGTTGTGCGTATGGGTACACATCTGACGATTTCATTGGCCTATTTTTCATTAATGATTCCATCTGTTTTTGAGTGTGTAAAAACATACAACCAGAAAGCACTAAATTAGCAAAAAAAATCTGTCTCCATAATGCCTTTTTTTTACTGCCATTTCACTCCATTTCTTCACACAACTGATGGCTAACAAGAGCACTAAATATTTCACTTCATTTAACCAACCTTCATGGTCTTTACAGATGGAAGCTCTATTGTGTTTTTTTCAGCATAATTTTAAGCCCAATGTAGGATGTGTACCAGGAGGGGAAGGGGGGGGGGGGTGAAATCTGACATCCTTTTACAGAGTGGTTTTAGTGATAGTCAAGCCTTGAAATAAGCAGACTGTCATCTGCAGAATGAGGTTCCCAGAGGGTTATTTTGTGATGCTACCCTGCACAGCAGAGTACCATCACTAAATTTACGCGCTCTGAACCACGGTCTGAATCAAGGTCTAAAGTCTAAACAGAAAGAGGTACCCAGAGGATATATTGGCCAACTGTATGAGATAGCATCAGTAAATTCACCCCCTGCAAACCACATTCTGCAAATGACAGATTGCTTATTTCCTGGCTTGATGATAGTCGTTGCAATATGCACACAAGTACAAGGTGACATTTCCTTTTTGTCTGTTTTTCTGAAACCTTAACACTAGCAACCTTAGTTTTATCTTGTTTCCTCCCTCTAACCCACTTTAATTTCCTTCTGCAATACTTCATCCAGTTGAGCTTTCATTTTATCAGTCATTTTCAGGGGAATTGTTGGTACAGGGGTGCCGCAGGGTCTTCAATTTAAGGAATTTTACAAAGGACCATTCAAAGCTTTGAAATCCTGGAAAAAGGGCCAGGAGACCACACAAAAACATTGAATTATGAAATAACAACACTTGAAGAGTGTAATTACTTTTTATTCGCCCGTTTGAAAAAACAGATTATGTAATCAGTCTGTCTCTCCGTCCATCCATGTGTCTGTCTGTCTGTCCATCCGTTAACATTTTTGCTTTCCAACCAGTAACTCCAGTTTGGATTATTTGATCTCAACCAAAGGTGGTATGTGTATTACCCAGCTAGTAATACAGACCAAGTTCGATTTGGGGTTTTGTCCAATTACTTTTACATGAGTTACAGCCGTTTTTCAATTTAGGTTAACATTTTTGGTTCCGACCGATAACTCCAATTTTGATTATTTGATCTCAACCAAAGTTAGTACATTTATTATCCAGCTAGTAATACAGGCCAAGCTCATATATGGCTTCTGTCCAATTTTTTTTACTTGAGTTATGGCCCTTTTTCGACTTAGAATTTGACCGTCTATCAACATTTTTGGTTTTCGACCGATAACTCCAGTTTGGATCATTTGATCCCAACCAAAGTTGGTATGGATATTTTCCAGCTAATAATACAGACCAAGTTTGAATATGGATTCTGTACAATTCTTTTTACTTGAGTTATGGCCCCTTTTTAGACTTGCAATTTTGTCAGTATTGTTTACATTTTCATTTTGATCGAGAATTAGGGGTATATCAGATATTCTTTATAAGCTAAAAATTTTGTATTTTCGGTAGTATAATTCAAAAGGCTAACAGGCGTATTTAGCCAAGCCTGGCAGTGTTCTTGTTATAACTATATAGTTACACCCCCCACTTTTTTTTCAAAAAGTGGAGTATTCTGGATTGCGTCTGTCCATTCTTATGTCTGTCCATCTGCAATTCGACCTCTGTTCACATAACTGGAACATTACTGCTCAGATTTAGATGAAATTTCATACAGATGTTCACTATCATGAGATCTTGAAGGAGCATCAGCCATTTTGCTGTTGGAATATTTTTACTGTGAGTTATGGCCCTTTGAATATACAAAATAGCCTGTTTTTTGTCTGTTCGCCTCATATCTCAGGTTTGGGTTATCAGATCTCAATGAAATTTGGAATGAAGATTGTTTATGGGAAAGGCTTTCAAGTGAGTCTCTAATAATATTTCTTACTTTTCACTTTTTCGACTTATCCCCCTTTTTTACTTTGAAAATTCGCTGTTTGCCTCATAAAATAGCTAATTTTCTGTTTGTTTGCCTCGTATCTCAGGTTTGGGTTATTGGATTTCATTAGCATTTGGAAAGAAGATTGTTTATGGGAAAGGCTTTCAAGTGAGTCATGTCCCTGCAGTAAAACAAAGAAAGACATGCAAATCACCTCCCCACATGTGGCATTATGTCTTTGTTCTATATCTCTTATGTGGATTGTCGATTGTCACTAGACTTCAGTAACAGGTGTTTCTGGCCTTCACAGTGCCTCAGTAACAGGTGTTTCTGGCCTTCACAATGCCTCTGGGTGAGGGGGGGGGGGTTGGATTGGGAGATAGATTATGTTTGCTGTAAACCAAAGACAATAATTCCGATGCTTGCCTTGTAAAATAGCCAATGTTTTTGTCTGCTCGCTTCGTATCTGGTTATCGGATGTCAGTGAAATTTGGAATGAAGATTGTTTATGAGAAAAGGCTTTCACAGTATCATGGTTTATTTCCTCTCTTGCCATTATTGGGTGGTATGCTCCATGGGGATATGCCCCGGGGCATGGCCCACCTCTTGTTTCCTATGCCATAGTTTGTGAGGATGGGGTCTTTGAAAATCCTTAAATTTGCCTATTGCCAGGTCTTGAAAAATGCTCAGAAATAGCCTGGAATTTTATCAGTCCTTGCCTATAAAAACCCTTTGGTACAAGACATAAATTCTTTGAAACTTCATAACATTGAATGGCGAAAGTTGTCCTTTGAATATTGAAAAAAAACCTTCAGTTTTATGTTAGATTGTCTCATTCTTATTTCTACATTCTATTTTAAGTTGCAATATGTTAGCATCAGTCTCAGATGATTGTACGGCCGTCATAACCAACATTGACACAAATAAGCCAGAACAAATGTAAGTATATAAAGAATACCTACTGTTTTAGATAAGGTACCAGAATTATCTCATGAGTGGCAGCAACAAAATTTAATTTTTGACAGTTGAAAACTTTGATTTTCTTGCAGTCACTGATGCCGAGGTGGGTGGGTGGTCAAGGAGGACCAAAAAACTTTTTTTACGATGCTTGCAAATTTTTTCCTCAGACACTTTTGGGCAAAATTGTATACCATAATCAGTGAAGTATCATTCAAGAACCAATAAAAGACACTCAAGTTATTAGGGGGTATCTACCTTGGGTTATTTACGATTATAAAACTGTTATTGCAGCTGAGCTATGATTCGGCTTATAGTGATACAATGTATGACATATTGAATAATGCAAGTTAAAATGCATCACTAATTGCAATTATCAAACACTGCACTCTAAGAATAAGTTATCTTGAGGGTGTTCCGTTTGATTAAATTTCTAATATGTTCACCCTGGTGATATAGGCTGGCTTAGATGAGGAGCAAAGACAATTATGTTAAGTCAGGAACAGTTACAGATTTCAGCTGCAGGAACAATTCTGTACAACGATGTATACAGACCTATTACGAAAACACCAGTGACTCTTATTGCCATTGTAGGAAGTATGTAACACAAAAACTACTAAACATTGAACCTGGACATACCTGGACATACCAGCTTTACTCTATATTTGATTTGTTATGGGAGACCATCTGCCTTAAGAGACCACTTTGGTCTGATAAAACGGATGTTCTTTCAAGACCTGTCCTACTGTACAAGGTTAGTCACTCAATACTGTATGATAAAATTGGTTATGGTGCAGTATGGTGGGAAGGATGATGCAGAAGCATGTATTTAGTGGGGGTGGGTGGTTCAGATAACCCCGGAAAAAAATTGTAAAACTGGAAAACAATTACATGGGGTGGGTGGGTGGGTCCTCCGACCGGTCAAAAACAAAAAATCGGCATCGGTGTCTGCAAATTTTTTCCTACCTCCCCCCTCCCTGGTCACGAATGAGATAATCTGGAACCTACTCAAAAACAGTAGGCATTATTTTTATTATTATATGCAATGCGATGTTATAATTGCAACAGGGTTCCCACTCCAATGAAAAGGTCCTTGAATTTTGGCCCCGTCATTGAAAAGTGCTTGAAATTGTTTCAATCCTTGAAAAGTACGTTATTTTCCACCACCTCCCTTGAAAAGTACTTAAATTCAGTTTACCAGTAACCTCTTAGACAAGAGGTTTCATGAACCACGAAATTGGTCAGGAACCACATCTCTTTGATCTCTAGATTGTCCCTTGGGTGCAACAAGGTGCCATCTGCAGTGCTTAAGCATCGTAGATGACACCTAGTGGCACTCAAGGGATGATACATATCTAGCTAGTTGTGTTTTCCAGAAATCAGATCCTTGAGGCTGAAATTCTTTGTGTTGTTCATTGTGTTGTGTAAGTTTATATGCAAATTATAATAGTCCTTGAAAATCATGGTCAGAGTCCTTGAAAAGTACTTAAATGGTGCTTGAATTTGATTCTTGGTTATCAATGGGAACCCTGTGCGATTGAAAAACATGTTCAATTGCAATTAAAACCCTCAAATGCAGAAAACATGCATTGATATCTTTATAAATTTTCTACATATTAACTCCTTACCTAACATGAAAAGCAGACGACACTTGCAAAAAAAAATTCTTGAATAACAAATTTTTTCATTTTTTGTCTCAAAAACATAGGTTATTACCCCCTGTTGGAACGAGCTCATCGACCTCGTTCCAACGAGAGGTCATAACCTATGTTTTCGAGACAAAAAATGAAAATTAATTGGCGATTTTTTAGAACAGCGCTGGCCAGTTTTTGGCTGTTACGTTGGGTAAAGGGTTAAATGAGCATCACTTCCAGAAAGATATCCTCTTATATACTCTCCCAAAAAAGAAAGTGTGCATGCTAAAAAATAACACTAAAAAAAGATATATATCATTCATTCATGGAAATTTTATTCAATCACAGATGAATCAATTTGTGATCAACACGAGAAATTTCATTACGCTACGACGAATACTCTTGGTGCCATGGAGAGTCAAAGACACTAAGGGTCAAACACAAAAGTCACACACTCAATATCTGGTATGACCTCCATCTGCATCGACTACTGCTGTGCATCTACGCCTCATGGAAGCGAACAAGTTAGCATGGAAGTGGGTTAGGGTAGGGTTAAGTTAGGGTTAGATTAGGTAGGGTTAGGGTAAGGTTAGGCTAACCCTAACCCTACTCTGCACCACTGCAGTCGAGCACGACGATGACGTAACGTCAAAATCGGACGAATTGCAGGTCGTCGAGGATGTAAGCCGTATTCTCTCAGCCGGTTGATTACTGTTTGAGGATGTATCTATCTCAGGTTAGGGATGTTCCTGGCTGTCGTCGTTGCCGTTTGTTGCCGGTTCCGGAGATGGATGACATGGATATACCGATCTTGTGCAGGGGTGGTAACTCGGGATCTCCCGGAGCAGGGTCGGTCTCGAACGTCATCATGTTGTGCATGCCAATGGACTAGCCTGTCTACAGTGTTATGGTGGCAGTTCAAATGCTGGGCAACCTCTCTGTGTGTTTTGCCAGCTCTAATCATACCCAATCCCTGTGGGAACCCCGGGAAGTAAGCAGCACTTGTTTACTGTGGTAAACCAGTTCCGCTTTACTATTAAAATAGGACCCAGTCACCAATGCTTGGGGTGAAAGTCCTCTAAAATGGGCAACATGTAGATCAACGATTGACTAACCTTGACTTCATCTCCATGTTGTGTCACGATTAGCCATTGTGCATAAATATGTGACGTTAACCACCAACAAACAAACAAACAAACAAATAATCATACCCAGGGCAAGGAGACGTTGATTCATTGTCAATCTTGGCATGCTAATGTGGAGTCGTTTTAACAGCAGCGCAAGTTTGAATGTGAACGATAGGAAGGTCTTACTTTAGTGTTTAAATACCCAAGGATTCACACTGCTGCATGAATTTTCAGACTCTCCACGTGCAAAACATGCCTTTTCACAAACGTGCAGCACGTCATTTAACGTTAATGCAATTTTAACAAGGAAAGCTGTTTTTGTGTTCAATATAACTTATTCATGAACAGGTTAACACTCTTTACACCTACGAAATTATTTTTTTGGAGTTTGATCAATTTCTGCAATGCACACTTTCTTTTTTGGGCGAGTATATGTATATGAAGCTCACTCTTTCACCAGAGGTTGGAACCCCTGGCCAATCTATAATGACATAAAATTAACTAACAGCATTGCCAGATTCTGTAATGTTTCTCACTCAGAAATTCAGATAAGATATATATTCTTGCTGGTTTCTTGTCAAGTGAATGGTGTGCAATTGGTTAATGATATCTGACATGAATAAATAATAATAATAACTGGGGAGTAAGTTTGTGAGATGTGCACTTGCCCTGGTGATCCATGTTCTGCTAGCATTCCTCTTTTGCAGCCTGTCAGTTTCTGTAAGGTCAATGTTGCTTGTGCACTTTCGCTAGCTAATGAGTATCATAGAATACTCTTGGGGGCAGGCTGTAAAGATACTAACAGCATTGCCTGATTCTGTAACATTTCTCACTCAAAAACTCAACAAAAAATTTTTTCCTGATTTCCTGTAGAAGTGAATGGAAAAGAAATGTGTAATGATTTCTGACTTTAATATATTTATTGGCATTTAATGACACATATAAAAGCCAGGGTCACCACGTATCGGACAGTTTTACGGGTGGAGGAAGCTGGAGTACCGAGAGAAACACCGAGCAATGGCAAGCAATTGTCACAGACTCACAAGCAGGGTTAGCATTAGTTGAAGGCAGGTGCACCATCAACGTGCAGTGCACCTTAGTACACAGTGCCACTCTGCCCCCAGTTGGGCAATTGTGATTATGTGGCTTGCCCAAGGACACAAACGCAGTTACCCCTGGCAAGGATCAAACCGTGGGCCTCTTTGTTCAATGTTGAATGCTGTAACCACAGAGCCACCACACTCTTACCTTTAATATATGAAGCTTGATAACAAAATATATTTGTTGGAGACATTTCCCAATATTTTGTTAGGTGGGATATAATAAAAAAATTCAATTCCAATTGTTAGGCCTTAAAAAGTTGAAATTTGTTTCTCAGGCCCTCATGCATGGCTGCAGCATGCTCTCTTTTTATAACCAGAGCAAACTTAAAAAAATAAAAATATTTCACCCAAGTTAATAAAATTGATAAATTTATCCCTTGAGTGCAACAAGGCTTTGCAATGCTCTAGAGGTTCCAATGAGGGATCACATGATATGCTTATGTTGAAATTAAAAAAAAAAATTTAAAATAATAAATTTTGATGTTCTCGGCATTGGGTAAAGGGTTAAACGTTCTTAAAAATTAGGGTCTTTGCCAATTAAAATCTGTTTCAGTGATTTTGATTGAATACAGTCTTTTTTTAAACTGATACATATATCGGTATATTTTAATCATAAGTTTACACAAATCTAACTGAAAATAGCATGGAATAGTCTAAAAATTATCTAAAAAGTAGTTGAAAATGGCTGGATTAGGTCTTTGAGAGTCCTTGAATACCCTCATCCTTGAGACAATGAGTTCTGTATACAGGGTTCTTGTGCCGTTTTTAAAATTATTGAAAAAGTATGAAAATTTGTCTTGCTCTGGAAAAGGTCTTGAAATTTAGTCTTTCAAAAACTTAAGGTACAATCAAAAGACGCATAAGAATTTCTGTGCCTCAATATTTTCTGCTTCCACGGTTATGGACAGTACATGATTCCAGTTGTCTTGAGAATAGCCTATTCTCATTAATAGGTTGTAAATCCCCTCATTAACCCTTTACCTAACGTAACGACCAAACCGGCCAGCGCTATTTTAAAAAATTGCCAATTAATTTTCATTATTGTTTTTGTTTTTTGTCTCAAGAACACAAGTTATGATCCCTTGTTGGAACAAGCTCATTCCAACAAGGGGTCATAACCTATGTTTTTGAGACAAATAATGAAAAAAATTAGCTATTCAAGAATTCTGTTTGCAAGTGTCGTCTGCTTTTCATGTTAGGTAAAGGGTTAATGGAAATCATTGGTGTATATTGTAAAATAATTCATAAAATAAATTCTATGTTTTAGGTACAGGAATACAGATCACAGAGACTTTGTTCATGGACTGTCATGGACTGTATCTGGAGAAACACTATACACCTGTGGTTGGGATTCTCATGTACGATCTCACACTATAAACAATAAACTAAATGAGTCCAAGTCAGAGGCAGAGACGAATGATATGGAAATAAATAGTGATATCAAGAAACATAAAATGGAACTGACAAACACAACAAAAATAGAAGAAAGTGAGAACAAGAAGAATAATCTGCTGATTTCTGACTGTATGGAGAGTGCTCAAGTATCCCACTGAAGCCATGTGTTCAAATAATGCATTTTGTGAACATATCAATTTGACCATTTAACTCTTTGAAACTGAGAAACCAGTTTTTTTCCAGCCCAGGAACATTATATGTCATAATGTCATTAAATAGGATGACTGCTAAGTGAATGCGTGGTGTAGAACAATCAATATTTTCAACGTGCAGCCCCACTGGGGCTGCACGTTGAAAATATTAATTGGTTCACCCCCAAATAATGAATATAGACTCTCCCAGTTGCAGTCATTGAACTGACATGGAAGATACCACCAGGGTTCAGTGGGTCAATTCTCACATAATCTTAGATATATCAGTCAAAAAATCAAAGCTTTTAATTGTAGTTACGAGTGTGTGGTGGCTCAGTAGTTATGGCATTGAACTTTAACTTGAAATGTCTATGGTTCGATCCCCGCTAGGGGTAGCTGCATTGTATTCTTGGGAGAGGCACTTAATCTTGATTGCCCACGTGGGGTCACAGTGGCACTGTGTGCTAAGGCATACTGCACGACAACCAATGCTAACTCTGCTTCTGTGGCGTTAGTGTGTTAGGGAGTCTGACAGTTGCTCGCTGGTTCTTTCCAGATACTCCGTCTTCCTCCACCCATAAAACTGTCCGACATGAGGTGACACTGGATGTTGCAAGTGTCATTAAACCCCAATAAATAAATAAATTGTAGTTACACCACTTTAGGGTAAAGCAAAACAAATATGGGCATCTAGCATGCAATCATTTAAAACCCGTGTATTATATGCAAGCCTGGAAAGAAGCAATCTGTCTTTGCAGAATGAGGTCCCCAGAGGGTGAATATGCTGATCCTATCCCATGCAGTGGGCCAGTTTATCCTCTGTGTTCTTCTTTCTGGTTAGGCTTGAGACCTTGATTCAGACTGAGGTTCACAGAGGATAAATTTAGTGATGCTACACAGCTGTTGGGGGTAGCATCACTAAATTCACCCTCTGGAGATCTTGTTATGCAGTTGTTGACAGTCTGCTTATTTCCAGGCTTGATGACATGTCCTATGTTTTATACCCGACAGACCTCTTTTCCAGCCCAGGGACATGATACGTCATAATTTCATTAAGTAGGATGATTTCTAAGTGAAAGACCAACCAATGCCACATGCTGAAAATATTAATTGGTCTACCACCAAATAATGAATATGGACTCTTCCAATTGCTGCCATAGAACTGACATGGAAGATACCACCAGAGTTCAAAGGGTTAATGTCCAATGTACAGTCGATACAGAGCTCCATTGTTGTTATTCCTCAAGGTTTAGAAATGATCTTTTGTTGTATTGTTCTGTTTAACTGTTTACTCTTTACCACCTGTAAGTTTCAGATGAAAATACCAAAATTTCTTTATCCTGAGTTTAAAAACAAAATGCCAGATATTCACCAAACTATATTTAATGCTCATATCCTCAGATTAATTTTATGATAATAAGGCCTTAACCCTTTACCCAACATAACGGCCAAAACCGGCCAGCGCTATTCTCAAAAATCGCCAATTAACTTTCAAAATATTTTTGTTTTTTGTCTCAAAAACATAGGTTATGACCCCTCGTTGGAACGAGCTTGTCAAGCTCGTTCCAACAAGGGGTCATAACCTATGTTTTTGAGACAAAAAATGAAAAAAATTTGTTATGCAAGAATGTTTTTTGCAAGTGTCGTCTGCTTTTCATGTTAGGTAAAGGGTTAAAATATCTGTTCCACAGGCCCTCACACATGGTTCTTTTGGATGACGCATGCTCTCTTTTTATAACCATTGTAAACTTAAAAAAAAAACAAAATTGAATTGTTTATGTCTCATATTTTAACCAAGTTAATAAAATTGATAAATTTGTCCCTTGAGTGCTTTAGCATTACAAAGCCTTTTTGCACTCAAGGGATGAAATACACCACCACCCATACTATTCTGTAGATTATGAGACCCAAAACATAAAACAAACCAAGAACATGAACTTTTGATGGCAAAGAAATAATTACAAAAATAAAAACTAAAATAAAAAAAATGGCTTGAGAAACAGAAGATCGGCTTTGTATGGACAAATAACTGCTGTGTATACCTGTACACAGCTGCAGGTGACTTGAGAGTGTTTCTACATTATTGATGGCTGCCTGTACTAAACATTGTGAAGATAAATGCAACCTGCTGGGGTTATGAAAGAAGAGTATACTTGGGGTCAACTTTTTCAAAGCAATATGTTTACACCACAACTGAAATTTTCTTAAATGAACACTGTATTGTCAGTAGATTCTCAGGTGATGTTATTTTCCCATGAATATCAGTTGATCATGTGATTTATTCCATGATTACCAGTTGATCATGTGACATTTAAACATTGCACATTGATATTACATGCTATATTCGATTTTCCAGTCAATTTTTACATTTTGCAATTTCTGTTTATGTTCTATAGATTGATGTTTTCCCTGACTCAAGTGTAAAGTGTATTGTTGGCACTATATTGACAGTTTGGAGGAACTATTTTGTATTGGAAACTATGTTTTGTTTCTTTTTATTACCTGCGTCGCCATCAGCAGAGCAGGTCTAGTAACCGCTCGACTCTGTCCATCAGTCCGTCCGTCTGTCCGTCCGAAACACTTTTTCCGACAAAGTTTTCTTGGCTTCTATGAAAGGGAATGATTTTATATTTGGTCTGCTGCTTCATAATGATGAGTTGTATCGTGTAAGCAATTTTCAGATCTGCCGTGCAGCCACTTCCTGTTTGCCGATACTTTGAAATATTACTGTACCCACTGAACATTGAAATTTTCCGTCAAGGTTTTCTCAGCTTCTATGCAATGGATTGATTTTATATTTGGTCTGCTGCTTCATAATGATGAGTTGTATCATGTAAGTAATTTTCAGATCTGCCGTGCAGCCACTTCCTGTTTGCCGATACTTTGAAATTTTACTGTACCCACTGAACATTGAAATTTTTCGTCAAGGTTTCCTCGACTTCTATGCTAGGGATTGATTTTATATTTCATCTGGAGCCTGATAATGATCAGTTGTATCGTGTATGCAATTTTCAGATCTGCCGTGCAGCCACTTCCTGTTTGCCGATTCAATTGCATGCAGCGACGCAGGTCCAGACCCGGTATTGGTCTTGGCTTGTTTAGGAATAAAACTTGACCGAATTATGGTTAATCAAGGCAGTGCCTTGTAGATAAGCCAACTTGATATCCTGTCCGGACATAAAATAATTATGTTTTATGAAGGGAATAAACATAAGAATTGAATCATGACTGTTTAAAACAATGAGGTAATGAAACAAATTGATTCGTGCAAATTTACCATGAACCGTCTCAATTTGTTTCATCACCTCATGGATTTCGAACAGTCATGATTCAATTCTCAAATAACATTGGCAGTTTGTGGCTCTATGCGTACCTGACTTGGTGAGCTATGGTGATCACGCTTCGTCCATCGAAAAGGTGGTGTCTGAGTCTTCTTCCAAACTGCTGGACCGATTCCAATTAAATTTTCCATGTGAATGATGACTGGGGAGGGGCAATTCAGTGTGATATACTGACCCACCACGGAAAGGGACAGGGAAAATGGCCCCAACTTTTTAACTGTTTGAGTGCTGAATTATTTTTCAAAAGTGATTGAAACATGGGTATTTTTGTTTAAAAGATACCTTTTCTGCCAACAAGAATAGTCTTAGTTTAGCGAGATTTTGATCATGAATCATTGTTTTGTTACAATTTATTGAATATTGCCAGTAGACACAGTCTTCAATAAATTGCAACCAAACAATTTTGTATAAAACATTTTCAACTGCTGAGCAAACATCGAGCTAATGCATACAATGAAAAGCCACTAAAGTCACTTCCAACACTTTTCAATAGAGCCATTGTGGTGTCAGATCACTCAGTTTTTAGCTCACCAACGAAGTTGTGTGAGCTTATGTCATGACCCAAGGCATGTCGGCGTCAACACGAGTGTTAAAGTTATTGCAAGAGTCCACTTTGACTTTCCGCCCTGTTAGTATGCACCTCATACTGTTTCTATGGCTTACAATTACATGCAGACCCTTACCCAGTGAATTTTTCCGATTTTTAGTGTTCTTGTAATGTTAGCCTTTTTTGTCTGACCTGTTTTGCTGTACATGAGGGGAGGCTTTCACCGGTATGCTGTGGCTTTTATATTTCATATATGTGTTAAATGCATCAGTATAAGATGACATTAACCCTTAGCTGGACAGTTTTCAGAGATTTTGAACTTTTTTAATGCAATTTTAGACTTTTTTGTAAGTATGGACTTAGAAAATTTCTGACCTGTTTTGCTATACATGTACATGACCCAACCTTTTTTGCTGATTTGTAATAAGCCTAGGTTTATTGCATGCCCTGCATTGGTGAGCTAATGGGGATGGACACCTCCCTCTTGTTAAAATTTGTAATCACACCTGCTCAGCACAAGTTAGAAGTTAAAGAATATCTGATAACAATTTTTTTTATGGATTCTGGACAGAAACAGATATTAAGATATAACTTTTTTTTCAACTTTTTACCTGTATGTCGTGCGCCTGTTTCCTTGAAAGCAAATGAAGAAAGCCAGCCATGCAGTGTCATAATCAATATTTTGAAAGAGAGAAATTTTTTTTTATAAATTGGAGTAAATATTTAAGTTTCTTAGTAAAGTAAAAGTTTATAGTTTTCATTCTTGTAGCTGGAGAGCTTAAAAACCTACGGCTTTGTTATGGCTTTTGTTTTTTCACTGAGAAATTGTGGACTTGTTGTTTGCTGTATTAGCCTATTGTTACTTAAGTCAATAAATGGATTCATAATGACTGTCGAACTGCAAGCAGCATAAAAAGATGAGTTAGACCAAAAAATAACCTTGTTTCTCAGGCACCTCCTTTGTCATTGAAAATCAGCTTCCCTTTTTCTTTTTTTTTACCTGGAAATGCCTTGATCTATTATATGAATGAGGAGAGTCTGTTCAGTCAGTGTCCATTCAGCCCACATTCAGTGAGAAAATTTACCTATGCATGGGTGGTGCTACCCAGCTGGGAACAGGTCAGCCCACTAGTTGGTACTATTTTGTATTTACTGCATTGCAGCACAACAAATTTAACCAACAATAGCTCATCGAGCTCTGTCAAACAAGATATAGTTGAATAAATTTTCCCTGCTGAAAGCATTGTTTTTTCCATAAGGTAGTGCAGTGAGTTTAACTAACTTAATAATAATTCCAACTATTTTCAAGACGGGTTTAAAAAAGGAAGAAGCCTGACTCCCTCATCATAAAATTGGGGGGAAATTGCCAGAGAAACAACAAATTTATTTTGATATGTCTAAACTTGAATTTATGCATATGCAGCTTTTAAAAATGTAGCAACAGTTGCTAAAGTCACATGGAATCATTATTGAATGCTGGGAGGTGAGGGGCAGATTTTCCACTTTGTGTTTACAGGTTCTAACATAAGTTAGTACGGTATGGACAGCAATTGGTGAGCGCGGTGGCTCAGTGGTAGGCTGTTGGGACTTCTATACTAGATGTCCCGAGTTCGATCCCCATCCGGGATGACCCGCGTTGTGTCGTTGGGCAAGGCACTTTATCCCGGTTGCCTTCATGGGGGCACGATGAGGCCGTGTACTAAGGCGTACTGCACGTCAATGGTGCTTTTTTTCTTCAACCTCTGTAACCCTGCTTGAGCGGAGCTTAAACAGAGTTAGAATGTTGAGGAGCTGACAGTTGCTCATTGATTCTCTCTGGGTACTCTGGCTTCCTCCACCCGTAAAACTGTCACGGTCACGATTAGCCATTGCACATAAGTATGTGACTTTAAACACAAATAAATAAATAAATATTGACAGCAATTTGAATATAGTGGAGTCCACTTAATTGTATACCACTATATTAAATACCGCTTAATTGAGTAACTCTGTTAATTGAATACACATCCAAACAAAACCATTTTCCATACTTTCAATACAAATTTGGCCTGTTAACAACATAGGCTAAAGAGTAAACTTCTGTTAATTGAATAAAAAATCATGCAGCATGTAGAGAAATTACCCTGACAATCACCAAATTACTCTTGTTTATTGAACCATTTGACCTTAACCCTTTAACATTGGTGGTATCTTCCATGTTGGTTCAATGACAACAATTGGAAGAGTCCATATTCATTATCTGGGGGAAGACCAATTAATAGTTTCAACGTGCAGCCTTAAGGCTGCATGTTGAAAATATTGATTGGTCTACCCCACATATTCTGTCAGTAGCCATCCAACTTGATGAAATTATGGCATATCATGTTTCTGGATCGGAAAAGTGGCCACTTGGGTTCAAAGGGTTAATACACCCAATCCAGCATTTAATCTATTATTGGTCGAGTTGTGTTAACAATAACAGTCAAGACCTATGGTTTGGCATCCTCACTCTGTTGGCGCAATGACTTGAACAAGCGTTCTCCCATTTGACTAATATTTGCCATACAGGTCTAGTGCAATAATATCTCAAGCAAGTTTGAAAACTGGTCTGGCCTGATTTTCCGTTGCAGAATTATGGGCCCTAATTAGTCAATTTTACGAATTTTGAGCTTGTTAACGCAATAACTTGAACAAACGTTCTCCGATTTGACTAATGTTTGCCATACAGATCTTTGCAATAATATTTCATGCGAGTTCGAAAACTGGCCCAGCTTGAGTTTTTATTACAGAATTATGGGACTTAATTAGTCGATTTTTCACTGACAGAATTATGGGCCTTAATTAAATACTTTTCACAAATTCTGAACTTGTTAGCATTTTAACTTGAAGAAAGGTTCCAGATTTGACAACCAGCATTTGATTGATAACAGGGTTATGGACATGCAACACTCTGATTGCCACCACAACTCTACGCCTGCATCTCCGATGTGCACCTCATGTGTCTTGTTCTGTTTTACTGGTAAAATAGGACCAGGTTACCAATGCCTAAGGTGGAAAACCTCTAAAATGGATAACCTCGGTATATCGGTAACAATTATCTGTACTTGACTTTATATCTATGTTGTGGTCATGCCATTGTGTGGAAATATGACCGTAAACACCAATAAAATAAATAAATAAATAATTATATCTTGTTTGGCAGAGCTTCATGAGCTTTGTCAAACAAGATAAAATACAATAAATGCCTAATTTTTCTCTAGAATACAAGAAAGTCGAAAAATCCTTGTTAATTGAATAGTCTCGTAAATTGAATAATTTTCACTGGCAAAGTTACTATTCAATTAACAGAGTTCCTCTGTAATAGTCGAGTTTTGCATATAGCCACTTACTGCCCTGAAAGGGTACTGGGTTAGGTTTGGCCAAAAAATAAACTTGATTCAGAGCCTTCATTTACTGATTTTTATGATTCAGCATAGATGTTTACAACAATATTAAATCACAGACATTCGTAATACAATTTATCAGAAGTAGAATGTTTTGACTGTTTTTAATTCTGCTTCAAAATTAGTATGATTGTTGAACAAGAAGTACTGACAGCAGTTTAATTTTGTAAAAAAAACGTGATTTGACAAAAGTGGAACATATTGTGAAATAAAATGTAATGTTTTTGTTTAAAATAATTGTTGTTTATGAGAGTTATTTCAAAGTGTTCTTAATTACATGGTTTCAAATGGCTCCAAACTTCCTATTAAATCTATCCTTTTCAAAACTCCCTAAAATCTCCATATTTTGATGGAAAGGGTGCATTTCCCATATATTTGGAAAAAAATGAATTGGTCACTCAGTTATGGTTGTTAATATAATTGGTGGTAAGAATTTCAGGCCTTTGTCACCGCTTGGTAAGTTTTGTTAATTTACCCTTATAAACACAAGTTTGAGGTGGCAGTATCAGTGTTTTCTTCTCAATTTTGAACTCACCTGACTGAAAGTCAGGGTGAGCTGTAGTGATCATTCAGCGTCGGTCATCTGTGAATATTGCATTTAGGGCTTCTTTCTTCTCCAACACCTCAAGCAATTTCAGTGAAATTTTAGGGAATTGTTTGTTCTGACATCGTATTTGCAATTTTAACTTAATGCAAAATGAGAAATATTTTTTTAAAGTCTTCTTCAAATCCACCACAGGATATTTTGATATTTGGTATACATACACAGAACGACACGTGCATGTGAATGGGTTAATTGATATGGCATGAGTGCCAGCACGGAAGGATAAAACAAGAGCACAGGCCTCGAGTTTTATCCTTCCATGATGGCACAAGTTTCATATAGATTAACCCATTCACATATGTCTTGTTCTGTGTTTATTACATGCCCTCAAGTCTATAAAAATAATTATTAGAAGGACACTCAGCAATTCATTTGACAACTATCAACAAAAAGAACAAATTTTATCGCCAACCAAAAAACCCTGTGTTACGATTTCGTCCCCTGAGTTCCAATGTGTTCTATGTGCCTACTGGCACATAGAACACATTGGAAATCAGGGGACGATTTTTAGCTATCGCTAGCGATTCAAATTGTAATTGCTGTACACGATTTACAGAAAATTCCAGTGAAATTTCGCTTCTTTTTGAAAATAGTCTTTCAACAATTTCTTTTCCGTACATGTATGCAGAACAGATTTTCATTTTCCGCATGGTTTAATGTTGCTGCACATGGTGATTACGTAGAACAGCCGTGTAATAAAACATCCTTATGGCAGTTCATATGTTTATAGGTTGATAAGATTAATGTTTGTTCAAATCGGCTCACCAGGCTGTATGAGACCTTGGGGAATGGTTCATTTTGCCCATTGGATGAACAATTGTTTTTTCTTTCTTTTTCTTTAAAATGACTTTTTGAGAGGGTTCTTGTGATTTTATGCAAAAATAAATATTCACAGAGTTGATCCCCTAAGGGCGGGTGATTTTTTTTTTAGCTCACCTAAGGACATGCAACTAATCTCTTGCTGCCCACCTTCGTCAGCTTTACAACATCGACATCTCTTGGGGGTGTGGTGGCGGCGTCGTGGTAACCGGTTCTCATCAGATCACCGAAGTTAAGCAACGTCGAGTGCGGCTAGTAGTTGGATGGATGATCATTTCAGCGACTGATTCGCGCTCCCGCGTTGTGTCCTTGGGAAAGGCACTTTATTCCGATTGCCTATTTGGGGACACGATGACGCTGTGTACTAAGGTGTACTGCACGTCGATGGTGCGCATGTCTTCAACCAATCTAAACCCAGCCTGTGCCGCGGTTCAGAGTTACGATGTTGGAGAGCTGACAGCTGCTCGTCGTTGCTCATTGGTTCTCTCTGGGTACTCTTTTTAAATTTGGTATTCAGGATCCTTAGAGGGATTTTTAGCTGCGACGAGCATCTCTATATGTGGCATTGTCGGTCGGTCTGTCTGTCTGTCTGTCGGTCGGTCTGTCTGTCACCAACAACTTTAAAATACACCATAACTCCTAAAATACTTGATGGAATGACACCATACTTGGTATGCAAGTGTATCTTCATGATGTCTACACCCTCGCAATAGTGCATGTCATTCGGATAATTTCTGTCACATTTATGGACTTGTCACCACCGAGTTTTTTTTGTCACCAGCAAGTTTTTTGTCACCAACAAGTTTTAAAACATCATTGGCGTTCCACGAATCATCGCAGCTTCGGCACTGTGACAGTGCATCTTGTTTTTTATTTGAATGCAAGTGAGTTAGTGGTCAGACCACTGGACTTGAAGCTGAAAAGTAAAAAACTACTGGACTGAATTGAACCAAATTTGATATGCATGCTCCTAATATGTCAGTTCAAGTTTGTTCAAATAAATTGGCCATCTCCACAAGTGGCATAATTATGTTAGCACCCAGAAATCCTTTTTAAAAAATTAAAAAATCTTCTCCAGAACAACCCATCAAAAGCTATTGATATTTGGTATATAATATTCTTAGAAGGGTCAGAGTCCAGTTTGTTCAAATCATGTTCTTCGGGATCATATTTGGGAGCCGGAACTTTAACTTGAGTGCAATATGAGGTGTATTCTTGAAAATTCTCCAGCACCACCTGTCAGATTATTGGTTTATGACATCCTGGCTGGGGGGGGGGGGGGGGGGGGGGGGGATGTTTTGTTGTACAACATCCTTAGGGGAGTCAGCTTAAAGTTTATTAAAATCAAGTCTCTGGGATATTATATTTGGGAGCCTGAATTTTCATTTAGTGGAATTATCTTTCAAAATCTTCTTTAGATTCACTGGCCAAAATATTTTGATATTTATTATGTAGCATCCTGGGGAGGGGTGTCAAATTCAGTTTTGTTCAAATCAACAAATCAAGTCCCTGTGGGAGACCCAATTAGTGAAATATGATTAATCCTTTTTAAATATCTTTTTCCTGAACCACCACTCAGAATCTTTTGATATTTTGTTCACATCCTTGGGGTGGGAGCAAATTCAGTTTAAGAATCATTGGTGTTTTGTCTGGGCAGTTAAATCATCTGACATGGATAACTGGGTAATACAAAATTTACATAACTTCATTTCTTTGTTGTGTTAACTAGCCATAGATGCTGAATGTGACCTTGTATCCTTCTTTAACCCTTTACCTAACTTAATGGCCCAAAACCGGCCAGCGCCATTCACAAAAATCGCCAATTAATTTTCATTATTTTTTCATTTTTTGTCTCAAAAACATAGGTTATGACACCTCTTTGGAACGAGCTCATCGAGCGCGTTCCAATGAGGGGTCATAACCTATGTTTTTGAGACAAAAATGAAAAAAATTAGTTATTCAAGAAATTTGTTTACACGTGTTGTCTGCTTTTCATGTTAGGTAAAGGGTTAAACAGCTTTTTGAGGTGAGTGATTAAGGGCACTTGTGGCCTCTTGTTTAGCATTACTGGAAATCTGGGCATTATTACTGTGGTATCATCCGAATACTAAAGAGTCTTTTTTACTCAAATGCAAGATTTGCTGCCTGTCCTAGAAACTGAAAAATAGAGACATAGAATCCCAGGGCCTTTAATGAAAGTGTTAATGACCCTGTAGCTTAACTTGACTGTGTGTAGTGTTTGATGAAAAAGATAATGTTCAGTGTTTATGAAAGGATTATAAAATAAGACAAGAATTGTGATAATTGAGAATATGTTAATTTCTGTTCCAAACATGCTATGTTTTCAATAAAGATAATTTGAGGTGTAGACTGTACTAAAGAATTGAGGGCTGGATTTATGTGACCCTCGCAGTTAAAGTATGTCAACCAAAGTTATCAAGTTACAGTAAAATCATTCCAAAAAAATCATCCTACCAAGTTACAATGAAATCCCTTCATAAATATGACTCAGACTTTGCTAAAGGAATCTAGGTCAGTTGCCAGTCCGGTGGTCACGGTTGACTGATTGGACAGTCTCATATAGATATCATACCGAGTTATCCAACCAAGTTACAATGAAATCCCTTTATAAAAACAACCTGTACACAGTGCTAAAGGAATCTAGGCTACGTGACCAGGTGATGGTAACTGCTGACCGATCGTGGCCAAAATACGACAGTCTCATCTAGACATCATACCGAGTTATCCTTCCAAGTTACAATGAAATCGCTTCATAAGTATAAACTGCAGACTGCTAAACAAATCTTGGTCATGTGACTGTGTGGCCATCACGGTTGACAGATCACAGCCAAAATAGGATGTTCTCATCTAGACATTATACCGTGTCATCCTACCAATTTACAATGAAATCCCTTCATAAAATGCAACCTCAGACCATGCTAAAGGAATTTAAGTAACGTGCATGCCCCTGTGACCATCATGGTTGACTGAACCCGACCAAAATAGGACATTCTCATCTGGACATTATAATACGGAGTCATCCTACCAAGTTACAATGAAATCCCTTCATAAATACGACCTGTTGACTGCTAAAGGTTTTCTGGTTTGGGGCTCGTGTAGGTATCACATTTGACCGATCGTGACCAAAAGGGGATGTTCTCATCCAGACATGACCTCGAACCTGCATATGGAATTTCGTGATGATCAGACAAGAAATACGGGGTGTAGCCTGTGCTGAAGAAAATGTGAACAGACTCAGACTTCCCCACGTGTGATGGCAATAGCTGATCTCGACTTTGACAAGCTAAGCTAAAAATTACCCTTTTTAGCATTACTGGAAATCTGGGCATTATTACTGTGGTAGTGTCTGAATACAAGAAAAATCATCTGACATGGACAACAGTGTTATAAATAACTAGCTGACCCACCCATCCCAGGTTGGAAAGTCCTGCCCATGAAATTGGAAATTTCTTCTGGACTGAATCTTTGAATCACCTGCTCTCTTTTTAATAGGTTACATGACTTCATTCCTCTATACTGTTAACTAGCCACAAATGCTGAATTAAATCCTTCTTGAACTCTTAACCTGCTGAGTATTTTGAGAGATTCTCCACAAAAACCACTGGACAGAATTGAAGAAAATTTGATATTTATGTTCCATGCCACATGTCAATTCAAGTTTGTTCAAACACAGTTTTCACACCGACTGTACAAACTGTCATAACTCAGTTAGCATCCCCAAAATTTTTCAACAATTAAAAAAATTCTCCATAACCATCAATCAGAATATTTTGATATTTGGTATGCATCATCCTTTTGGGGGGTTCATACTAGAGTTTGTTCAAATCAAGTTCCTGAGTTCATATTTGGCTCCATCCGGGAGCCCAGATTTTAACTTTGTGCAATATGGTGCACTAACAAATTCCTTAAAACTGTTTTTTTTTTTTTAAGATCCACCAGTCATAATCTTATGATATTTGGTATACAGGTGGGCAGATTCTGGTTTGTTCCCTGTGGGAGCCCAAATTTTAATTTCATGCAATATGAGGAATACTCATTAAAAACCTCATTCAGATCCATTAGTAAGAATATTGTGATATTTTGTTCACATCATGTTTTTCCAGCCCCGACAAAAATTTAAAACAAAACTAAATTATTAAGGCAAGTTTAAAAATCAGCCCAGAGTAGGTTCTGGCCCTCAAATCTCGTGGACTTATTTCAGGTCCCCCACCATTTTTCAAAATGCAAACCCTGGTTTGTTGGGATCAACTGAATTGTCAGACCTTTCTCTCTTGGCATGGAAAACACATTCCATGACAAGATGGATGCCCTCAAGGGAATACATTCAGTGTTACTTCCAAGCCTGAAAATAAGCAATCTGTCATTTGCAGATTGTTGTCTCCAGGGGAGTGAATTTGCTGATGCTGTCCCTTACAGTCGGTCAATATATCCTCTGGGTACGAATGATGAAATGGTTTCACGCGCTGAAGGCGTGCAGGGACGGTTTGGGGTACAAGCCCCTTTCGACCCTCTTTAACTGTATAAGTTTTTTGGCTTGTCTGGAGTTAAGGTAGTCAGCGGCGTCTGTGTCTCCTGCGGTTTTTCTTGGGAGGAGGAGGATGCATCGGTGAGACTGTTGTAGGTGGTGTTGTCGGATCAGGGGGGAGAGTAGGCTCTTCTTTGGCGGTGTACGGCCTGATCCTTGCTGCTGTTTCTTGAGAACTATTGAAATGTCCGAGAGCCATTTTGAGTATTGTCCTGATCATTTGGGATGAGGTACCTGCTTCTAGTTGGATGTTGTACGTCTCCTGGAGTGTGGCACGGAAAGAGTCGTTCAGGATCTCCTCCACGGAATCCGGGATGCTCTCCTCCTGGTCAGAAGGAGCCGGAGAAGCAAGAGCTGGAGGGGTGGAAGGTGTGTCATCTGGGACAACTTCCTGTACCATAGACAGATCTTCCTCCATCTCCTCTTCAGATGAAGAGTCAGATGGGTTGGAGATCGATCTGTCACCTCTGGGTACTTCTTTCTGTTCAGGCTTTAGACCTTGATTCAGACTGTGGTTCACAGAGGGTAAATTTAGTGATGGTAACCTGATGTGCAGGGTAGCATCACCACATACACCCTCTGGGAACCTCATTCTGCAGATGACAGTCTGCTTATTTCAAGGCTTGGCTGCGTCCCTTTGACTAATTTGGGCGTTTATTAAAAAATCTGCTCATCTAACTTGTTTACTGCTCTAGTTCAGCCACTATTTGTTGGATTCAAATAATATTTGTCATACTTGTACCTTAAAGGGTGACTGATCACATGCCAGAGCAAATATTCTTGCTTGGATATTTAGTTATATTCTCTTGATTCACTTCGGTGAATTTGTGAATGTGTTGTTTGTGCGTCTCATTATGCCACATCTCAATGATGATACGACCTTCACCAAACTTGGCACATGGGTGTATGTGGACCTCATAATTGTCGCAGAGGGTTAAGATTTTACATCCCTGCAGAAAACAAAGAAAAAATATGGGAATTCCCCCCCCCCCAAAAAAAAAAAAAAAAAAAATATGTGTTTGTTCTATATCTCCTCCCTCGTGGATGGTTTGTTGTCAAAAATAATTTTACCCAACTGAGATCCACCCACCTCCCTTCCTCAAAATCTTTCAAAACCGATTCTTCACAAAGAGATTTCAGGGTTTGTTTGTTTCTCATACCTCCGCCTACCTAGAGGGGGTATATAGTATTCCCCTTGTCCATCGGTCCTGAAGTTGTATCATACACTACTCTCACATCTTTCAAGACAGCCATCTGAAATTTTGCACAATGCAAAACTACATTCAGCACATTAATACCATGGCAGAAGGTCAGACGACTGTATGTTTGTGTCACAGTTATTGCCTTTTATCTACTTAGAGACTTCCCTGTTTTTAGCTCACCTGACTTTCAGTCAGGAGAGCTATAGTGATCACTCACCGTCCGTCGTCCGTGAACATGGTGTTTGCGTCTTCTCCTCCCAAACCGTTGAACCAATTTAATTGATATTTGAGATAATAGTTATACCCCCGCTTCGAAGAAGTGGGGGCTATATAGGAATCGCCCTGTACGTCCGTCCGTCCGTCCGTACGTCTTTCCGGACATGAAATTCTTGTGCGCGCAACTCCTCCTACATTTATCAATCAATTTGGACAAAACTTTTCAGACATCATCACTACTAAGTGAACATGCGCATATTCCAAGATTTTTGATCTGCGACAATTTTAACCAGGTTTTCTCCCTTTGACTTAGATTTATTGTGTCTTTCCATCCGAACAAATTCTTGTGTGCGCAACTCCTCCTACATTAATGAACCGATTTTGATGAAACCTTTCAAACATCATCTCTACTAAGTGAACATGTGCATATTCCAAACTTTTCAATCTGCGACAATTTTAACCAGGTTATCTCTCTTGAACTTTGATTTAATATGGGTTTCTATATGAAATTCTTGTGTGCGCAACTCCTCCTACATTTATCAATCAATTTGGACAAAACTTTTCAGACATCATCACTACCAAGTGAACATGCGCATATTCCAAGATTTTTGATCTGCGACAATTTTAACCAGGTTATCTCCCTTTGACTTAGATTTATTATGTCTTTCTGTTCGAACAAATTCTTGTGTGCGCAACTCCTCCTACATTAATGAACCGATTTTGATGAAACCTTTCAAACATCATCTCTACTAAGTGAACATGTGCATATTCCAAACTTTTTGATCTGCGACAATTTTAACCAGGTTATCTCTCTTGAACTTTGATTTAATATGGGTTTCTGCATGAAATTCTTGTGTGCGCAACTCCTCCTACATTTATCAATCAATTTGGACGAAAGTTTACAGACATCATCACTACTAAGTGAACATGCACATATTCCAAAATTTTTGAGCTGTGGCAATTTTAACTAGGTTATCTCCCTTTAACTTAGATTTATTATGGGTTTCTACATGAAATTCTTGTGCGTGCAACTCCTCCTACATTTATCAATCAATTTGGACAAAACTTTTCAGACATCATCACTACTAAGTGAACATGCGCATATTCCAAGATTTTTGATCTGCGACAATTTTAACCAGGTTATCTCCCTTTGACTTAGATTTATTATGTCTTTCCGTTCGAACAGATTCTTGTGTGCGCAACTCCTCCTACATTAATGAACCGATTTTGATGAAACCTTTCAAACATCATCTCTACTAAGTGAACATGTGCATATTCCAAACTTTTTGATCTGCGACAATTTTAACCAGGTTATCTCTCTTGAACTTTGATTTAATATGGGTTTCTGCATGAAATTCTTGTGTGCGCAACTCCTCCTACATTTATCAATCAATGTGGACAAAAGTTTACAGACATCATCACTACTAAGTAAACATGCGCATATTCCAAAATTTTTGAGCTGTGGCAATTTTAACTAGGTTATCTCCCTTTAACTTAGATTTATTATGGGTTTCTACATGAAATTCTTGTGCGTGCAACTCCTCCTACATTTATCAATGAATTTGGACGAAACCTTTCAAACATTATCACAACTAAGTGAACATACGCATATTCCCAAATTTTTGATCCGCGACAATTTTAACCAGGTTATCTCCCTTTAACTTGGATTTATTATGGGTTTTCAAATGGGATTCTTGTGTGTGCAACTCCTCCTACATTAATGAACCGATTTTGAATACATGTTGCACATTGTAAATGTGTTTTCCCAAATGTAAACCATATATGTGTGGGCTCTTTAAGTATTCAGTGCTGTTCTGTGGAAGGCCACATGCAAATACATATTTCAACAACAAAAAATGATCTTTATGTATACATTTCCTTATGGCCTTCGCCTACATGATCAGAAGTGCATTCCTCTAAAAACCCAAAGCGGGGGTATTAATCACCTTCAGTGATAGTTCTAGTTTGTTATGACATCGCAATTTTTGTTCAAATCAAGTTGCCCTGCCCGTGGGTAGGGCGACACCCAAAAAGTGTGCTGAAATCTTAAAAAATCTTCTTCTCATGAACCAGCAGTAGCAGAGACATATTTGGTGTGCAGCTTCCTTTTGAGGTGTAGACTCAGATTTGTTCAAGAGAAGTTTGTGGGGCTATACTTGGCGTCGTTATGAGAGGGGCAAAATTTTTGGCCCCGCCCAATATTTCTATTTTCCAAACCGAGAAGCTGATTTGAACCAAATTTTATGTGAGGGTTTATTGGGTCATAAGTACCTAATTTATGCTGATTTTTTTTTCCCGTAGCCCTATGGGAACCGCAGGAGCTAAAAATAGAAAAAAATTAAAACGCCCATATCTCCAAAACTGCACAGCACAGAGAATTTTTATTTGGTGTGAAGCTTCCTTAGGACCAACAGAAAGAATTGGTAAAAAAAAATTGCCATCGGTTTTATCATAGGGTACAGTTTCGGGACATTGAAAAAGTGCTGAGTCAGCACTTTTTAACACTGTAGGCAATGGGAAAAACATTAAAAAATCTTCTTCTCCAGATCCAGCAGGCAGAATCTTTTGATATTTGGTATGCAACATTGTGGGGTGGATCTGATTCAAATTTGTTCAAATCGGCCCCCTGGGTTCATATTTGGGCTCAGTATAGGAGCCCGATTTCGAACTTAGTGCATTTCAGGCAAATTTCTTAAAAAATCTTCTTCTCCAGATCCAGCACGCAGAATCTTTTCATATGTGGTATGCAACATTGTGGGGTGGATCTGATTCAAGTTTGTTTGAATTGGCTCCCTAGATTCATATTTGGGCTCACTATAGAAGCTTGAATTCGAACTTAGTGCATTTCAGGCAAATTTCTTGAAAAATCTTCTTCTCCAGATCCAGCAGGCAGAATCTTTCATATTTGGTAAGCAACACTGTGGGGTGGATCTGATTCTCAAGTTTGTTCAAAACGGCCTCCCTGGGTTTATATTTGGGCTCAGTGTAGGAGCCCAAATTTGAACTTAGTGCATTTCAGGCAAATTTCTTAAAAAATCTTCTTCTCCAGATCCAGCAGGCAGAATCTTTTGATATTTGGTATGCAACATTGTGGGGTGGATCTGATTCAAATTTGTTCAAATCGGCTCCCTAGATTCATATTTGGGTTCACTATAGAAGCTCGAATTCGAACTTAGTGCATTTCAGACAAATTTCTTAAAAAATCTTCTTCTCCAGATCCAGCAGGCAGAATCTTTTCATATTTGGTATGCAACATTGTGGGGTGGATCTGATTCAAGTTTGTTCACATTGGCCCCCTGGATTCATATTTGGGCTCACTATAGAAGCCTGAATTCGAACTTAGTGCATTTCAGGCAAATTTCTTAAAAAATCTTCTTCTCCAGATTCAGCAGGCAGAATCTTTTGATATTTGGTATGCAACATTTTGGGGTGGATCTGATTCAAGTTTGTTCAAATCGGCCCCCTGGGTTTATATTTGGGCTCAGTATAGGAGCCCAAATGTGAACTTAGTGCATTTCAGGCAAATTTCTTTGAAAATCTTCTTCTTAAGATCCAGCAGGCAGAATCTTTTGATATTGGATATGCACCATGCTTAGGGGGGTGAGATTCAAGTTTGTTCAAGCCAAGTCCCTGGGTTCATATGTGGGCTCACTGTGGTAGTCCGAATTATAACTTGGTTCAAAATGAGGAATTTTCTTTAAAAATCTTCTTCAGATCCAGCAGTCGGAATGTTTTGATATTTGGTATGCAGCATCCTTAGAGGGTGAGATTCAAGTTTGTTCAAGCCATGTCCCTAGGTCCATATTTGGACTCACTGTGGGAGCTCGAATTATAACTTTGTTCAAAATGAGGAATTTTTTTAAAAATCTTCTTCTTCAGATCCAGCAGTCGGAATGTTTTGATATTTGGTGGGCAGCATCCTTGGGGGGGGTGAGATTCAAGTTTGTTAACGCTAAGTCCCTGAGTTCATATATGAGCTCACTATAGAAGCCCGAATTCGAACTTAGTGCATTTCAGGCAAATTTCTTCAAAAATCTTCTCCAGATTCAGCAGGCAGAATCTTTTGATATTTGGTATGCAACATTGTGGGGTGGATCTGATTCAAGTTTGTTCAAATTGGCCCCCTGGGTTTATATTTGGGCTCAGTATAGGAGCCCAAATTTGAACTTAGTGCATTTCAGGCAAATTTCTTTCAAAATCTTCTTTAGATCCAGCAGGCAGAATCTTTTGATATTGGATATGCACCATGCTTAGGGGGGTGAGATTCAAGTTTGTTCAAGCCAAGTCCCTGGGTTCATATGTGGGCTCACTGTGGTAGCCTGAATTATAACTTGGTTCAAAATGAGGAATTTTCTTTAAAAATCTTCTTCAGATCCAGCAGTCGGAATGTTTTGTTATTTGGTATGCAGCATCCTTAGGGGGTAAGATTCAAGTTTGTTCAAGCCATGTCCCTAGGTTCATATTTGGACTCACTGTGGGAGCTCGAATTGTTACTTAGTTCAAAATGAAGAATTTTCTTTAAAAATCTTCTTCTTCAGATCCAGCAGTCGGAATGTTTTGATATTTGGTGGGCAGCATCCTTAGGGGGGTGAGATTCAAGTTTGTTAAAGCCAAGTCCCTGAGTTCATATATGGGCTCCCTGTGGGAGCCTGAATTATAACTTAGTTCAATATGAGGAATATTCTTTAAAAATCTTCTTTTTTTTTAGATCCACTGATCAGAATCTTTGGATATTTGGTATAAGCTTTTCTTGGGAGGAGCAGATGGTACCTGTTGAAATCAATTGATGTTTAGGCTACCATGTCAGGTGAGCGCCCTCAGGCCCCTTGGGGCCTCTTGTTTTAACTGAGGTTACCTTCATGGTGTAATCAACTCCTCCCACAGTTGCTAATGTAGAGAGTTGAAACTTTACGACATAGTTACACAAGCCTTGAAGATATGCAGCATCTATAAAGTTTGCAGAAAAAATGTTTTTAACAAAATTATTGCCCTTCATTGACTTGGAAAATCCCCAGTGTTTTTTTTTTATTTTAAGGGTACCTTAATGGTGTAATCAACTCCTTCCACCCACAGTTTGTAATGTGGAGATTTGAAACCTTAGGGTATGGTTACACATACAATAAAGATGTACAACATCTATAAAGTTTGCCAAAAAAAAAAAAAAAATTGCCATTATTGACTTAAAAAAATTCCTGTGTTTTTAATTGAGGGTACCTTTGTGGTGCAATCAACTTCTCCCTCAGTTTCTAATGTTGAGAGTTGAAACATTAGGATATGGTTGAAAATGCCTTGTAGATGTGCAGCATCCATAAAGTTTGCTGAAAAAATATTTTTTCACAAAGTATTGTCCTTTATCAACTTGGAAAATTTCCAGTGTTTTTTAGTTAAGGGTACCTTCATGGTGTAATCAACTCCTCCCACAGTTTCTAATGTGGAGAGTTGAAACTTTAGAATATAGTTACACATGCCTTGCAGATGTGCAGTATATGTAAAGTTTGCAGATAAATATTTTTTCACAGATTTATGAAATCCAATCAAGTCGCTCTTACATTTTGGTAAAGAGGCGAGGGTACCTCTTTGTGTCACCCTATGGTGACACTTAATAGTTTTTATGATATATGCCCCAATGGTCTGTAATCTGTCACAGGTCTATCATCTGTCATCCTTCAGCGTCACCCAGTAATAAATGTTTCATTTCTGTAATGCTATCCATGGTATTGCTGGTAGGGGTATATGCCACCTTCGGCATTGCTCTAGTTTTTAGCTCACCGAAGGGGGCTTAACTTATCACTTGCCGTCGTCTGTCGTGAACTTTACATTATCGACTTCTCCTCACAAACTACTGGACCAAATTTAACCAAATTTTGTGTGCATGTTCCTAATCATATGCCAATTCAAGTTTGTACAAATAAACTGCCGCGCCCACAGGGGGCACCAGAAGGGGTATAACTCTGATAGCACCCATAAATTTTTTCGAAAATTCAAAAAAAATCATCTTCTTCAGATCCACCAGTCAGAATCTTTTCATATTTGTTATACAACATCTCTAGGGGGGTCAGATTCAAGTTTGTACAAATCGAGTCCCTGTGTTAAGATTTGGGCTCTCTATTGGAGCCCAAAGTTTAACTTGGTGCAATTTGAGAAAATTTCTTTAAAAATCTTCTTCTTCTGATCCACCAGTCAGAATCCTTTCTTGTTTGGTATACAATATCTGTAGGGGAGTCAGATTGAAGTTTGTTCAAATTGAGTTGCTGGGTTAATAATTGGGGTCCCTGTAGGAGCCCAAATTTTAACTTACTTAAATATGAGGAAATTTCTTTAAAAATCTTCTTCGGATCCACCAGTCAGAATGCTTTCATATTTGGTATACAACATCCCTAGGGGGGTCAGATTCAAGTTTGTTCAAATCGGGTCCCGGAGTTAGTATTTGGGCTCTCTATTGGAGCCCAAAGTTTAACTTGGTGCAATTTGAGGAAATTTCTTTAAAAATCTTCTTCAGATCCACCAGTCAGAATCCTTTCATGTTTGGTATATGTTTTTTGTACAGAACTTCCATATGAAAGCTGTGATTTGTATGAATGTTTAGTACCATGGGATACATCACATATAATACGGGTTTTTTTCTTGTGCGTAAATTGTGCAAATTAGACTAATTTTGATGTTTTTTGGTGTTACTTTCGGCACTGTAAGTGCAAATGCCAATACGGCTTGAGCTAGAGGCCATATTTATGAACTGATCTTTACAAAACTTCTTGGGTACCTTTGGTATCACCGTGGGACGAGAACGGGTGTTTTTGGGTCCGGTCCGAAATTCAAGATGGCCGATGGCAGCCATTTTGTACAAAATTAGGTGCAATCAGATTTTTGCACAGAACTTCCATATGAAAGCGCTGATTTGAATAATTTTTTGTGTGAATGTTTAGTACCATGGGATACATCACATATAATACAGGTTTTTTTCTCGTGCAGAAATTATGCAAATTAGATGAACTTTGATTTTTTCAGTGCGACTTGCACACAGTAAGTACACATGTCTGTATTTATGAACTGATCTTCACGAAATGTCTTGGGTACCTTTGTTATCACCTTGGGACGAGAACGAGTGTTTCTGGGTGCGGTCTAAAATTCAAGATGGCTGCCAGTGGCCATTTTGTACCGAAATTAGGTCTAATCAGTTTTTTGTACACAACTTCTATACAGCTCAGACTAGAGGCCATATTTATGAACCAATCTTTACAAAACTTCTTGGGTACCTTTGTTATCACTGTGGGATGAGAGCGAGTGTTTTGGGTGTGGTCCAAAATTCAAGATGGCCACCAGCAGCCATTTTGTACCAAAATTAGTGCAATCAGTCTTTTGTACAGAACTTCTGTATGAAAGTTCTGATTTGAATAAATTGTTGTATGAATGTTTAGTAACATGGAATACATCACATATTGTAAGGAGTTTTTTTTCGTGCAGAAATTATGCAAATTAGATGAACTTTGATTTATTCAGTGCTACTTACACAATGTAAGCACACATGTCAATACAGCCCCCGTGGGAACCCCGGGAAGTGAAGCAGTGCTTGTTTACTGTGGTAAACAAGCTCTGTTTCACTGGTAAAATAGGACCCAGTCACTAATGCTTGGGGTGCAAGTCCTCTAAAATAGGCAACATGGGGTATAAACGATTGACTGACCTTGACTTTATCTCCATGTTGTGGTCATGATTAGCCATTGTGCAGAAGTATGTGACCTTAAACAACAATAAATAAATATAAATAAATAAATGTCAATACGGCTCGGGGTACAGGCTGTATTTATTAACCGATCTTCACAAAACTTCTTGGGTACCTTTGTTATCACCTTGGGACGAGAATGAGTGTTTCTGGGTACAGTCCAAATTTCAAGATGGCTGCCAGTGGCCATTTTGTACCGAAATTAGGTCCAATCAGTTTTTTGTCACAAGTTCTATACAGCTCGTATTTATGAACTGATCTTCACAAAACTTCTTGGGTACCTTTGTTTTCACCTTGGGACAGGAACGAGTGTGTTTTGGGGTACCTTTGTTATCACTGTGCTATGAGAACAAATATTTTGGGGTTCAGTCAGACCCACTCTGGGACTCAAAGATTTCTTTTCTAGTTTAGCATCTGACTGTCACCCACCTTTACAATACTTCACCTATACATTTGTTACAGGCAACGGTCAGTATTTATGTACAGACCATTACAATACTTTATATGTACCTTTGTTAACGGGTCATTATCTAGATGTTTGTCATTGCTGTGTCACATACTATACATGTACATGTCTTTGTCTTGACAAGTTGAGCTACAGTGTCATTGACACTTTCATTTGAAAGAATATTCCCCATATTGCTCTAAATTAAAATTCAGGTTCCCAAATATAAACCCAGGGACTTGATTTGAACAAATCCGAACCCGCCCCCACCTGCCAAGGCAGCTGAATATCATATATCTATAGATTCTGGATAGTGGATCTGCAAAAAGATATTTTTAAAGAATTTTCATATTGAATTTAGTTAAAACTAAGGCTCCCATAAGGAGCCCAAGTATGATTCCATGAACTTGATTTTAATGCACTTGAATCTGACCCCCAGAAGGATGCTATGTACCAAATATCAAAAGATTCTGAATGTTGGTCTGAGTAGATTTTAAAAGAATTTTCATCATATAGCAACACAAGAAACACCATGGGACCAAAGAAAGATTTATCCCCAGCCAAAGTCCAACCCAAGAAATCCAATCCCTCTGAGGAAAGCTCCCTGCATTGGAGGCCAAAAGGTGATACTGAATTGGCTCCTGGAGTTTGTCCAAGCTCTGGAATAGTCCACCCACTGGAATGCAAGACACAGCTGTCAACCCACTAGATGGTGCTTTTGACGGTTCGCTAGTTCCTGCAGCGAATGGCCCCACTGTGAATGATTTCTGAAAGTTGCTAGGAAACCTTGATTGGCAACCTGACTTGTGTGCAAGAGCAGGAGTTGGATTATCAGAAATTTTGGCCTCAATTTCAGTAGAACAAAGACAAACTGATCAGCAGGCTTCTCTCGGAGGAACAAACCTGCAAGAAATAGAAGAGACATGCGAAAAGATCCACGAAGCCCAGCTGGACCTACAAAAGGTGGGGACAGATGGTCGAACAAGCCAAAACTGGGCAGACTTTGCATGCTGTCTTGGCATGGAAAGTGCTCGCAAGAACTTGGGGTGCCTATTGCCAAACAACTACCTCTGCAGCAGGAGGCAGGACGAAGTTGTCCATGCCAGCCACGACTGCAACTTGGTCTTCCCTCCACCTCAAAAGACATAAACAGTCTTCATTTGTCCATGGAGTAGGACCAGTTCTTGAGTGGAGAAAAGGGTCCAGTTTAGTACCGTCATTTCTCTTTTGATTCCATTTCAGGGGATGCTGTGTGCAGACCTGGCAAAAGAGAATGGCGACCTTGGGATGCTGAGTGTGAGGAAACCTGGGTGGTAGCTCTAACCAAAATTGAGGGTGCCAGCGCCCGCCATATCAGCCTCTTTGCCAGCCTGTTTCTCAGCCTCAGCCTCTTTGCTGGCCCATTCATTAGCCTCTTGGCAACCTCTTTGCCAGTCCATTTGCTAGCTTCTCACAGACCAAACTGATCGATGTTGAGGTGCCTGTGGTTCAGGCTGTGATTAGTTCATTTTGGGTGGCTTGTCTTATGGTATTCAACATGTTGCCTTTATAGACCTGGACTTTCCTGTCTGCGGGAAGTGGAGGCCAGGTGTGCCTACTGTGGACAATTTGGTCGATGATTGCCATTACCCTCTTCCGTACCTTGTTGTAGATATCTTCACCGGCAATGTCTTTCAGGATGATCACCCACTTGAGAATCCTTTAAAGGTCAGCCACATCCTTTGTTAAACCAGTTACCTTTATCAGAGCACATGGATTCAGCCTCAGTCATCCATTGTTACCACCACACTGATTCATCACAGGAAGTCCACTTCTCAGTTCTCTACCCTTGATGTTCATAGTAGATCTGTTCTTTAATGTTGACTTCTGAGTTACCTCCCTTGACCATAGCCACATTTACAAATGGGTTTTTGTTTTTTGGTGAATCTGGAGTCCATGAATCAAAAGCTCACCTACATATATAAATTGTAAGTGTTGTCTGTACAAAACTAGAGCTACAGCTATCAGAGGAAATGACTTCCCTCAAGGTGAGGGAATTATTATGCCCCATTAAATAATGGAAACTATATACATGGGTACTGATTTCTTCTATTTACTTTCCTCATGAACACCACCCAATAGCCTTCATATCATTATGAGCCAATGATTCATGTATAGCAGTTACATCTACAGTTAAAACTAGAAGTCCTGTCACGAACTGTGTGCTTATCTAGGCTTAATTGTGCGTAGGAATTACGCACAATTGCCATATCGCATGGCATCCAAAGCACGACAGGTTCTCGTGGTTACTCAAAGCAAACACCGGCAATGTTTCTGCCAATGGACCTCCGGGTTACCCGGAGGTCCGTTGGCTGAAACATTGCTTGTGCACAGGCCATATGTACAGAATTTGATAGCCTTACTATGGTCATAACGTGTAAATTAATGCGCAGATTGACGTGCTATTTGTGCGCATTTCATGACAGGACTTCTAGTTTTAACTGTACTTGTTTTGTTGACACAAAAGTTTCTACAACACTCTTATTATCCACATATGCAAAATTAGGCAAAGTTTTATTCTGAAGTCCCATTATATCCTCAATGATATCACAAAGATAATAGCTTGCTTCTAAACCTTCTTGTAAACTTAGTGTTTCTGCAGGAAAGTAAAACCCTTTTAATTTTGTTTAACTGCCATGTGAGGGGACATAAATGTCCTTGTTTGTCTGTTAACCAAATGATATGAGCTCCTACACTTCCCGTTCCATTTCTGATGTCAGCAAGAGATGCATCAGAGAAAACTAATAATTTCCATTCCATCATATTAGGCTGAAGAGAGGGGAATGAAATCACAGATTTAATGTCTTTCAATTTTCTTTATTTTCTTTTATTGCTCTTAGCAAGTCTGCAAGTCACCAACAGTTCCTGATTTCATCTTTGTACATAGATCTATCATATCTGGCCTAGATCCCTGTACTGCACAGTTGAGCTGGCCAACTGAACACCCTAATGTAATTTGTTCATCTGGGTCCAGAGGCATTTGTTTTTGTAAAGCTCTTTGTGGATCAATTGCTGCATTTTCTAACTTTTCCAAATAATGTGAATGATACTACTGTTGTTTTGGGTTATTTGAAATCCAATTTAGCTGAAATTATTTTCATCAACTTTACTCACCACAAATCTTTTTGTTAGTCTACATATTGTTTATCAAATTTTTCATCATCAGAATGTAAAAAATCGTCAACATGGCAACAGATGTTACCATTGAGTTTTTCTGCGTCTCGCAAGAAGATCATAGCTGAATCGTCTTGACTTTCGGAAGCCAAGATTTAAAAGTTCCTCTTTAACACTAAGGTAAAATTGCCTTGCACCATCCTTGAGTCCGTACAAACAATGTCTAAGCTTCCAAATCACACCTTCTGGCAATTCACTTTCTGCAGGAGGAATGAGAACAAGAGGCCCCAGGGGGCCTGAGGGCGCTCACCTGACATGGTAGCCTAAATATCAACCCAGAGAACTGATTTCAACAAGTTGCATCTGCTCCTCCTAAGAAAAGCTTATACCAAATATCCAAAGATTCTGACCAGTGGATCTAACAAAAAAGATTTTTAAAGAATATTCCTCATTTTGAACTAAGTTATAATTCGGGCTCCCCCAGGGAGCCCATATATGAACCCAGGGACTTGGCTTTAACAAACTTGAATATCACTCCCCTAAGGATGCTGCATACCAAATATCACAACATTCCGACTGCTGGATCTGAAGAAGGAGATTTTTAAAGAAAATTCCTCATTTTGAACTAAGTTACAATTCGAGCTCCCACAGTGAGCCCAAATATGGACCTAGGGGCATGGCTTGAACAAACTTGAATCTCACCCTCCTAAGTAAGGATGCTGCATACCAAATATCAAAACATTCCGACTGCTGGATCTGAAGAAGATTTTTAAAGAAAATTCCTCATTTTTAACGAAGTTATCATTCGGGCTCCCACAGTGAGCCCAAATATGGACCTAGGGACATTGCTTGAATAAACTTGAATCTCACCCCCCTAAGGATGCTGCATACCAAATATCAAAACATTCCGACTGCTGGATCTGAAGAAGATTTTTAAAGAAAATTCCTCATTTTGAACTAAGTATATAATTCGGGCTACCACAGTGAGCCCAAATATGAACCCAGGGACTTGGCTTGAACAAACTTGAATCTCACCCCCTAAGCATGGTGCATACCCAATATCAAAAGATTCTGCCTGCTGGATCTTGAGAAGATTTTCAAAGAAATTTGCCTGAAATGCACTGAAATGCATAAGTTCAAATTTGGGCTCCTATACTGAGCCCAAATATGAATGCAGGGGGCCGATTTGAACAAACTTGAATTAGATCCACCCCTCAATGTTGCACAACAAATATCAAAAGATTCTGCCTGCTGGATCTGGAGAAGAAGATTTTTGAAGAAATTTGCCTGAAATGCACTAAGTTCGAATTCAAGCTTCTATAGTGAGCCCAAATATGAATCTAGGGAGCCGATTTGAACAAACTTGAATCAGATCCACCCCACAATGTTGCATACCAAATATCAAAAGATTCTGCCTGCTGGATCTGGAGAAGATTTTTTAAGAAATTTGCCTGAAATGCACTAAGTTCGAAATCGGGCTCCTATACTGAACCCAAATATGAACCCAGGGGGTCGATTTGAACAAACTTGAATCAGATCCACCCTACAATGTTGCATACCAAATATCAAAAGATTCTGCCTGCTGGATCTGGAGAAGAAGATTTTTTAATGTTTTTCCCATTGCCAACAGTGTTAAAAAGTGCTGACTCAGCACTTTTTCAAAGTCCTGAAAAAAAGTACCTTGTGATCAAACCGATAGGGATTTTTTTTAACCATTCTATTCTACTGGATAAAAGTAAGCTTTATACAAAATAAGAATTCTCTGTGCCGTGTAGTTTTGGAGATATGGCAGTTTTAAGGTTTTTCCTATTTTTAGCTCCCGAGGTTCCCACGGGGCAATGAGAAAAAAAATCTTTGCATCAATAAACTACTTATGACCCATTATCATCTCATTTCAAATTTGGTTCAAATCGACCTCACGGCTCTGAAAATAGAAATTTTAGGCATGGCCAAAATTTTTGCCCATCCCATAACGAAGGCAAATAATGCCGGACAAACTTCTCTTGAACAAACTTGATTCTAAACCTCAAAAGGACTCTGTATACCACATATCAAGTCTCTGCTACTGGTGGTTCATTAGAAGATTTTCAAGAAATTTGGTCATTTTTTCCCCACCCCTCTGTTCAATATGAGTCGAAACCTAATTTGCATAAAAATCAAAATGCCCCTATATAACCACTACTTACATGAAATTTAATTAAAATGTGGCCAGTGGTTTAGGAGAAAGAGGCTCAAACACCACCTTCATGCAGGACGTCGGACGACGAGTGATAAGAAAAGCTCACCCTGACTTTTAGTCAGGTGAGTTAAAAACCCACGGTCAAGTTCTTTTCCTTGTAAAAATGCTGATTTTATATCAGATGTCTTCACATACCATTACATACTTGACACAATTGATAAAAATATTCGCATTGCACTTTTCTCTACAACATAGCTTTCTCTTTGAATGAAACCTTGTTCTTCAAAACCTCTTGCAACCAACCAAGCTGTTGTTTGTCCATCTTTATTAGTTATTACCCATCTTGTCAATATTGTATTCTGACGAGTGTCTTTTACAGTTTCAAAGGTATTAAAATTCATTAACCCTTTACGTAATGAATCGCCCGCATCCGCCTGCGTAATTTGGAAATTGAGCGGTTGAAAAAATTAAATTTTTCATAATATTTGAACAAAACCATATCATGTGACCCCTCATTGGAACGAGCTCATTGAGCTCGTTCCAATGATGGATCACATGTTATGGTTTTGTTGAAGTTTTTGGAACAATTTATAAAAATAGTAATTAAAATAATAAAATTTTATTTTCTCTGCATTGGGTAAAGTGTTTACTACTGTAATTCTGCCTGTTTTGCAGCAATAACACTCTGCATCATTATGGAGACTCTTTGGACGTGAAATAATATTAGCCTCTTCAGTTTTAATTCTTTCCCATGGTAACTGACAAAGGTTCATACTCCTCTTTCCTTCAGTGCCTTCTTCCTGAATGTTATACCAATTCTTATCTGCACTAGTTGCTTTCCCAGCTCTACGGAGGATAGCAGCACTTTTCCATGTATCTGAATATTGTAGTTTAAACTTAATCCTTTCATTTGTTTTTAATGGTAACTTACAACTGTTATCCAATGATTGTTGTTCAGCTGGTGTTATTTATTTATTTATTTATTGGTGTTTAAGGTCACATACTTATGCACAATGGCTAATCGTGACCGTGACAGTTTTACGGGTGGAGGAAGCCGGAGTACCCGGAGAGAACCACCGAGCAACGACGAGCAGCTGTCAGCTCCCCAACATCGTAACTCTGAACTCTGCACCGCAGCACAGGCAGGGTTAGATTGGTTGAAGACATGCGCACCATCGACGTGCAGTACGCCTCAGTACACAGCGTCATCGTGCCCCCATGTAGGCAATCGGGGTGAAGTGTCTTGCCCAAGGACAGTTCAGCTGGTGTTTCATACATGTTATCACACTTGCCTGGTATAGATTCTGTAAATGTACAAATTACATTCTGCACTTCATTTATTTTAGTTTTATTTGAACCAAGTGTGCAGTTATCAACACTGTTTTCATCTTCTGTGTCAATATTTTTGTCATTGATAATAGTGTTTGTTGATTTACAAAGTCTATTTGGTGACACACAAACGAATACACCTCCATGTCGGACAAACACAACTTTGCCATCCTGAAAAACTACTTTGCCGGGTCCAAGCCATTGTTCTTTTCCTTTTCGCTTATAAAATACAAGATCTCCATTTTCCAATATCTGTTCTGAAGCTCTGACTTTGCTATGAAGTGCAGCTTCAGTTTAAATGAAGGCTTTACATGCACTGTGCAAGACATTTAAATGTTTAGCAAATGTTTCACTTGTTGTTGTACCCTCCAAAGCAGGCAAGGTGTCATTCTTTACATTAGGTAGATTAGGACTTACTCCAAATACTGGCTGATGACTGCTGTAACCATTCCACATCTGTAAGCTGTTTCGTGCCATGTTTGCCCAACATATAATGTTTGACTGTTCACTTTGCCATGGTTGGCTTCTAATTTTATCAACATCATATCTATAACAGAAGTATACGTTTGCATAATCCATTCTGGAATGGGCTCATACCTGATGTGGTGCAAACCTTTATATCGTGAACTTTTGCAACTTCTCTCATTTCATTTGAGCTAAATTCACCACCATTGTCAGTCATCAGCCCTCCCATTACTCCAAAAACTCCAATCAAGTTTATCATAACAGCATCTGTTACATAACTGGGTCTTTTCCAGTTGATGAAGACAGAAATAGTATTCCTTGACCACATCTCAATCATATGTAATATCCATCATCCATTCCAATATTTTATATCCATAGCAACTTTTTCATTGAATTCGTTTGCCATTGGCATTGAAACAACAGGTCTACAAGGCATCTAAGCATAAATTTTGCACAGGTCACAGTTATTATATATTTGTGATGTTAATTCTTAATACACATCTTTCCAAATTTCTGCATCTTTAAGTAGCGAATTAAGTTGTTTTTCTGGAGGATGTGCAAATTGGCGATGAAACTTAAGTATAAATTTCATGTCTTTGTTTTTCACTAACCTCATCAAGTTTCTTTATTTATTTATTACGGTTTACCGATACTTTTAACATCCAAGGTAATATTGTGTCAGTGACAGTTTTACGGGTGGATGAAGCCGGAGTACCCGGAGAGAACCACCGAGCAGCTGCCAGCATAGGCATGGTTAGATTGGTTGAAGACAGGTGCACCATCGACGTGCAGTACGCCTTTGTACATGGCGTCATCGTGCCCCCATGTGGACAATTGGGGTTAAGTGCCTTGCCCAAGGACACAATGCGGGAGTCCAAATCAATCGCTCAGTCACCCATCCAAGGACTAACTGGGCTCAACATTTCTTAACTTCATTGATCAGACGAGAACTGGTTACTGCAACGCCACCGCGCCCCCCTCATCAAGTTTAACACCAAAGACATTCTCCACCGATATTTCTTCTATTTTGTCTATAGGTATACAGTAGTGTCCAGAAGTGGTTAGGTTTAAAGGCACTTCCTGACCCATTATCTCGGCTTTGTCATTAACTAAGCCCAACTTAACATCAGCATTTTTCATTGTAGTTCTAGATAGCAATGGAATATCAAAATTCACAACAGCAGTTTTAACTGTCACATTTTTTCAGCATTTTCATACATTGTTTCCACCACACTGATTCAGCGCAGGAAGTCCACTTCTCAGTTCTCTGCCATTGATGTTCATATTAGAACAGTTCTTTAATGTTGACTTCTGGGTTACCTCCCTTGATGATTATAGAAAAATTGACATCCTCAACTGTGACACAGTTCTGTGAAACCTCTTTTCTCATGCCTGTATTTTCTCGTGTCTGATCTGGGTGAGACCTTGCCACCTGTGGGGTCTTGCTCTTGTGAAAGGATCCCATAGACCACAGTAGTAACAGAGTAGGCAATTTGGTAGCATGAGCTGTTGTTGCTTCCCTCCTGGACAGGGTCTGGCATTTCCGAAAGTACCTCGAACCTCGATGGTTCATGGTTGGGGTGGTATCTCTCTAAATCAGCTGCCCACTTAGGCTGAACATGGGCTGGTCAGATGGCCTATGGGTTGGGTCCGATGGCCTTTGAAGTGGCTGATGGCCTAAGTGTGTGTGTGTGTGGGGGGGGGGGGGGGGGGGGGAGTCTGTAGCCTACATGCTGATCTGGGAGGCATTTTAGGGGTTGGGACAGGCCCTATGCTGTCCTGGGAGACTGTGGCCAGGTGTGCAATTGGCCAAATTTCCATTTCTTTCCTTTCATCCTCCCTGTTCCCCCCTCCCACCCCTAGGCTGAACAAGGGCTGCGAGGCATTGTAGGTGCTGAGGTGGGTCTGAGGGGCCCTAGGCTGAGTATATAGTTGGGCAATGGCACAGGGGCTAGGAATAAAAGGCTGGGGAAGGTCTGAAAGACCCTAGGCTAGGGGGAGGTGGTTTAGCAAGCAACAGGTGCTGGAAGGCTTGGCGAGATGATCCAGCTGGTTTGCTGCAATTCCCCATACTGTACACTATGACATACCCAACTGCAATTTTTTCCGCCAATTCAATTCTACTGGTAGCGTCAGGCAATTTTTAGTTAATAGTTTGAATTAACAAATTAGTAAATTGTTTATTAACCTTTTACCCAAAGTAACCAATCAGTACTATTCACAAAAATCATTAATTTTTTTATTTTTCCATTGTTTGTCTCAAAAACATAGCTCATTCCAATGAGGGGTCATAAGTTATGTTTTTGACCAAAAAATGGAAAAAAATAGTTATTCAAGAATTTTATTTACAAGTGTTTTCTTCCTTTTGCGTTAGGTAAAGGGTTAAAAGTACTAATTTGTTAATTTAATTTACTAATGTACTAATTTGATTTTTTACAAGACTGTCAATTCAATGTACTAATTTGTGCATTCAGTTTATTACAAGACTGTTTATTCGGATTACAGTGGAGCCCACTTAATTGGATATCTCTTAATTGTATATCCCTGTTAATTGAATATAATTTTCAAACACAAAACCATTTACCATACCTTCAGTACAAATTTGATCTGTTAATTGCATATGGGTTGTAGAGTAAACTCCTGTTAATTGTATATAAATTTTTGTATTATGTCGAAAACATTACTGTGACACGTACCAAATTCCCCTTATTTATCAACCTTTTTGGCCTCACTACATCCAATACAGGAATTTATTCTATTATATCTTGTTTGACAGAGCTCTATGAGCTCTGTCAAACAAGATATAATAGAATAAATGCTCAGTTTACCTCCAGAACACAGGAAACTGACCAAATCCCTGTTAATTGTATACTTCTGTTAACTGAATAATTTTCGCTGGCAAAATGGATATTCAAGTAAGAGGATTCTACTGTATTAGAAAACTGTTAATTCAATTTGGTATAAGACTGTTAATTCAGTTTACTAATTTGTGTATTTAATTTACTAATTTGAATGTTCAATTTATTTTATTCAAATTATTAGAAGACTGTGTTTATTACAAATTAACTTAAGGTTGAAGTAGTATATCATGTATGTTTTCCATCATCAGAATCAGAAGGCCCTGGATGGGAACTCTCTTAAGTGCAAGAACGATAGCAATGGCTCACCATGCCTACTCTTAGAATCAATGAGTTGCCAAAACATTCAACGCCCACAAAAGCAAAGGAGAGTCATTGAGTAACCTTCATTCCACACTTGCGAAGGGGAGTAGATTTGACCCTCACCCTTCCTGGATTGGGCAGGATGCTGTCAACAGTGTCGGTATGCATAGTTCTTACCACAACTGCCTGTGATCAACCATGAAACACCTACAACCTTAATTTTCTATGAATCTACCCATCACCTTCATTCTCTAGGCTTCAACCCAATAGGTAGTATATTATATCGTTTGGGGGTTCTGTGACTACTTTATGATCTATAAATGTTGAATATTGAAAGGAAATGAACAACCAGGTCACTGTTGTACTTTTATTCTTGCGTCCTCATTGCAAAAGGTGGTACATTATAGGGTTATGGAATCTTATTACCCAAATACACTTTTCCAAGCACGTCTCTCTGAAAACATGTCCAGCGCATTTATCCATTTATCCATGTACCAAATATGAAAGGTGTAGCTTGAAGCATATTAGAGGGAGAGGTGGTAACATAAAAACAGACAGACAGACAGACAGACAGACAAACAGACGGACAGAGAGACAGATGTTAGATTTTGAAGAAAAAAATATTGAGCGTGCATAATCCCCTCACAACCCCTTTATCCATGTACCATATATGAAAAGTGCAGCTTCAACCATGTTGGAGGGAGTAGTGGTAACATAAAATAGAGAAAAAAGCTTAAAAAACACAACAGAAATGGTTGCCATGGCACCATCTTGAATTTTGGACAAAAAATATTGAACGTGCAACATCCCTTAACAACCCTCTTTCCATGTGCCGGATATAAAAAGTGTAGCTTGAACCATGTTGGAGTGAGGGGTGGTAACATAAAATAGAGAAAAAAGCTTAAAAAACACAACAAAAATGGCCGCCATTCCGCCATCTTGGATTTTGAAGAAAAAATATTGAACGTGCCTCATCCCCTCCCAACCCTCTATCCATGTGCCAAATATGCAAAGTGTAGTCTGAACCATATTGGTGGGAGGGGTGGTAACATGAAAATAGAGAAAAAAAAGCTTAAAAAACAACAATGAAAGTGTCAATGACACTGTAGCTCAACTTGTCAAGACATGTACATGTATAGTATGTGACACAGCAATGACAAACATCCAGGTAATGACCTGATAACAAATGTACATATAAAGTATTGTAACGGTCTGTACATAAATACTGGCTGTAGCCTGTAACAAATGTATAGTTAAAGTATTGTAAAGGTGGGTGAGTCAGATGCTAAATAGAAAAGAAATCTTTGAGTCCCCGAGTGGGTCTGACTGAACCCCAAAATATTTGTTCTCATAGCACAGTGATAACAAAGGCACCCCAAAACACACTCATTCCTGTCCCAAGGTGAAAACAAAGGTACCCAAGAAGTTTCGTGAAGATCAGTTCATAAATACGAGCTGTATAGAAGTTGTGACAAAAAACTGATTGGACCTAATTTTGGTACAAAATGGCCACTGGCAGCCATCTTGAATTTTGGACCGCACTCAGAAACACTCGTTCTCGTCCCAAGGTGATGACAAAGGTACCCAAGAAGTTTCGTGAAGATCGGTTCATAAATACAGCCTCTAGCCGTATTGACATGTGCACTTACAGTGTATAAGTAGCACTAAATAAATCAAAATTCATCTAATTTGCATAATTTCTGCACGAGAAAAAAACCTGTACTATATGTGATGTATTTTACTAAACATTCATACAAAAATTTATTCAAATCAGGACTTTCATACAGAAGTTCTGTACAAAAGACTGATTGCACTAATTTTGGTACACAATGGTTGCTGGTGGCCATCTTGAATTTTGGACCACACCCAAAAACACTCGTTCTCATCCCACGGTGATAACAAAGGTACAGAGATGTTTCGTAAAGATCGGTTCATACATACGGCCTCTAGCCTGAGCCATATAGAAGTTGTGTACAAAAAACTGATTAGACCTAATTTCGGTACGAAATGGCCACTTGAATTTTGGACCGCACTCAGAAATACTCGTTCTCATCCCAAGGTGATAACAGAGGTACCCAAGAAGTTTCGTGAAGATCAGTTGATAAATACAGCCTCTAGCCCAAGCCGTATTGACATGTGCACTTACTGTGTGTAAGTAGCACTGAAAAAATCAAAGTTCATCTAATTTGCATAATTTCTGCACAAGAAAAAAACCCGTATTATATGTGATGTATCCCATGGTACTAAACATTCACACAAAAATTTTTCAAATCAGTGCTTTCATATGGAAGTTCTGTGCAAAAATCTGATTGCACCTAATTTTGTACAAAATGGCTGCCATCGGCCATCTTGAATTTCGGACCGCACACAAAAACACCCGTTCTCGACCCACGGTGATACCAAAGGTACCCAAGAAGTTTTGTAAAGATCGGTTTATAAATACGGCCTCTAGCCCGAGCCGTATTGGCATTTGCACTTACAGTGCTGAAAGTAACACAAAATACATCAAAGTTAGTCTAATTTGCATAATTTATGTACGAGAAAAAAAAACGTATTATATGTGATGTATCCCATGGTACTAAACATTCATACAAAAAATTATTCAAATCAGAGCTTTCATATGGAAGTTCTGTACAAAAAAACAGATTTCTGCATCGTCGGTACAAAATGACGGCCAACTTGAATTTCGGATCGGACCCAAAAACACTCGTTCTCGTCCCACAGTCATAATAAAGGTACCCAAGAAGTTTCGTAAAGATCGGTTCATAAATACGGCATAAGCTCAAATTTAGCTTCGCCAAAGTTGAGCTAAAAATGGATGCCATTCCGCCATCTTGGATTTAGAAAAAAAAATTTTGAGCGTGCATCATCCCCTCAGAACCATTTATCCATGTACCAAATATGAAAGGTGTAGCTTAAAGCATGTTGGAGGGAGAGGTGGTAACAAAAAAAAAGACAGACGGACAGACGGACTAAAAATTAAGACTGTATGATAAGACATATTACATTGAACTGATGTGAAAAGTGTTAACCAACCTGTAAAGCTTGTGATTGGAAGTTAATGAAACTTTGGAAGTGATGTCTAGATAATATGGTGATCTGTATATGGAACTGGGAGAGTCGGACTTTGTAGAGTTGCAAAAGAAGTAATGATGAAGTCCAAAATGTTGCCATGAAAATGAGTAGGTTCATTCACAATCTCCAGAAAATTATACCGATGAAGAAAAGTTGTAAAATGTGAATTTGACGGATCCAAGTTGAAGTCACCAAGAATCATCGAAATCGGTTGACTCTAAGGATAGTTTGAGTCTGGAAACCGTCAGTCAATCAAATTTAAGCAACCTAATTAAATATGCGCAGAAATTGCCCCTATTCGAACTTGAACCCACAACTGATGAAAGTGATCTACTACCCAATTTTCATCAAAAACAGCTGACTGTAAGGTAAGTTAGAGTCTGGAACGAAAAACATGGAAGGTGTGCACTTATGTGTATAAGTAGTAGCACTGAATAAATCAAAGTTTCCCTAATTTGCATAATTTATGCATGAGAACAAAACCCGTATTATATGTGATGTATTGCATGTTATTAAACATTCATACAAAAATTTATTCAAATCCAAACTTTCATATAGAAGTTCTGTATAAAAAACTGATAACACCCAATTTCGGAACAAAATGGCCGCTGGCAGACATCTTGAATTTTTGACCAAACCCCAAAAAACATATTCTGGTCTCACAATGATAACAAAGATACCCAAGAAGTTTCGTGAAGATCGGTTCATAAATATGGATGATTTTAAGGAAAGTTAGAGTCTGGAAACCGTCGGCCAATCCAATTTCAGCAACCTAATTAAATATGCACAGCAAATGCCCGTATTCGAACTTGGACCCACAACTGATGAAAGTGATCTACTACTCAAATTTCATCGAAATCGACTGACTGTAAGGAAAGTTAGTCTGGAAATGAAAAACACGGAAGGACGGAAGGACACCCTGAATTTAACATCTCCAATTTTTATCAAAAAGTGGGAGACAAAAAATGCCTAACTGACAGGGGTGTGGGTGTGTGTGTGTTGGTCATAGAGGAGTAATGTTTTAATGTTTTGCGCATGTACGCACTCTAAATCCTTCAGATTGCATTTTGGGGGGGGGTTGCTGCATTGGAGTCAATTTTTTTTCTGCACGATGTCACTCTAAATCCTTGAAAATGCATTTTGGAGCAAAGAAAAAAATTTGCCGTGGGGGTGGGGGTGGCAGTAACTCCGACAATTTTCATTGGATAATGGTGGTCATTGAATTTGAGGTAGACATTGTTCCCAAAGAGTTATATTCCAAAAACACTTGATATTTGGTCATTAATGTTGAAGTTATTCCATAAATAAACATTGCACAATATTTTTTAAAGGCAATAACTCATAATTTTCATCGAATATTACTGGTCATCGAACTAGACACAGACATTGTTGCTACAGAGACATATACTGAAAAGAAATGAAAGCCGGTTTTTATTGTTAGTTAGGCCATAAACAAGCATTACACTATATTTTTTATTAACTGGTGGAGTGCTGGAAGACCATATTTGGGCTTTATTCTGAATGGGGAAGATACTGCAACTTTAAAACTTTGTATTCTGTGCATGTGTTTCATATTATCTTTAAAGTGAAATGATTTAGTCTGCATGGATTTTCCTTGTTACAATTTATGGGAGAGTGCCTGAGAGCACTCTCCATAAATTGTAACAAGGCAAAGATATGTGAACAAATTTTGTCGATTGAAAATAAGTTAGCACTCTACCAGTTGAAGAAAGGGCAATAACACAAATAATTTCCATTGGATATCGCTGGTCATCGAACGTGACATAGACATTGTTGCTACAGAGACATTTACCGAAAAGAATTGATACTTGCTTACTATTGTTCAAGTCATACCATAAACATGCATTACACGATATTTTTTTCAGGGCAATAACTCCCAGAATTTTCATCAGATCTTGCTGGTCATCAAACTTAATGTAGACATTGTTGCTATAGAGACATATATCAAAAAGAACTGAAATCCGTTAAGTTTTGTTCAAGTTATGCCATAAACAAGATTTACAGAAAAATATTAATTCTGCTGTAGGATCCGTTCCCCCATGTTGAGGTACAAGCATAGCAAAACATTATCCCAGTGATTGATACCTCATGGGTAATCTGTGCGTGAAGTTACAGCATTGTACGTAGAAGGAAACTAAAGTTATTGCATGGAAAACAAGAATCTATTTATAGTAACAAGAGGCCCCAGGGGGCCTGAGGGCGCTCACCTGACATGGTAGCCTAAATAGCAACCCAGAGAATTGATTTCCACAAGTTGCATCTGCTCCTCCTAAGAAAAGCTGAAACCAAATATCCAAATATTCTGACCAGTGGATCTAAAAAATGATTTTTAAAGAATATTCCTCATACTGAACTAAGTCATAATTCGGGCTCCCACAGGAAGCCCATATATGAACCCAGGGACTTGGCTTTAACAAACCTGAATCTCACACCCCTAAGGATTCTGCACACCAAATATCAAAACATTCCGACTGCTGGATCTGAAGAAGATTTTTAAAGAAAATTCCTCATTTTGAACCAAGTTACAATTCGAGCTCCCACAATCAGCCCAAATATGGACCTAGGGACATGGCTTGAACAAACTTGAATCTTACCCCCCTAAGGATGCTGCATAAAAAATATCAAAAGCATTCATCTGCTGGATCTGAAGATTTTTAAATAAAATTCCTCATTTTGAACTAAGTTGTCATTCAGGCTCCCATAGTGAGCCTAAATATGAACCAAGGGACTTGGCTTGAACAAACTTGAATCTCAGCCCCCTAAGGTTGCTCCATGCCAAATATCAAAACATTCCAACTGCTGAATCTGAAGAAGAAGATTTTTAAAGAAAAATTCCTCATATTGACTAAGTTATAATTTGGGCTCCCATAGGGAGCCCAAATATGGACCCATGGACTTGGCTTTAACACACTTGAATCCCCCCTCCCCCCCCCCCCCCACCCCAAGGATGCTACTCACCACATATCAAACCATTCCGACTGCTGGATCTGAAGAAGAAGATTTTTAAAGAAAATTCCTCATTTCGAACAAAGTTACAATTCAAGCTCCCACATTGAGCCCAAATATGGACCTAGGGACATGGCTTGAACAAACTTGAATCTCACCCCCCTAAGGATGCTGCATACCAAATATCACAAGATTCTGCCTGCTGGATCTTGAGAAGAAGATTTTCAAAGAAATTTGCCTGAAATGCACTAAGTTCGAATTTGGGCTTCTATAGTGAGCCCAAATATGAATCCAGGTGGCCGATTTGAACAAACTGGAATCAGATCCACCCCACAATGTTGCATACCAAATATCAAAAGATTCTGTCTGCTGGATCTGGAGAAGAAGATTTTTTAAGAAATTTGCCTGAAATGCACTAAGTTCAAATTTTGGCTCCTATACTGAGCCCAAATATAAACCCAAGGGGCCGATTTGAACAACTTGAATCAGATCCACCCCACAATGTTGCATACCCAATATCAAAAGATTGTGCCTGCTGGATCTTGAGAAGAAGATTTTCAAAGAAATTTGCCTGAAATGCACTAAGTTCGAATTTGGGCTTCTATAGTGAGCCCAAATATGAATCCAGGTGGCCGATTTGAACAAACTGGAATCAGATCCACCCCACAATGTTGCATACCAAATATCAAAAGATTCTGCCTGCAGGATCTGGAGAAGAAGATTTTTGAAGAAATTTGCCTGAAATGCACTAAGTTCAAATTCGAGCTTCTATAGTGAGCCCAAATATGAATCTAGGGAGCTGATTTGAACAAAATAGAATCAGATCCACCCCACAATGTTGCATACCAAATATCAAAAGATTCTGTCTGCTGGATCTGGAGAAGAAGATTTTTTAAGAAATTTGCCTGAAATGCACTAAGTTCAAATTTTGGCTCCTATACTGAGCCCAAATATAAACCCAAGGGGCCGATTTGAACAAACTTGAATCAGATCCACCCCACAATGTTGCATACCAAATATCAAAAGATTCTGCCTGCTGGATCTGGAGAAGAAGATTTTCAAAGAAATTTGCCTGAAATGCAGTAAGTTCAAATTTGGGCTCCTATACAGAGCCCAAATATAAACCCAAGGGGCCGATTTGAACAAACTTGAATCAGATCCACCCCACAATGTTGCATACCAAATATCAAAAGATTCTGCCTGCTGGATCTGGAGAAGAAGATTTTCAAAGAAATTTGCCTGAAATGCAGTTAAGTTCAAATTTGGGCTCCTATACTGAGCCCAAATATAAACCCAGGGGGCCAATTTGAACAAACCTGAATCAGATCCACCCTCCAATGTTGCATACCAAATATCAAAAGATTCTGCCTGCTGAATCTGGAGAAGAAGATTTTTTAATGTTTTTCCCATTGCCTACAGTGTTAAAAAGTGCTGACTCAATGTCCCGAAACTGTACCCTATGATAAAACCGATGGCAATTTTTTTTTACCAATTCTTTCTGTTGGTCCTAAGGAAGCTTCACACCAAATAAAAATTCTCGGTGCCGTGCAGTTTTGGAGATATGGGCGTTTTAATTTTTTTCTATTTTTAGCTCCTGCGGTTCCCATGGGGCTAGGGGAAAAAAAAAATCAGCATAAATTAGTTACTTATGACCCAATAAACCCTCACATAAAATTTGGTTCAAATCAGCCTCTCGGTTTGGAAAATAGAAATTTTGGGCGGGGCCAAAATTTTTGCCCCTCCCATAACGACGCCAAGTATAGCCCCACAAACTTCTCTTGAACAAATCTGAGTCTACACCTCAAAAGGAAGCTGCACACCAAATATCAAGTCTCTGCTACTGCTGGTTCATGAGAAGAAGATTTTTTAAGATTTCAGCACACTTTTTGGGTGTGGCCCTACCCACGGGCGGGGCAACTTGATTTGAACAAAATCAAATTGCGATGTCATAACAAACTATTATCTCAAATATCAATTAAATTGGTTCAGCGGTTTGGGAGGAGAAGACGCAAACACCATGTTCACGGACGACGGACGCAGGACGACGGACGGTGAGTGATCACTATAGCTCTCCTGACTGAAAGTCAGGTGAGCTAACAATGACTTTGAATTTGACCTACTGACCCCAAATGCAATCCCAACCATCGATACCTCATATGTAATCAAAATATGAAGTTATAGCATCGTACAAAAAAGGAAACTAAAGTTATTGCACAGAAACCAAAAATCTATTTATAGCAACAGTGACCCTGACCTTTGACCTACAGACCCCAAAATCAATGCAAAACATTGTCCCATTATGGGCAACCTATGTGTTAAGTATCAGTATCATGCGACCAACAGTATAAAAGGTATTGGCCGGAAATGAGTGTGAAGACATATTTCAATCATCCTCTAAGTTAAACAAGGGAGAATAACTGTAAATGTTTACACAAAGATATTAATTCTGATGTAAGGTTTGTAACCCCCATGTTGAGGTACAAGCATGACAAAAATTATTTAAATCCAACATAGGATGACAGAGCTAGAGCAGCAAATATGTTGGACGGACAATTTTTCAATCATCCCCTTAGTTAACAAGGGCAAAAAACTCTGTAAATCTTTATGCGAAGATATTAATTCTGTTGTAGGAACTGTTCCCCCATGTTGAGGTACAAGCATGACAAAAATTATTTAAATCCAGCAAATATGTTAAGACGGGCACATTTTTCAATAATAATCTCCTAAGTTAAACATGGGCAAATGACTCTGTAAATGTTTATGGAAAAATATTAATTCTGCTGTAGGATCTGTTCCCCCATGATGAGGTACAAGCATAGCAAAAATTATTTGAATCTGCCAAATACAGTGCTAGAGTTGCAAATATGTTGGGCGGATGCATTTGCGATACGAACGTATGAAAATGAACAGATGCAGCTCTCTATAGATACCCCCCTCCGACCAGATCGGTCGGGGGCATAACAAACTTGAACTGATCCCTGTAAGGATTCTGAATACCATATATCAAAAGATTCTCACAAGTGGTTCTGGAGAAAAAGAGTTGCAAGTACAATTCCTCATATTGGACGAAGTTAAAATTTGGGTGCCAACAGGGAGCCCAAATATTTTTAATTAACACAATGACTTGGTTTGAACAAACTTAGATCTGACAACCCTAAGGATGCTGTACACCAAATATCAAAAGATTCTGACTGGTGGATCTGAAGAAGAAGGTTTTTAAAGATTATTCCTCCTATTGCACTAACAGGGTTCGTATGGAAATGAAAAGTGCTTAAATTTCAACTGCTTCCTTAAAAAGTGCTCAAATACACATCGATCCTTTAAAAGTACATGTACTTAAAAATACCCAGCCACCCCTTGAAAAGTCTTTAAATCTCAGTGAAATATGACCAAAGGGTTTATGTATTGTGAAAAAGACAGGAAAGATGTGAAATACTGACATCTGACTTGCATTTTATATTGAAGGCTACAAATAGCAAGTGTATGTCAACTCTGAATCTGAAGCAGTTTACCCATAACCAGGTCGCCCATGAGCAGGTTGGCCCATAACTAAGTCGACCACAGTATACTGAAACACTTATAAGTAGTTCATGCCTTACTGGTAACTTCCCTCCTTCCTCACGGTGATGGGAGGTGGGGGATCCATAAGTGGTCTGACACAGGAGTGTGTACATGGAATATCTGCAACAGGGCATGGCGGATCGAGTAAGTGCCAATCAAAGGCAGTAGAGTGAAGTGGGAATTTGGAGAAATGGATGGAAGAGGGTTAAAAGTGTGAGCTTACGTGTGAAGATGTATGTTAGAGGAGTGGATGTGGGTGTATGGTTTGAATGGGTAGGTTATCGGGTCAGGTCTTCTATCATGTGCTGTGTTACTAAACTTGTGCAGTCCGATTTGTTATGGCATGCAAAAAGTAAGGTTTAAAGCCCAAATCCACAAACATCATGTACACATACATTCAAGTTTCAGTTGTCGTTTATAACACGTTTTGAGTGCCTCGTTGATCTCAACCATATGTCGACATGGCTTGGTAAAAAAAAATATGTGTGGATACTGCCCATGAATACTGATTCAATGAGTTGTGGCAATGTAAAAAGAAATATGGATTTATCATTTTATAAGGTAGGTTGTGAAAAGAATTTTGCATTTGGTGAAATAATATATTCAGAAGTTAATTTCCTAATTTCATGTCCTATTAAATACGATACAAAATCGACTTGATGTGACAGGCCATCATAACAGTTTGCATGGTAACTTACAATAATAGTCCTTGAAAATTGTTAACACAGTCCTTGAAAAGTTCTGAAATAGTGGTTAAATTTGATTCTCGGATATCCATACGAAACCCTAAGTTAAAATTCGGGCCCCCATAGGGAGCCCAAATATTAACTGGGGGATTTGATTTGAATAAATGTGAATCAGACCACTGTAACAATGTTGTACACCAGACATTACAAGATTCAGACTGGTGGTTCTGTAAAAGATTCTATAAAGAGTACATCTCATATTGCACCAAGTTAAAATTTGGGCTCCTTTATTGAGCCCAAATGTAGATTGAGGGGCTTAATTTTAACAAACTGGCAGTTTGGGAAATATGAAAGTTTGAAAATATTTCTATTTTTACCTCCTTGGGTTCCCAAGGGGGTACAGAAATTATTATTTTTTTATGCATAAATCAAGTACTTTTGACTCAATAATGCCACATATTAAGTTTGGTTCAAATCGGCTCATCGGTTCAGAATAAAATTTCAAAGTATCGGCAAACAGGAAGTGGCTGCACGGCAGATCTGAAAATTGCTTACACGATACAACTCATCATTATGAAGCAGCAGACCGAATATAAAATCAATCCCTTGCATAGAAGCCAAGAAAACCTTGACGGAAAATTTCAATGTCCAGTGGGTACAGGAAAATTTCAAAGTATCGGCAAACAGGAAGTGGCTGCACGGCAGATCTGAAAATTGCTTACACGATACAACTCATCATTATGAAGCAGCAGACCAAATATAAAATCATTCCCTTTCATAGAAGCCAAGAAAACTTTGACGGAAAAAGTGTTTCAGACGGACTGGCAGACGGACGGACAGACTGACGGATGGACTGACGGATGGACGGACGGACGGACGGAGTTGAGCGGTTACTAGACCTGCTCTGCCGCTGGCGACGCAGGTAAAAAACTGAATTGCCCCTCTTCAGTCATCATTCACATAAAGTTTGGGAGAAGAAGACTCAAACACCACCTTTACAATGGACGGGGAGTGATAAGAATAGCAGTCACATGAGCTATAAAAGTCTGTAACTTACAAGCACACTGTGTAACCAAAACACGCAAAGCAATATTTTTCTGGGCTTGTTCCAAAAATTTTCAAGCACTTTCATCCCTGTTAATTTATTTATTGGTGTTTAAGGTGACATATTTCTGCACAGTGACTAATTGTGACCACAACGTGGAGATAAAGTCAAGTTCAGCCAATTGTTTATATCAATGTTGCCCATTTTAGAGGACTTACACCCCAAGCATTGGTGACAGGGTCCTATTTTACCAGTAAAATGGAGCTTGTTTACCACAGTAAACAAGCATTGCCTCACTTCCCAGGGTTCCCACAGGGGATCCCTGATAAGCTTTCCTGCCTATATGAAACAATGACAGTAAATGCAGAGATGAATGATCACAGTAACTGAAGAAATAGCTGTGTATGACAAAGTAAATGGTAATCATCTCTATAAGTCCCATGCTACCTAGATGAGTCAATTAAAATTCATTCCATATGGCCTTGAATTTAATAAAGCAATTCTATGAATTTCTATCTGTATTAGGAGGATCCTGACAGGAAGGATAAGTTACGTTTTTTAGACCATCTCAACCAACCAACCATGTGTGTCCCATTCTACAATTTTAACTCAACCCAAGGTTGGCAACAGTCTGAATCCAGTGTTTTCAAACACAATTTCTCTGGGAAATGGCTTGTAGACAGACAATCCGGCTATGCCACTCTGCTGTGTACATTTTATGTTATCTCATTGAAATTTTTATACAATTAATGTAATTATAACTGCATACTACTAAATAAAATTATCTCTATCTTTCAAGGTCCCAGAATTTCAATTTTAAAATTCAAGCACTTTCAAGTACTGGTACCAAGCCTGCACCGAATAAGGCATAATAATGTCCTGGTTAAGATGCTAATACAGTGGCTTTCCATGTGTTTTGAAACTGGTAAAAACTTAAAAAGAAAACTCATAACAGAACAAAAAAGGCACACTTTATTGAATGAAGACTGGGATAAAAAAAAACCCAAACCATTCACATAATTTGACCTGCAAACATGATAGTCATGAAAAATGAATTCAGTAAAGTGTGTCTTCCAAACACATTCAAATTTTTTTTTCAGCACTTGCATCAGTTCATTCATATTCACATGAAAATAGAATTTTAAGATTCATGTATAACCGAAAAAAAAACAAAAATAAAAAAAAATAATTTGTAACATTTGATTTCTTCAAAAAATTGATAAACCTAGCGTCCACTTATGTTGATGCTGCATATATATTATATATTTAGAAATATTCCTAGCTTTCACTTGTGTTATTAAATCTTTAGGTTATGGTTAGCGTTTGTATCCAAATTCTGCGGCATCATCTTCAGTGAAGTCACCATATCGCCATAAGTTAAGCTGAAAAAAAAGAAATGAGAATATTGAACAAACCATAAAGTAAGATTGGTTGTAAGCTAGATTTGAAGGGGAAACATTTTTTTTGGGATCAACTGATAGTCTCTAGAGTGTAATAAGGTACCATCTGCAATGCTGAAGCATTGAAGATGGCAATTTTTTGCACTCAAGGAACAAGAAATTGTTACTTTTTACAAAAATCTATTTGGCCCACAGTTAAGGAGGTGTGTGTTCATTTAATGAACGTTCAATCCCTTATTTTTCATAACAGATAATGGGGGAACAAGGTGACTCAGTGGTTCAAGCATTGAACTTCAAACCTAAAGGTTCCTGGTTCGATCCTGACCATCGGTAACCGTGTTGTGTCCATGGGCAAGGAACGTAATCCTGATTGCCTATGTGGGGTACGGTGATGATGTGTACTAAGGTATACTACATGTCAATAGTGCACTTGCTTCCAATCAATGCTAACCCTGCCTGGGCAGTTGGTATGTTGGGGAGTCTGACAGTTGCTTGCCAATGCCCAGTGATTCTCTCCAGGTATTCTAGCTTCCTCCATCCATAAAATTGTCTGACTCAAGGTGTAGTGTCATCAAACCCTATTAAAAAAATATTTAAGGATTACGCATCACCAATGTGTGGGTCAAGTTTTTTTGCACCTGTGAGACTTCTCATTATAAGAAAATCAATCCATTGATAATTGTTAAAGTTATCGTGCTGATGAGCAGAAAACAGTCAAAAATTAACTAATTAAGACACCTAAACTCTGCTTAGTATGGCCAAACCATATGGTTTTCAAGCTCGTTAAGACATTGTTAAGAAAGCTCACATACCATATACTGACCAAATCCATTTATACTGGTTCAAGTTATCACACTCACAAGCTGAAAACAGGCAAAAATTAACTAATTAAGGGCCATAACTCAATATGGTTGAACCACAGCAATTTTCATACACATTCAAGACATTGTTGAGAAAGTCCCAAATATCAAATATTCACCGAATCCATTTATATTTGTTCGAGTTATCGAGCTTACAAGCTGAAAATATGAAAAAATTAATTAAAGGGCATAACTCTGCTCGGTGTGGCCAAACCGTACCATTTTTCAAACTTATTCAAGACATTTAGAAAGTCTCACATACCATATACTGACCATATTCATTAATATTTGTTCAAGTTATTGTGCTAACAAGCTGAAATCAGGTAAAAATTAAATTAAAAATGCATTAATTTCCCTCAGTATGGGCGATCCACACCAGTTTTCAAACTCATTCAAGACACTGATAAGAACCAAATATTGACTGAATCAATCCAATCAAACCACCAGTTTTCGAACTCATCCAAGACATTGTTAAGAGTCTTACATACAAAATATTGACTGAATCCATTGATACAAGTTCAAGTAACAAGCTGAAAACAGGCAAAAAGGCCAAAACTCCACTCTGTATGACCAAACTGTACCAGTTTTCGAACCCATACAAGACAATACGAAAGTTTCACATACCAAATATTGACCAAATCCATTGATATTCATTGGAAGTAACGAGCTGAAAACAGGCAAAAATTGACCAATTAAGGAACATAAATCTGCTGAGTATGGCCAAACCATACCAGTTTTTTAACCCATTCAAGACATTGAGAATGTCACACATTCCAAATATTGACCAAATCCATGGATATTTGTTCAAGTTTTCATGTTAAAAGGAAAGGTGATGTCTGCTCATTTATCTGCCCACCCGCCCACCTACGCATCAACTTCATCAAACTGTAGGTCTAGGTCGAGTTTTTGAAAACAACTTGACCAAACATTTATTTCAAATTAATATTAGCCTTTTTTTGCCTATAAAGCACTGTATAAAGTGGGAAAAGGGGTTATCTGAAAAAAAGTTATGAGCACCCGTTATTAATTTGCATTAGCACTTTAATTCCATAATGCATAAATTTTGAGTAAAGAAGCTAGAAGCATACGATGATAAGATGTCATAATATACATCAAATCGGTGAGGACGATCAGCAATAATTCAATCCAAAAGCACTTCAGGGATGTAGGATTAAATTATTACTGAACCTCCCTTTGAATACAAAACAGATTCTCCCATTTTGTTGTAAATTATGTTCTTTGAGACGATACCATTCAGGATCTGTGTTGAAATGGTTGAGGCCACACAAATAAATTAAATGATTCTCAGGCAATTTTATTTTAAAATCCATGAGGGTGAAGAAGAAAGGGTTTTATTTTTAATTTCTATTTTTCTCTTGCATACAGTGAGTATGGATTGAGAGGCTTCCCAATGCACTAAAAACTGTTTTGCGTCTTCACTTATGCTCAGTTTTCAATTTCTGTGTTCCCTCCTTGTTCATATTAACCCTTAACCCAACGAATCGCCCGCATCCGCCCGCGTAATATGCAAATTCAGCAGTTGAAAAAATATTATTATTCAAAAAATTTCAACAAAACCATATCATGTGACCCCTCGTGGGAACGAGCTCATCGAGCTCGTTCCAACGAGGGGTCACGTGATATGGTTTTGTCGCAATTTTTTGAAAAATTTGAAAAAATGATATTTAAAATAATAAATTTTGATATCGTCTGCGTTGGGTAAAGGGTTAAAGCCAAGTCTCAAACTTTTGAATGGCAACATTGATGACACCCCCTCTGATAGAAAATTCACGTAAAAACAATTACTGTATTTAAATCATGCTTAGTTGCAAACACTCCCTGAAGAGAAAACACACTTCCTAGGTAATCCACAGGTGGCCTCTGTACAATAAATTCCAGTAACAACACTCTCCAATGTGTACTAATCGATATCTACGATCGTAAAAACATGTGTGTGAATTGAGTAGACAAAATAGAAACTTGGATCTAGAAATGGAAGTAGGTATGATTAACAGACTCCGACACAGACCATCCCAGAAATAGATTATAATTTCAAGGTCCACAAAATACAATAAAGCGTTGACCTAATAATATAATGCGCGCGAGCATTTATATTAGCATGTAATCATCTGAATACCAGTTAACTGGTTATGCAGCCTGCAAGGTACTCAAAGAGTAGCAATTAATTGTGATGATTTTCAAATAAGCGCTCGTATATGACAGAGGAACTCTCAATACATCTTCCCCGTTTTCCGTTAATCGGTAAAATTACAGAAGATGATAAGAAACCGCGTTACTTCTTTCCACTGGAAAGTTGAATATGGCGTCGTGTAGAAGGCCAAAGGTCTGTGACACCTGTCTATACTTAACCGAAAAAGACATTTCCTCCTCTTTTTCCGGATGAAGTCAGCATCTAACAACGCTAGCGGTTTCTTGCAAGTAGTCGCAGCATTCTGGAACAAATTCAGGGTAGTTTTGATGGATTAAATCCATCGCAACCATGTGTTGTTCTGAAAGGGAAGGGTAATCCCCCTCCATATCCCTTTCCTCATTCGTCTGAATTAGTTGAAAATCAGTCAGCGGCATCTGAACGCGCAGATGACTGGACCAACCCAGCACTATCCGACAGCTCAGGTTCTGAGACTGCTGTCAGCTGCTTCTGCACTTGCTGGGATGCTGCGATGAGTTGTGCAATCTGCGACAGCAAATCCGTTACGGAGGCCTGAGGAGCAGCGGTCTTCTATGCTGGCCCCCCGGCTGCTCCCGGGACAGTGTGTCCGAGATGGCTCTTTTCTCCGGACGGGTACTGAATAGTGCTACTTTCGAGCGGACGCAGCATTCTGATTCTCAGGAATGAACGAAGTATTGATATATTAGATCCATCACCACCCTGTGTTGTTCCGAAAGAGAAGGGTAATTCTCCTCCAAATCCCTTTCACCATCCGACTGATTCAGATTATACTCACGGTCATCGGCATCTGAATGCGCAGATGTCTGGACCAACCCAGCACCATCCGATAGCTCAGGTTCTGAGACTGCCGTCGGCTGCTTCTGCACTTGCTGGGATGCTGCGATGAGCTGCGCAAATTGCGACAGTAAGTCTGTTACAGAGGCCTGAGGAGCAGCGGTCTTCTGTTGCTTGGCCACCAGCTTCTCCTGGGACAATGTGTCCGAGATGGCTCTTTTCTCCTGACGTCCCAATGAATGAGGCCTCGTCTTCTTGGCTACTGTATGGTGTGACTTCTCTGACGAAGAGTGGACCTTCTCGGCGATGCAGGCTGGATATCAGAAGTCACGTAGCCAAGGTGCAGTTGTGTGTGCTTGGTAGACGCTGAACAAGAAGACGTAACTATAGCCGACCTCTGCTGTGAACTGAACGGAGCATCCCGAACGGGAGGTGTGGACGTATGCTCCGACTGATGCAAGTTCCGAACCACAACATCTGGCCCCAGATGTTATGAAAGAGAGAGGGGGCTCTCTCGCTCGCGGTCCTTCAGACCTCACCGAGCTTCTTGCTGAACTTTCTGGCTTCTTCCTCTCCGTCGTCACAGGGTAAGCCTGTTATTTTACAGTGCTCGCTCTACCCTTTCTACTCTCCTCGACCGCAATGGACACACCCAGCATCACAGTACCCTCAGACAGTGTAACCGCTTCACTGGTCGAACTAGCTGGTGAAAGGGAGCTGAAACCATGCTGTGGTTTATTGTCCTTTCTAATATTCATGAGCACTTTAGCTGCTAGCTCTAATTGACTATCTAAATGCGACGACTGAAGGACACTTTCTGACAGCGTCACGTAAACATCACCATGTTCTTGTTCCTCGGTAAATAGAAACTAAAAGACTAGGACAACTTTTTGGCGAGAGGACAGACGGTGGCCTCTCACCACAAGAGGACCAGCAGTGGCCCCTCACTAACAACATACCGTGACACCTGTCTCCAACATTTGTCATCTCATGTGACACATGTTGAGCAAGAATTAGTGGGAGTACACTGACTACACACAAGGCAACCAACATGTAAATCAGAGGATAGACTTCCTCGCCTTGCTTACTGAGCAATATGCTTCCATAATGAAACAAACAAGTCGATCGTACTCCCACCAACTCCACATTAAATATTATAAAAAGATACATAACAAAAAACATTCAAAATATAAATCAAAAAATAGTTTACACCAAAATTTTTTTACAAGAACCCAAGTTCCCAAAGGGAACGAAGAGCCCAAATGTGTCCCAATAGAACCCAAGTATGGACAAAAATTAATTTTTTTATCCAAAAATTAACTGCTATACTACCGGGTTATTTAATATATCTTACAAAAGACCTACCATATAATAAATAGGAAACTACGTATATAAAAAGAGCGTTGTTAATGTAAACAACATCAGAATGAAAACAGGAAACGAGACACCAGGCAACACGGCCCGAAGTGATTTTTGAACCATCCGATGTAAGGCAAGATATTCATCAGAAGAAAAAACGATACACTGGATGTATGATGCATGACCAAAACACCTAAACACCCCAAGGGTGAACGTAACCCTGGGGATATACAGAATAAACATTCTGTGTAACACGTTAAACTCCCAAGAAATTTTATAAAAAATGTCAATAAAACAAGCCAAAAGCTTGGGAGTTTAACTGGGGGAGGGGGGGGGAGGTCAAGGAAGGGTAGGGAAGGAATACTTAACAAACAGTGGAAAAATCATCAACAATGATGACGTCAGGCCCATGTCCAAAATTGGGGAACATGAACTAATTTTTATAAATATTATAAAATTACAGTCCTGAATGTTTCAAACCACCGTTTCTTCCTTTCTTCATCCAGTTGTGTCCTCGGATCCACCAAATTAACCATTGATTTGTGCCTGGCATCATTATAAACTGAGATTTAAAAGCACAGAAGTCAGTTTGTTGTTATCTGACAGAGGGCCAAACAAAGAATGAATTTGGCGCCAATTCTGGTTACTTCCTGGCGTCTACGCATGTGCAGAGAGTAAATGTATGGAGGGCCAGATAGGACTTCTAATTTTCGGTTTTGCATGCAAATTTGGGGGACTGGGGGGCAAAATTTGTGTTTGGCCCTCGATATTTTGGAGTTAGCACTAGCTATGTCTGGGCCATCGGGTACAGTGGGAAAAATATATATATACATCAATTAAAAAACCAGAAGTTACAAATTTCCCAATTTTGTACTTATTCTGGAAGGTACTACAAGGCAGTAAATATGTCCAACCTGTGGGTTCAAATACAATGAAGGATTGCCTGAGAATGCCAAAATTCTAATATATACAGACCTGGATTGAGAATAAGAGGCCCCAGGAGACCTGAAGTAGTCACCTGACAAAGTTGAAGGATTTAATTAGCATCTATGGTTTGTTAACACTAGAGGAATGAAGACATGTAATTATTTAGAACTCTGCTGTCCATGTCAGATGATGTTTTATTGACATGACATGACACAGATAATGCCCAGACTTCCAGTAATGCAAAACTAGGGAGCCCAAATATAAACCAAGGCACATAACTTTAACAAACTTGAATTTGCCCCCACCCCCACCCCCAGACCATATACCAAATATCAATAGATTCTGAATGGTTGATCTGAGGAAGATATTTAAAGATTATTCGTCATATTACTTAAGAGTCCAAATATAAATTGCGGGACTTGATTTGAATAAGTACACAGAACGACACATGCGTGTGAATGGGTTAATCGATATGGCAGGAGTGCCTGCACGGAAGGATAGAACGAGAGGCTGCAGGCCTTGAGTTTTATCCTTTCCGTGATGGCACAAGTTCATTTGATAACTATCAACAAAAAATTTGTGAGGGGAACCCATGTTACTATTTTGTTCTGTGAGTTCCAATGTGTTCTATGTGCCAACCGGCACATAGAACACATTGGAACTCAAGGGACGATTTTTTGCTATTGCTAGCAATTCAAAATTGTAATTGCGGCACACGATTTGTAGAAAATTCCAGTGAAATTTCGCTTCAATTTAAAAATAGTCTGTCAATGATTTCTGTTCCGCACATATGTGCGGAACAGATTTTCATTTTCCGCATGGTTTAGTGTTGCTGTAGATGAGGATTTCATAGAACAGGCATGTAATAAACTTGTATATGAGCCTGGCTAAGGTGTTGTATATCAAATATCAAAACATTCTGAATGGAGCATATTTAAAAGAATATTCCCTTTTGCACCAAATTAAACTTTGGGCATCCCAGGGGAACAGAACTGAAATTGATCCTCCTAAGGATGTTGTATACCAATTATCAAAAGGTTCTGACTGGTGGTTCTGGAGAGGTGATGATTTTTAGAGAAAACTCCCACTATAGCAACAAGTTAAAATTTGGGCTCCCATAGGGAATGCAAATAACAACCCAGGGACTTGGTTTGAACAAACTGAATTTGACCCCTCTTGGGAAACAGTATACCAAATATCAAAACATTCTGACCAGGGTACAGTATATCTGGAGAAGCAGATTTTTAAAGATTATTCCTCATATTGGACCAAGTTAAACTTTGGGCTTCAATACTGAGTAACCCAGGGACTTGATTTTAGCAAATTGAACCTGACTTAAGGATGGTGTATACCAAATATCGAAAGATTCTGACTTGGGGTTTATGGGGCAGGACAAATTAATTTGAACAAATTCAAAATACAATCACCTCAAATTTATCCAAAATCTGTCCATCAGTTTTGGAAGAAAAGTCGCGAACACCATGTTCCCGGCCAACAGATAACATATGACAGATGGAGGGTGATCGCTATAGCTCACCCTGACTTTCACTCAGGTGAGCTAAAAAGCAGGGTTCATCATCTCAAGGATAAGATTAATTAAAGGAATGTCAAGGATACCTTTACGCAACTGTCAAATACCTTTTTGACAATTTTTAAGACGATTCCAATCTATCTGCATATAGCACTGATTAACCCTTTACCTAATAAATTGACCACATCTGCCCGTGTAATTCTCAAATAAAGCAGATATCAAAAACCTTCACAAAAACCATATCATGCAACTCCTCACTGGAATGAGCTTATTCCTATTGTGGTCACATGAAATAGTTTTGTAGAAATTTTTTGAAAAAGTTTCAAAAACAGTGATTAAAATAATAAATTTTTATATCCTGTGCATTGGGTTAATGGGTTAAGGCTTATGATTAACTTGTAGAGTACTAAATTATTTTTCAAAGATGATTTGTAATGAGAGTATTTTTTTCTCAAGGGAACCATACTATGCACAAAAGGAGCCCAGTCAGGGTTCATACACTTTTTAGAGAATCAAATTCCATGACTTTTCCTAAAACTTTTCACAAAAATTCCATGACCGGGTTAGTTTGCACCCAAACAGGAAAGCTTCATTTTTTGCATAATTTTTGCGAAAGTCACGTGTAATTTTTACACTAAAATCAATCCCTTTTAAACCTGGTTAAGAATTCCATTACTTTTCCAAAATGTTAATCCTTCCAGCCCATTCTCCAAAACTTTTCAAGGCCCTTGAATTTTTTAAAAAAATTCCATGACTTTTCCAGGATTCCATGACCCATGCAAACCCTGCTCAGTGTAGTAAGACTTCGTTTATAAGCAATTGTTTTCTTTTACAATTTATTGGAGAGTGCCTCTTGGCACTCTCCAATAAATTGTAATAAAACAATCTGTTTAAACATTTTTTGTTTCAACAGCTGAACAAACAAGGTAATGAATACAGTGTAAAGCCACTATAGTGGCTTCTAGAACTCAACCAGTTAAAAACACAGATATCAGTTAACACCTGTAAGCCTCAAGTTGAGTCTGCTTGCCTGCGATGTTATACAGAAGGGGCTTAGTTTTTAACAGTAAACATGAAATTCAGGCAGACAACACTTAACTAAAAATCCTACGCTACAAGTCTTGATACTTTTTAATGTTCAATACATTCTCATACAGTACAGTCGCCGAGGACTGGTCGTAATTCACGCGTGGGCAGTGATGCCCACGCATGCGTTTACCAGATATTAAAAATCATCATCAGCAAAATTTTAATTAATGAGCACCAGGTTGCACCCGGTACTTCATTAATTAAAATTTTTGATGATTATTCCTATAAATAGTGTTTGGAATCTAATATTCTTGCATCCGTGGAAATATTTCCCACCCGTGGAAAGTGACCAGTACACAGCAGCCATACTGTATCCAAGGTTTCTATGAGATACAAAAAGGACTATTTTTATCATAAATCAAAAGTTAAAAAATTTATAGTAATTTATATATTTTTTATACTTACCAATGACCCAGACTTAGCTGGTGCTAACTCCAACAAAACCAGGGCCAAACACAAATTTTGCCCCCCAATCCCCAAAATTTGCATCCAAAACAAAAAGAAATCATGTCCTAAAGGACCTCCATAGTACGCCTCTACTGCGCATGCGCAGTGACGCAGTCGTCCCGAAATTGGCGCCAATTATCATTCTTACTGGCAGTGCCTGGTCAGCGCTATGTACTCAGCGGGGAGGCAAGAGTTCCCAACTCAGGGAGGGCCATCCCCGTCTGGGTCATTGGTAAGTATAAAAAATATATAAATTACTATAAATTTTTTAACATTTTTATACTGTACCAATGACCCAGACTTAGCTGAATAGTAAACAGGCTGGAGGGCCTAGGACATAGAGGAAAATCCAATAAGCTCAATTATAAATAAAGAGGTAACCCCTTAAGGAGAAAAGGAGTATTAGGCTTTACATGTATCTTTCTTATTTAATAATAAATTAGAAAGATACACTACCCTTAATAATTGAGCACAATAACATTCATGTTCTCTATTAACATCCAGTATAACCCTTATACTAATTATTTTTAAAGCAAGCCAATAAATAAAGTAGTCCAGAGAATTGAGACTCTTTATAATCATTTAAAAGTGTCCGAGTATTGTATATTAAAGCCCGTTTGACACTTGACATATACAAATGCTTCACACCGAGCTACACTTTAAAAATAAGACATGAATGAAATTAAACATTAATATTACACTTTAAAACCATCCCGGAAGCGACTCAGAAATACTGTCTTGGAGGAGGCATTCCCTTGCTTTTCACTATAAAGCAGGTGACCTAAGGGAACACCCGCCCCCCCCCCCCCCCTTCCCCTTGCCCTGGGTCAAATAGCCCAGAGCGAAGAGGGCAGCCGGACGGAGTCACTGCCGGAACAGAAAGCCTGCATAACTATAGTTGCAACTGTTTAGTGGACGACATTCTGAGCAACAGATAACGGACCTAAACAATGCAGGTCTCCAGAAATGGACTCAATATTTCTGAGATAAAAATTAGTAAATGTGGATGGCTGAGACCACTAAGCAGCCTTCATTAAATCTGTAATAGCAACACTATTAGCATAAGCCCAGGAAGTAGAAAGAGCTCTTACTTCATGAGCAGAAATCTTAAGCACAGACTGCTGAGAAGATAAATCTTCATAAGCAGTACGGATAGTTAACTGAATCCATCTAGCAATAGAATGGACTGAAATGTCCTTTCTATTAGGCATCAAAGACAGAAAGAAACGTTTCCGTCCCTTTCTGATGAACTGAGATCTCTGTTTATAGATACGTAGTGCTCTAACAGGACAGAGTAAAGGCCTACGCCTGTCTGAAGACGGAAGAGCCTTAATAACAATAGGTTCCGGATATTTATTAGGAGCCTGATTCTTAGCTAAAAAACCCACATTAGTAGTGAAGGTGATAGTGTTCCCAACACTACGATAATGAGAATCATCCACCGATAGTGCATGAAGCTCACTGACTCTTCTGGCAGAAGAGAAAGCTAAGAGAAAAGCTGTCTTATAAGATAAGAATTTGAAATCTACTGTCCCAAGAGGTTCAAATGGCTTTTCCTTCAATTTAAGGAGAACCCAAGCTAAATTCCACTTAGGAATTAATCTAAGAGTTCTGGGTCTATTTATCGAAAAGTTTCTAACCAATTTCGATAAAGAGACATTAGATCCAATTTGTAAACTATCATGATGTGCACAGGTATCAGATAACATAGATCTATAACCCTTTATAGTAACAGGCTGCAGTTTGATTTCGTCAAACAAGTATACTAGAAAGTTTGCAATGTCTGGTATAGAGGGATCAAATATATCTACAGAATGATCCCTACACCAACGACGGAAAACCTTCCACTTAGCCGCATAGTTTAGCGAAGAGGAGGTCCTCCTACAGTTAGAAATCGCGTCCACTGCTCGTCCTGTAAAGTGCTTGCCATGCAAGAAGGACCGCACAACGGAAAAACGTGAAGGTTGAGACCTTGCGGGTTGTGATGGAGTTGGCGCGATTTCCCCTGCGAAAGAAGATCCTCTCGTGGAGGAAGCTTCCGCGGTAGGTCCCACAACAGACACCTGAGTAGATTTATCCACGGTCTCTGTGGCGACAGAGATGCTACCAACAGAATCTTGCATTGAGATTGTTTTATCTTTAGCAATACTTGCCGAATTAACGGCGCTGGAGGATACGCATATCCTATCATTCCGTCCCAAGGGATCGACAGAGCGTCTACTGCAAATGCTCTTGGATCCGGACACGGGGACACATACGTCTGCAACTGATTGTTGAGATGTGTCGCAAATAAGTCTATCATTGGCCGTTCCCATTGGTAGCAAATCTGATTGAATACTTGTTTGTTGAGAGTCCACTCCGACGGCAACAAGCGACCCTTTCGTGAAAGGGAGTCTGCTAGCACATTCAGACGACCCGGTATGTGACGGACCGAAAGAAGAACGTGATGTTCCAATGCAAACAGAAGGATTCTTTCCGTTAGATTGAACAACGGAACTGAATGAGTGCCTCCCTGATTCCGTATATACGCCACTACTGTCGTATTGTCGGACGGGATTTGGACATGAGCATCGTGAATAATGTCCATCCAGTGACGTAACGCAAGCCAAATTGACATCATTTCCTTGATGTTTATGTGCTTGCACAGGAATTGCGGATCCCAAAGAACCTGGCATCTCGAATCCGTTGGGATTAATGATGCACCCCAACCTGTGTGACTGGCATCCGTCATAATGGTAAAACTCGGATCCGGCAACTGCAGCGGAACTCCTTGAGTTAACCACTGAATGTTTGCCCAAGTCTGAATCTCTTGTTTCACTTGATCTGACAAGAGAACGTCTACATCGAGCGAATGAATTTTCACACTCCAATTCTGAGTCAGGAAAATTTGAAGAGGACGTGTGCGTAGCCGCCCCATCGGAATGAGATCCGCGGCGGCTCCGCACAGACCTATCAGTCTCATAAATTCTCTCGCCGTGACTTTGTCTGCATGCAGACAATAGCGAGCGTAACAACTGACTAATTTCGCTCTGGTTAACGGCAGACGAACGAGATTGTTGTGCGTCTCGAAGCTCATTCCCAGATGAGTGAATGACTTGGACGGCACCAGATCCGACTTCTCCTCGTTTACTATGAAACCGAGACGTCGGAGCAATAGAAGAAGATTCTGAACATCGTTCTGAAGCGTTAACTCGTTGCCGTACCTCTGAAGAATGTCGTCCAGGTAAGCCGACGTTACCGCAGACGAATGAGCTCGGAAGTAGATCATTACCGAGTTCATTACCCGAGTGAAAGCCCAGGGTGCTAGATTCAATCCGAAGCACATGGCCCGGAACTGATACACCACTCCTAGGACTGCGAAGCGTAGATACTTTCGGAATGTCGGATGTACCATGACGTGAAAGTACGCATCTTTGAGATCTATGCTCGTTGCATAATCGTTCACCCGAATACTCGCTCTGACCGATCGAATCGTCTCCATATAAAACTTCGGAGCGATAATCAGCTTGTTTATCCAGCTCAAATCTATGACTGGACGGAACGAGCCGTCTGGTTTCGGAACCAGAAACAGATGGCTGTAGAATCCCAGCGATTCCTGGTTTTCTACGACCTCTACCGCGTTCTTCATTAAAAGAGACTGCACCTCTGATAACAGAGCGTCTCTTTTCTGTGGATTTGACGGAAGATGAGTCCACTTTGGACTTCGAGTTAATGGAGGCTTTCGTTTGAAGGATATCTTTAGACCTTCCGAAGTCACTCCTCTCACCCACGGGTCGTCCGTAATCAACGCCCACTCTTGTGAAAAACTCGACAACCTCCCGCCAACCGGAACGCGATAGAGGTTTAAGCCATCACCTCCTGGACCTGCGAGGCCTGCGGTAGGAGAAACCACGTCTTCCACGACCCGCACCTCGCCTCGTCGACCTCGGGGCGTCCGACCGATTGTCCCGGCCTGAAGGACGTCCCGAACGAGAGTCGCTATCCTGACGGTCTCTCGAATAAGACCAAGAGGACGCACCGGAACCTCTATAGGAACCTCTCTTGGGCGCATTAGACCCAGAAGTGCCCGCCTTATTCGTGTCTGCTGTATCCGACCTTTTAGGAGCGGATCTGAACAACAGAGAATCATTAGCTTTCTTTTTAATATTATCATAAATAGCGGAAAGCTTGCCGTCAAAGAGAAGTTCTCCTGAGACCGAAGCGACTCTAAGAGAGTTCTTCACCTTAGAATCCACTAGTGTGGATGTAGCCAGGGCTGAGTCACGTCTAACCAACTCCAGATTTGCCACTGAAAGGGCGGAGTTACACGTGGAATAAGCTACTGCCCTTGAAAGAAGTCTTAAAGAGGATTGTATATCCTGAAACTCTTCCCCTTGAAGGCGCAGTGATAACGCCTTAGTAAGGTGATCTGCGTAAGATAAGGCATCTAAATTGGCTCTGTTAGACGCAATAGCTGTTTCCAACACCGCAGTTGGAATAGAAGCTGACGACGGTAATGATAGCTCTAAGTCTTCCGCCTCGTCGTCCATACGCAGAGGAACTCTCGGTATACCCTGTCCTGCCGTGTCGAATTTATTCCTTGCATTAATGAAAGGCAGGTTGAGAGTATTTGCGGACAAGAAACCTGCTTTCCCCGTCCTGGAAGCAAGTTTAAATATAGCGTCGTTCAATAATTCAAATGTTCTTGCAACATTATTGGACTGCGACGGAAACTCGGGAGCGATGTCCCTGAACCGCTCAAAAAATTCAGAGTCCAATGACGCTATAATTCTCTTGTCCGGAAGCGCAGCAGTCTGGCCCGACGGAACAACTTGAGGGAGAAAGTGCCGGATGAAGTCCACGGCAGCTTTATGTTGTTCCGAAAGGGATAGCTCCAATTCATCCGTATCCCTTTCACCATCCGGTCGGACCTCCCGATGTTCCCGGTCGTCCGCCCCCGATGCTTCGGCGGAGCGTACCGACCCAGCGCCGTCGGATAATTCTCGATCCGACACCGTTTCTGTCGGCTGCTGGGATGCTGCGATAAGCTGTGCTATCTGCACTAGAATGTCCGACGTCGAGACCTGCGGAGGCGCGGTCTTTCGCTGCTTCGCCGAGGGCAGCTCCGCATCAGATGGCTCCCGCATACTTTTCCTATGCGAACGTCCGGAGTCCATCGGTCTCGAATCCCTGGCTGCCGGATGGTGTGACCTGGTCGCCGAAGAATCCTTCATCGGCGAAGCTGGCAAAATATCGGAGGTCACGCAGCCAAGGTGCGGTCGTGTGCGCCGACGAGAAGAGGAAGCCTTAACAGTCTCTGCAGACTGCTTATACAACGGAGCGTCCCGAGCGACGGACGTATGCTCCGCTAAAGACACATTTTGTACCACAACATCTGGTCCCAGATGTTGTTGTACGAGAGAGGGGCCTCTCTCGCTCGCGGCCCGGCTGGACCTGGACGAGCTAGGAACCGGACTAAAAGGCTTCCTCCGTTCTCGTTTACTATCCGCCGTCACTGGGTGTGCATCTATTATGTTTATAGTGCTCGCATCACCCAAAATTTCCTCTTGGACCGCATCAGACGAACCCGGCTGCCGAACCATTCGGTGAATGGACGCTACACCGGGCGAGCTAGCGGACGACATTTGTCTAATCTCCATGAGCACTTTTGCCGCTAGCTCTGAATTCATTTGTGACGACGGACGCACACTTGAAGAAGATAACATGGAAACATCACCCTGTTCTGGTTCCTCTGAAATAGAAACTGAGAGAGTAGAGTGACCTTGTGGAGAAAGAGCCGGCATCGCTCTTTCTCCAGAAACAACATATCGTGACACACGTTTCCAATGTTTCTCATCCCAATGTTCACATATAGGACAGGGATTAATGCGAGAACACTGACTACAATTAATACAATGATCATGAAAGTCAGAGGAAGATTTCTTCCTATTACAATTTGAACAATGTCCCTTCATTGTGAAAGAACAACAATAAGTCCTAGTTACTCGCAAAAACCCCTGACACAAAGATACATAATAACATGATCCATTAATAAATGAAAAAACAATTGCAAAACAAAATAATTTTGAAAAAATATTTTTTCAGAGAAGCCCAAGTTGCTGAAAAGTAACGTTGAGCCCCGATGGATCCGATGGCAAAGTGTGGTCAAAAATTTAGAATTTATATAAAATAATTAATGAGACACTTTCGGATAATATAAATGTATCTTATAATGAGATAAACTACTACAAAGGCAAACAGCCCCCCTCAAAAAAGGCTGTTGCCAATGAAAACAAACAGTGTAAACACACTAGAAAACATGACTCCAGGCACTGAAAAAACTGGCCCGGAATCAGTCATCAATTACACTCTATCTGATGCAAAACAGAGACTCCCAGGGGAGAATCTGCAGAACATCAGATGGAAGATGCAGAACACAAACGTTATACACCCATGGGTGAAAACGTAACTATGGGGAAAATAACAGAAAACATTCTGTAACCAAGCAACTCTCCCAGGAAATTTTAGAAATGAAACTTCTCAAAAATATGCCAAAAGCATGGGAGAATTGCAAAGGGGGACTTTAGAAGGCTAGGGGAGAGGAAACACTGAATAAGCAGTGCAACAATTAGCAAGAATGACAACAAGAGGCCCATGCCTCGAAAATAGGCAACTTAACATAATTTCAACAAAAAATTTTAAGTACAGCCCTGATTATTTTTTGCCACTTCTTTTTTCCTCTCCTCCTTCTATCCTCCTTAGAATCACATTTTCTCCAAAAATTACGTGTCTGGCATCCTTTAAACTGAGATTTACAAGCACAAAGATCAGTGAGATGTTGACTGATGAAGGGCCAAACAGAGAATGATAATTGGCGCCAGTTTCGGGACGACTGCGTCACTGCGCATGCGCAGTAGAGGCGTACTATGGAGGTCCTTTAGGACATGATTTCTTTTTGTTTTGGATGCAAATTTTGGGGATTGGGGGGCAAAATTTGTGTTTGGCCCTGGTTTTGTTGGAGTTAGCACCAGCTAAGTCTGGGTCATTGGTACAGTATAAAAATATAGAATGTTTGCTACAAACAAAGCATTTACCCGTCACCTAAAATATCCAGATCATGGGAGCAGATTTTATTTAGCTGGGCAACAAACATAACAATCCAGAAGCATCCTCAAAAGTCAAGAACTTTCAAGGCAACTGTACCGATTTCTAAGTATTTTCAAAGCCTTGATACACATATTTTTCAATTCAATGTATTCAGTAGGCCTGTCATGATTAATCGAGAAGTCCACTAATCATCAGAAATACCCATAATCAACTACAATTTCAAAATCGATGATTATTGGTATTCATCATTCCTTCACTGATGAATTATTAGTTATTACTCTCTTCCCCATCGCGGTCATAAGAGGTGTCAGAGCCTGTAGAATAGCAAAATACATGGTAATTAATATGAAAAAGAAGTATAAAGATACAACACATGACACCAGGTTTGGCATTCTAGAAAGTATGAGTGTACAAATAATTGCCCTTCTCAGTTTGCCAAGGAGTGCAATTGCCTTCTTAAATTCCAATGCAGCTATTATTATGCACTTTACCAACTCTGGTCCAAACCTGAGCCCAGACTCAAGGTTTGGGCCTGAGATGGTCAGGAGTCTGCATTTTCCATGGAGAGCAGTAGGCATACAGCATGCCCGCACCCCTAAAGAATGTCCGGCTCAAGAAACTAATGACCAAAAATATTGTTTTCTATATAGTTGTTTCTTGGGCTCACAGAGAACAATTAAAGTCGACTTCAAGCAATTGTTCTTCTTCAAAAGTCGATCAAAAAATTTCATAAAAGGGCCAACCCTAGTATTCGGGGATCACAGTGAACCTTGAAAAATGTGTTGTACTATACAGAGATAGTTAAATCCGCCTCAGATCAGAACAATCATAATTGAATCACTCACCCTAGCACTCTTTGCTTTTTCCTGAGCCTTGTGGTAATCTTGAACAATTTTGGCCAGTCTCTTTTCTTTTCTTCTCTCTGCTTGTAGAATACCTTCTGCAATGAGTACCTCTGCAACATCTTTCTCATTGTCTGGGTATATCAAGGAGACATGTTCTATACCCTGTGACTTGTACTCTGTGTTGAGATCAAGTTGCTGACCTGTCACATCATTACTGAATGCATCAAGAGCCTCTTGCTTGGCTTCGGGCTGAAAATAAATTCAACAGTAAAACTCCTTGAAATGAATAATCTCAAACAGTGATGTTTTCAGAAATTATGGGTACATTTCAGTGAACTATTCCAGTTTACTATTCCATGTAAACCTAAACTGTGGTTTAATAAACCCAACTGAACGGTACGTTTAATGAGAATACTATTCCACGTAAAAAAGTGGAAAATATGGGCGTACATGTATTGTTAAGAGGGGATATCCAAAGCGTGGAAATCATATCCCTGCTTTCATTTTGTAAACAATCTTAGAAAACCAACATTAGAAAGGCCCTCATAAGAAACTTTCCAATGATGGTGTCAGAAATTGCATTACTGCTATCACAGAAATAAAATGGCCCAAATAGCTTTTCTCTCTTTAGTCACTGCATTTTTTATGTACCCTACAATGTTTGTTTCTTTTTTAACAATTGGAATCAGAATATCTTTTTATTGTTTTGCGAGGTCTTGAACTTTTATTTGCACTCCACTGCACATGTCAAGAAAAGAATGCTAAAACCGACAACCCTGCTCTCAAGATTTAGATGGTTTAATCAAGAATGATAAACCAGAATATAAACTGCACAATGAAATGGCTCGTTATCATTCCGTATTTCTGCGTATGCTAACAATAAACCAAATAAACCAGAATATCTCACTGAAACATACCCTAAGAAGTGGGGGAACAGCCGACATTCGATTTTGAGGCACAAAACAGCACTTGTGCACAATAGCATGCCTGGAGTCGAAAAGCAGCACACAAAGTGGTGCACACCTCACAATTTTTCACATGCAGATTTCATTTTAAAGTGCAGACAAAAATACTGGCCAGTGTTTCAAGTTACACCGGTATATAAGCAACACCACCCTCCCCCACCCAAATTTTCAGCTAAATTGCCCCCTCTTGTATGTAACTGTTGTATATAAGTTGCAGTGACATTCACCACAAGCAAATTGAAAGTTGGAAATTATGGAGTGCATCAGATTCAGGGATGAATAATTTGACACATTTGTGTATATAATCTTATTTAGATAACTTGAATAAAATTACTTTCAAAATAATTATAGGGAGTGCTTGTTTTATTTATTCTATCCAACCAACAAACAGATAAACCCTGGTGGTCGATTGATCAATGTTTTCATCAACACTGTCATTGTGAACTTCGAACTTATGAATATTAATGAGCCGTTCAATGACGATGAGGGTCCCTTCGTCGCTTTGCAAAGCTAAACTGAGCTAAGATTTTGAAAGTTCAACATTCAAAATGCACTGACATAAATCAAATATTGTCAATACCTGTGCCATACGTGTTTACATAGTTAAGTTATTTGAAAAGAAATGATTGATGGTAACAACCATTGCTGGCTCCCTACTTTGTTGTACATGTTTAGTGTTTTGGAAATATCACATGCGCCCACCCCAACATGACCAAAGATGGGGAATGCTGAAAAAGTCTATAATGACCACTCATGTGAGCATAAATAACTAATGCAAACATACCACAAGATCTGTTTATTAACACAAAACAATGCAATAGCTGATACAAGGAACCAAACAATGGGAGAACAAAACAATTTAACTGAAATCAGTCCAGTGGGTTTGGAGATGCCGTAAACACCATTGTTCATGGAAGAGATGGCATACAATGGCAGGGATTGCCTTGAGTAAAATGGTCGGGGCCTAAAAAAAAGTCCCCCAGATGTTGAGGTCGGGGCCTGCTGGGGGCCTGAAAAAATTCCCCCAGATATTGAGGTCGGGGCCTTTTGGGGTAATTTTATGTTGTTACATTCTTTCCAATGGGGACCTTAGTTGATTACTTTTGCTTAGAAAAAAAAATCCCGGGGACGAAAAGACTTGGACCCATCATGTGGGTGCTGGACGTTTCGTACATAGACATTTTTGATTTTTTGTTGATAAAATTTTAGGACGTTTCGTACATATTGTGGGGTGTGTATTTTCGATCCAAGGGTTGTCTCAAAGAAAAAAATTGAAAAAAAAAAAAACATTTCAGTTTACCGTTTAAATAATTTCAATCCATGAAAATTCCCCCAGATTTGGATATTTCAGAAATGGAATGTGCCCCACCTCTCCACGTAGACACAGGTACACATTTTATTTTATTTCGTACATTTATTTTGACGGCAGTTTCTGTGTCTCGTGTTGCAATTATTCAGATGTTAGGATCGGATGTACCCGCGCATAGTATTGTGGGATTGAAGGGAATTCCCCCATTAGTTGACAAGTGTGCTTTCGAAGTCTCGTAAATGTGTTTGTTTTTTTTTTTTTTGTTTAATCTTGGGATTTTCTCAGTTTTCATGCGGATTTAGACAGATGTTAATTCGAATCAGACAAAAACAGTTTGTATTATTATGTTATCTGTTATTTGCTGTATATTGTAATCACACTTGCGTGAATGAGACGTGAATGGAAAAATTAATCTCGCAAAATTTTGTTGCCCAAACCTACCAACACTGAGATTTCGGGAGCCAAGACAGAAAAAAAAGTCGGGGCCGAACCCCCCCCCCCCCCCCCCCCCCCCCCAAGAAGGGGCCTCTCGGGGCCGATCTCGGGGCCAGGGCCAACTGGCCCCGACTCAAGGCAAGCCCTGACAATGGATGGTGAGTGATCACAATAACTCACTGAGACTTTCAGTCAAGTGAGTTAACAAGCACCACAAATTTAACCGAAATCAGTCCAATGGTTTTGGAAAAGTTACAAACATCATGTTCACAGACGACAGGCAATGTACGACTTTCAGTCAGAAGAGGTTAAAAACAATTAAAAGATATTAGGCTCTAAAAAGTAGATCTTCTGTTTCTGAGGCCATTTTTGGTAAAATTGCATGTGGGTGGGCATTTTTTAAATTTTATTTTTGTAATTATTTCTTTGCCATCAAAAGTTTATGTTCTTGGTTTGTTTGATGTTTCAGGCCTCAAACTGATCAATTTTATTAATTTGGATAAAATATCAGACATAAACCATTTAATTTTTTTTTTTTTTAAGTTTGCATTGGTCATAAAAAGAGAGCATGTGGTAACCAAAAGGACAATGCAGGAGGGCCTAAGAAACAAGTGTTTTACTTTTTTGTGCCTAAATATGATTTTTAGATAATGAGTGTTACAGTCTATAACTAATCAACACACTCCTAGTCTGCCGCAGCAGAATATAATTCAACTTACATCTGGAGGAACAACTACACATGCCAGTGCAAATTCTATAGCTTGCGCCGGTAGTCCACTAAAATTCCCAGGTAATGGGGCCAGCTTTGATATGCTTGTGGTTTCTCTCTGAAATGGAAAAGAAATACATCCCTGAAGAGGTTCAAATCACTTTTTACGAGCATCATTCTGAAATCCCAAATGCTATTTCAATCAGACTTTCAAACTGATAAAATTGTGTGGAAAAAATAGCGTACCACAGTTCAAATTCAGATAAACTTTATGAGGACCATGAAGAGGGCTGGCATGATTAATCAAGAAGTTGGACTAATCGTTGACAGCACACACAGGGGGGTAAAAATTTAATAGCAGTTTTCTAACTTGGATAAATTTGGATTAGCATTTACTACTATTTACATGATTTTTCATTTGAATTGATTAGCTATAGTTGAAAATTGATTCGAAAACTACTATGCGAATCCATTCAAATTGAGCCTTGCAAACATAATCGACTTCAAATCAACTTGACTTGGTTCTCGGTGACCTACGGAAACAACAATAAGGAAAGTGTTTTATGGGTTCACATCACTCCTTTTTAAATCGGTTATTACAGTTGCATTCCTAAAGTCTGAAGTACATGCCTAGTGCACTTTCTACTTTGACTAAGTCTTAAGAGGGCTAAAGTTGAACCTTCATTATATTTTTCTGTGCACCTAACCTCTATGATGTTCAACTAATTTATCAATTCTGCACACTGAATGAAGTGAAATCAAAACGATTACAAACCCACAATGAAATATTTATTTATTTATTTATTGGTGTTTAAGGTCACATACTTATGCACAATGGCTAATCGTGACCGTGACAGTTTTACGGGTGGAGGAAGCCGGAGTACCCGGAGAGAACCACCGAGCAACGACGAGCAGCTGTCAGCTCCCCAACATCGTAACTCTGAACTCTGCACTGCAGCACAGGCAGGGTTAGATTGGTTGAAGACATGCGCACCATCGACGTGCAGTACGCCTCAGTACACAACGTCATCGTGCCCCCATGTAGGCAATCGGGGTGAAGTGTCTTGCCCAAGGACACAACGCGGTTGTCACAGGTGGGATTCGAACCGAGGACCTCTCGGCTTGCAGCCTGCACCTCTACCAACTGAGCCACCGCGCCCCACACCCACAATGAAAAGAAAGTGACATTTTTTTTTTGTCAGTTGACAGCGAATACATAATAATCTCAGAAGCACATGCAAAATTATTAAACCATACAGACGTAAATAAAACCACTTGTGTGTTTCCGGTTACCCAGCCAAACCAATTTTAAGTTTCAGACCCTATAAAAAAGTTTTAACTAGAAATGGTCTGTCAACCGGTATACCCCCACCGTGGCATACTGCCTAGTGTGGGTGACTGAAAAGAGGCATTCAATTTTTCTAAGTAAAAAAAAATCCAATATGGCCACCAGTCCGCCATCTTGAAACCAAGTGGAAAAAAAATTATGTCACGCACTTCCCCTCATCATATTGATCATTTTAATTTGTGAAATTTCATGAAAATGCGGCTAAAACTGTGGAAGTAGTTTGCTCCACAAGTTTACATAACAAAAAATCCAATATGGTCACCAGTCGGCCATCTTGAAACCGAGTGGGAAAAAAATTATGTCACACACTTCCCCTCAGCATGTTAATCATTTTTGTAAAGTTTCATGAAAATGCGGCTAAAACTGTGGAAGTAGTTTGCTCCACAAGTTTACATAACAAAAAAATCCAATATGGGCACCAGTCGGCCATCTTGAAACCGAGTGGGAAAAAAATTATGTCACACAATTCCCCTCAGCATGTTGATCATTTTTGTGAAATTTTCATGAAAATGCGGCTAAAACTGTGGAAGTAGTTTGCTCCACAAGTTTACATAACAAAAAATCCAATATGGTCACCAGTCAGCCATCTTGAAACCAAGTGGGAAAAAAATTATGTCACACACTTCCCCTCAGCATGTTAATCATTTTTGTAAAGTTACATGAAAATGAGGCTAAAACTGTGGAAGTAGTTTGCTCCACAAGTTTACATAACAAAAAATCCAACATGGGCACCAGTCGGCCATCTTGAAACCGAGTGGGAAAAAAATTATGTCATGCAATTCCCCTCAGCATGTTGATCATTTTTGTGAAATTTTCATGAAAATGCGGCTAAAACTGTGAAAGTAGTTCGCTCCACATGTTTACATGTGCAACAGTCCGAAGATGAAGACAGACCGACCGACGGACAAGTTGACTCCTATATACCCCTCCTAAACTTTGTTTTGTGGGGTATAATTACTTTGATGGGAATATTGCAGGTAAAATGAATCTGCAACATCGATACAGATGATCAAGAGCATGGGAAACAAATAGTGTTGAAAGAGTTCAACAACCTGATGTTGTTAGATTTTGGCTCGTCTTACTTAATTGAATAAAAAACTGCAATGTCCACCTAATTCCCCTCAGCATGTTGATCATTTTTGTGAAATTTTCATGAAAATGCGGCTAAAACTGTGAAAGTAGTTCGCTCCACATGTTTACATGTGCAACAGTCCGAAGATGAAGACAGACCGACCGACGGACAAGTTGACTCCTATATACCCCTCCTAAACTTTGTTTTGTGGGGTATAATTACTTTGATGGGAATATTGCAGGTAAAATGAATCTGCAACATCGATACAGATGATCAAGAGCATGGGAAACAAATAGTGTTGAAAGAGTCCAACAACCTGATGTTGTTAGATTTTGGCTCGTCTTACTTAATTGAATAAAAAACTGCAATGTCCACCTATTTTCTAAGCTAATGATCTATGGGAGTTAAAAAGCTTCTTGTCTCTTTCAACGCTTTAAGTTTATCTGTCCCAGTACATATAGAAATCACAAAGGTGGCAGGAATCAACAGAAATTATTCATTTTAGAGTAGGTTTGTAAATGAGATGCATGTCTATCGCACCCCCTCTCTAGGCCAAAGAGCCTCATAATGAGTATCAGAGACAAAATAATACCCCAATACATTGTAATTGATGCAGGTAATCACTGATATAAAAATACAACTTGAGGACAACTTGAGGCACTAATGATGAAAAACATTTTCTTCAGGGGTGCAGAAATTGCACGAACGACCGTTTCGTTCATGCATCTTTCGTGCAAACTGCAATTGGCAAAACCGTGTTTCCGTTCTTCTTCAAATTTTGCCTACCCACTTTGATGTGCCCGGAAATAAATCGTGCATGTTGTTATTTGCATTCAATAAAAAGTGTCTGCATTTACATGATTTTAATGAAATAAAAATTCTCCAAGTTTGGGTGTTTCGTTATTATTTATCAGTTAAAAGCAATGTGCATCGACCACAGTCGGATTGAGTCGACAAGCTGGGACTGGGTTTCATTGCTTTTCGAAGCGGCTGGGTTGTCATGACAAATAAACAAGTGATTAATTTGACACAATACGCATCGCGGATTGGTCAATAGGTATAGACTATTTCTACAATCGTGTTTTGCGATCCACATAAAAGTGGTTATCAGTGAAAACATGATTGTATAAACAGAATATACCCGGCTTTTATAGTAAATAAAAAAACACGTGTACAGTGAATTTTCAAAATGGCAAATAAGCAAGAGTCTGTGAAAGAAAATACTTTTAAAAAGTGGTCAAGTTCCGAACTATTTTTATATGATCTCAATGAGAACGGGGAAATTGAAAACTCACGTTGTACAATATGCTGCGAAATGTGGGATTATATACAGAAGGAAGCGAAATTAAGAGGGTTGAAAGGCAGTGCCCTGAACAATGTGAAAACGTACATTGACGGCGTGAATTATGTGCATCGCGCAAATGTTTCAAGGCACTGCAAACCTGGTTCATTGCATGAATTTGCATTGACCCTGAAGAACAAACTCTCCAGCAGTGACACAACACAAGCATGTAATATTAATTCCAACACAATGACCAAGCAAACAGACTCAGCTTCTGGTTCATCTGCAAAGCTACCGTTGTCACCCGCATCACATTCGACAATGAATGCTATTGAAGCAAAAACACATTTCTTAGCAGTTTCATGTTTGTCAATTTCAAAGCTTGCTTAAAAAATAAAATTTTCAAGTTAGTACATGTAACAATCATGAAAATTTGAAACATGCTGTTTAAAAAAGGTGATTTTGGTGACCAAAAAATAAAGTGAATTTTCAGCCCCAAAGCCACCAGAAGGCTTCATTTGATAGCACATTTCAAAATTTTTCTGGGGTGAGCACCTCCCCATACCCCTCCAAATCTGCTCGTGCCTTCGGCACTCGCTGTAGATGTCTTCGGCATCTACAATAGGTTAGGCAAAAAAAATTGGGTTATACAAAAAAGAATTTGCATAACCGGTTTTCAGGTTATGCTAAATTTGAATTCCTGCACCCCTGTTCTTTATTGTTGTTTTTAGAGCTCGCAGAGTACGATTCAAGTTGACTTTTAGTCGATTATTTTTCTTCAAAAGTCGATTATGAAATTTCATAATCATGCCAGCCCTATCCAAGAACAGATGCCCAACATGCCCACAAAAAAGTACTGTAAACATTCAAACTACCATTATATTGTATAGGCTTTTATAGACAGCTTGACAACAAAATGCATGCTGTGAAGTCAACTAAATTGGATATCACTTAATTGAATAACCCTGTTAAAGAAATATAACTTCCAAACACAAAACCAGTTATCATACTTTCAGTACAAATTTGACATATTAATTGCATATAGGCTATAGTGTAAACTTCAGCTAATTGAATAAAAAAATCTTGTAATATGTTGAGGAATTACCCTAGAAATCACCAAATTCCTTTTGCTTATTGATCAATTTTGTCTCAAAAACAGGCATATGATCTATTATATCTTGTTTGACAGAGTACCATGAGCTCTGTCAAACAAGATACAATTGATTAAATGCTCAGTTTATCTCTAGAATAGAGACCAAATCCCTGTTAATTGGATACACCTGTTAATCGAATAATTTTCACTCGCAAAGTTGCTATTCAATTAATAGGGTTTCACTGTATTACCTTCTTCTTGACCTTTAAAGGCCTAATTTAGATTCAGATAAACTGAATAAAGCCTAAGAACAGATGCTCCAAGAAGCCAAAAACAGGAAGTTTTGTAAACATTGAAATTGCCCTTGTACAGGCTTTTACATGCAGCTTGACTACAAAATACTGCCAAGTCATCCACTAACTCTTAACCTGCAACCTGTAATATATTTCATACCATTTGTTCATCAAATGTAGTCATGGCTGCTGTGAAGCCAGCAGCCATAACATAATTTGTAGAAAAATTTAGTTAAAGGCACCCAAATTCTACTTATTCAATTGGAGAGAGATTTGTTATCCTGAGCAGGAGTATCTGCCAGCAGCATGCAAGGAGTTAAAACGCAGTGGTTTTGATGTAGTGAAAGCTTTAAAGGATCATCAAAACATTTAAGCAGCAGCGTTCAACCGATGATCAGAACCACCACCACAATCGGCCGATTGTGTGCAATCAGATGACAATGGCAACGGCTCCTGGAACACCGGTTCAACCGATTGTTGCCAAGCATTTTGTGATGATTCATTAACCACATTTTTTTATCTTCTGCAACTGTTCAATTTTTAATGTAAAATGATGAGAATGATACCATTCAATAAAGCTGAGAAACAACCACCATGTGTATCCTTAATCTCTCTAGATGCCCCTTTACAGGATATACATGTTAAACAACATGGAAAGTATACAATTGAGCATACTTGTGGCAATCGGCACTTCATACCGGAAAAGTGAAGGTTGCACTCCATTGACTCAGGTTGCAGTAAAATTACCAGTTGCATGCACTTGGGCAGTACACGTGGCTCTGAGAGCCTCATTTACTGCCCAAGTGTGCGCAACCTGAGGCAACGAAATTTCACACAGTGAAATATGTTAAATTTAATACAATTCTTTTGGGCCTCGACTTGTATAGTAGTGCACAGTATTAAAAATTGGAATCGGCATCAGAAATCAGAATTGGTAAGCAGGGTTCGTATAACAAATTTAATTTGAAATAAATAACTTTTCCATGAAGACTTGAATCGCAAATTCCGAGGTCCCACATTTGTATCTATTTAGCTCAATACATATAGTATACAGTACAAGTTAAAATAAGTTGTAGCATAACCACAATAAGCTAAATATACTGCCATTCTTGCACTGATAAGATCAGAATCAGACATCATATTTTGGAAAGCTCTCAGTGAGAGCTTTTCAGAAAATGATGTCAGCTTTAGGTCTTATCAGTGTAAGAAGAGAATGATACATAGTTTACAGTGGTTATCCCAGCACTTACTTTGACTAGTACTGTATATTTGTTTTTTTTTATGTTTTGTAATTTCTTTCACTTGAAAGGATAAGCGTGGTGGGTTTTTCTCGTATTCAATGTCCAAATAGTTTGGGATTTTTAATCTTTTACCTTACGAAATTGGCCAAATCTGCTTGCATAATATACAAATTGTTCAAATGAAAAAGTATTGTACAGCAAATTTCAATAAAACAATATCATAGAGCCCTCTCATTACATTCCAATGAGGGGGGCAACATGATATGGATCCATTGAAATTTTGGGAAAAAATTTGAATTCTGATATCGTGTGTTGGGTCAAACTTGAACACAACTGGTCGTGTTCAGGGTGGCAGTCTTTCTGAAAGAGCAACATGAAACTGTAACAGTATGCAGAGGGTTAATTTATGTGTTGGAGGCAAGGAAAAATTTGTTTGGCCTATGAACATTTTTTTCTTTTTTCTCAAGCAATTTTGCTTTGGTTTATGATGAGGGAGGGAGAGTTTTTTTTTATTAATGCAGAACAGTCCTGTAACTAGATGAAATAAAAAGTTTACGAATTGCACTATTATGTGGAAAAAAACCCCAATGTTTTCAGTAACAGAAATTTCCCATAATGCAGCTGCATATTTAACCAACTATATCTTATTTGACAGAGCCCAATGAGCTCTGTCAAATAAGATATAGTTGGTTAAATAAATTTTTCATCCCATAAGTGCAAAATAGTATCATCAAGATTCCAGGTAAACTTAAAGTGTCAAAGACACTGCAGCTCAACTTGTCCATGAAGGGACTGAACTCAATAGAAGGATACAGTAATGCCAAGTCATTCACTCAAGTTTTTACAGAAAAGACATAACACCAAAGTTACATATGAAATCTGAAAAAGATCAGGTGAGGGATACGGCCTGTTCGATGTACAAATGAAATTGATTTATGTCAAAACCAAGATGGCCGATGGCAGCCATGTTTTTGAACAAAATTCAGAAAAATTTGATAGCTCCCATCTAGACAGCACACCAAAGCTACATAGGAAATTTGAAAAAGATTGGACGAGAGATGCAGTCTGTAGGGTTTGCTAATGTAATTGTTGACAATTTATAGGCCAAATCAAAGATGGCTACTGGCGGCCATATTTTTCAACAAAATTCAGAAAAATCCAATAGCCCCTACCTAGACATCACAACAAAGCTACACATGAAATTTGAAAAAGTTTGGGTGAAAGATGTGACCTGCAGGGAGTGCTAATGGAATTGTTGACAATGTGTATGCCACATCCAAGACGGCTGCTGGCAGAGATATATTTTTCAACAAAATTCAGAAAAATTTGATAGCTCCCATCTAGACATCACATCAAAGCTATACATGAAATTCGAAGAAGATCAGGTGAAAAATACTGCCTGCAGGGTGGGCTAATGGAATTGTTGACAATTTATATGCCAAATCTAAGATGGCCATGTTTTTCAACAAAATTCTGAAAACTCAAAAAATTTATAGTAATTTATATATTTTTTATACTTACCAATGACCCAGACATAGTTGCTGGTGCTAACTCTTAAAAATATAGGGCCAAACACAAATTTTGCCCCCCAATCCCCAAAATTTGCATCTAAAACCAAAGAAATCATGTCCTGAATGGCCCTCCATACTTCACCTCTACTGCGCATGCGCAGTGTCAAGGACGTCCCGAAATTGGCACCATTAATCATTCTTACCATCAGTGCCTGGTAAGCGCTATGTCCTCAGCGGGGAGGTATGAGTTCCCAACTCCTGGGAGGGCCATCCCCGTCTGGGTCATTGGTAAGTATAAAAAATGTTAAAAAATTTATAGTAATTTATATATTTTTTATACTTACCAATGACCCAGACATAGCTGGTGCTAACTCTTAAAAATCTAGGGCCAAACACAAATTTTGCCCCCCAATCCCCAAAATTTGCATCTAAAACCAAAAGAAATCATGTCCTGAAGGACCTCCATACTTTGCCCTCACTGCGCATGCGCAGTGTCAAGGACGTTCCGAAATTGCCACCAATCATCATTCTAACAAGCAGTGCCTGGTCAGCGCTATGTACTCAGCGGGGAGGTATGAGTTCCCAACTCCTGGGAGGGCCATCCCCGTCTGGGTCATTGGTAAGTATAAACAAGAGGCCCCACGGGGCCTGAAGCGCTCATCTTGTACAGAACACAATTTAAACAGAGTCCAAGAATGAGTCTACATCAAGCAAGCCATCTCCATAGGCTACACTGTCAATCCTTGAGTCCCTCAGGAGTGACAAAAATAATCTGGGCATCATGCCTTTTCTTCAGTCGATCATAAGTAAAATGTAGAGCTCCCCAATGAAGCCCCTTGATACAACCTATGTGGATTAATCTTAGTACCTCTAGAGGGTTCTGAATACAAAATTTTGAATTCTTCAGCAAAATGGCCAATTCCGGCTCCCATAGAGAGCCTGTAAAGAAATTTCTTCGAATTGCACTAAGTTCAAATTTGGGCTACCATAGCGAGCCCAAATATTAACATATGGATCCGATTTGAACAAACTTGAATCTGACCCCCCTAGAGATGTTGTATACCAAATGTGAAAGCATTCTGACAAATGAATCTGTAGAAGAAGATTTTTGAAGAAATTCCCTCATATTGTACTAAGTTAAATTTCATGTTCCCATATGGAGCCCAAATATTAACCTAGGCACTCGAATTGAACAACCTGGAATCTGACCCCCCTAGAGATGTTGTATATCAAATATAAAAGCATTCCGACTGGTCGATCTGAAGAAGAAGATTTTTAAAGAAATTTCCTCATATTGCACTAAGTAAAAATTTGGGCTACCATAGTGAGCCCAAATATATACCTAGGGATCTGATTTGAACAAACTTGAATCTGACCCCCATAGAGATGTTGCATACCAAATATCAAAGCATTCTGACTGATGGATCTGAAGAAGAAGATTTTTTTAAATTACCCTCCATATTGAACAAAGATAAAATATGGGCTTCCGTAGGAAGCCCAAATATTAACCTAGGGACTTGGTTTGAAAAATCTAGAATCTGACCCTCATAACAGTGATGTATACCAAATATTAAAAGATTCTGACTGGTGGTTCTGAAGAAGAAGATTTTTAAAGAATATTCCCCATATTACCCTATGTTAAAACTTCGGGCTCCTGTAGAGAGCCCAAATATGAACCAATGAGCTTTATTTCAACAAACTTTTATCTGACCCCCCTATGAATGCTGTATACCAAATATCAAAAGATTCTGATGATTGGTTCTGGAGAAAAGATTTTTTTAAATTTTTGCAAATATGCTGACTCAGCATTTTTTCGATGCCCATTACAGAACACCATAACATAACCGATGGCAATTTTTTTTTACCATTCAATTCTACTGGTCATAAGGATACTTCATAACAAATAAAAGCTCTCTGTTCCGTGGGGTTTGGGAAATATGGGCGTTTGAAAATATTTCTATTTTTAGCTCCCAGGGTTCCCATGGAGATGCAGGAATTTTTTTTTTTGCATGGGTCAAGTGCTTATGACCCAATACTACCACAAACCAAATTTGGTTCATACCGGACCATCGGTTCAGAAAATAGAAATTTTGGGCGGGGCCAAAAATCTTACCCCTCCTATTACAAAGCCAAATATTACTTCACGAACTTCGTTTGAACAAACTTGATTCTACACCTCATATGGAAGCTCCATAGCAAATATCAAGTCATTGTACACACTGGTTCTTGAGAAGATTTTTAAAATATTTTGGAGCATTTTCCCCCACTCCCTCCCTATGGGGCTGGGCATGCTGAGTTGAACAAAAATGAAATGCCCCTTTGGGACCATCACTCACACAAACTTTCACTTGAATTGGCCCAGTGGCTTTGGAGAAGACCAAAACATGGTGTTGACGGACGACGGACGAGAGACGCCGGACGACAGACGACGGACGGAGAGCGATGAGATTAGCTCAGCTTGACTTTGTCAAGATGAGCTAAAAATATATAAATTACTATAAATTTTTTAACATTTTTATACTGTACCAATGACCCAGACATAGCTGAATAGTAAAAAGGCTGGAGGGCCTAGGACATAAAGGGAAAATCCAATAAGCTCAACTATATAATATAGAGTCAACCCCTCAAGGAGAAAAGGGGTATTAGGCTTTACATGTATCTTTCTTATTTTATGATAAATTAGAAAGATACAATACCCTTCATAATTGAGCACAAAAACATTCATGTTCTCTATTAACATCCAGTATAACCCTTTATACTAATTATTTTTAAAGTAAGCCAATAAATAAAGTTAGTCCAGAGAATTGAGACTCTTTATATTCTTTAAAAGTGTCCGAGGATTGTATATTAACGCCCGTTTGACACTTGACATAAACAAATGCTTCACACCAAGCTCCACTTTAAAAATATGACATGAAAGAATTCTTTAACATTAATATTACACTTTAAAACCATCCCGGAAACGACTCAGAATTACTGACTCTGGAGGAATTCCCTTGCTTTTCACTATAAAGCAGGTGACCTAAGGGAACACCCTCCCCCCCCCCCCCCCCTTCCCCTTGCCCTAGGTCAAATAGCCCAGAGCAAAGAGGGAAGCAGGACAGAATCACTGCCGGAACAGAAAGCCTGCATAACTATAGTTGCAACTGTTTAGTGGACGACATTCTGAGCAACAGATAACGGACCTAAACAATGCAGGTCTCCAGAAATGGACTCAATATTTCTGAGATAAAAATTCGTGAATGTGGATGGCTGAGACCAATAAGCAGCCTTCATTAAATCTGTAATAGCAACACTATTAGCGTAAGCCCAAGAAGTAGAAAGAGTTCTTACTTCATGAGCCGAAATCTTAAGCACAGACTGCTGAGAAGATAAATTTTCATAAGCAGTACGGATAGTTAATTGAATCCATCTAGCAATAGAATGGACCGAAATGTCCTTTCTATTAGGCATCAGAGACAGAAAGAAACGCTTCCGTCCCTTTCTGATAAACTGAGATCTCTGTTTATAAATACGTAAAGCTCTAACAGGACAGAGTAAAGGCCTACGCCCGTCTGAAGACGGCAGTGCCTTAATAACAATCGGTTCCGGATATTTATTAGGAGCCTGATTCTTAGCTAAAAATCCAACATTAGTAGTGAAGGTGATAGTGTTCCCGACACTACGATAGTGAGAATCGTCCACCGATAGTGCATGAAGCTCACTGACTCTAGCAGAAGAGAAAGCTAAGAGAAAAGCTGTCTTATAAGACAAGAATTTGAAATCTACTGTCCCAAGAGGCTCAAATGGCTTTTCCTTCAGTTTAAGAAGAACCCAAGCTAAATTCCACTTAGGAATTAATCTAAGAGTTCTGGGTCTATTTATCGAGAAGTTTCTAACTAACTTAAAGAGACGTTAGATCCAATTCGTAAACTATCGTGGTGTGCATAGGTATCAGATAACATAGACCTATAACCCTTAATAGTAACAGGCTGCAGTTTGACCTCATCAAACAAGTATACTAGAAAGTTTGCAATGTCTGGTATGGAGGGATCAAAAATATCAATAGAATGATCCCTACACCAACGACGAAAAACCTTCCACTTAGCCGCATAGTTTAGCGAAGAGGAGGTCCTCCTACAGTTAGAAATCGCGTCCACTGCTCGTCCTGTAAAGTGCTTGCCATGCAAGAAGGACCGCACAACGGAAAAACGTGAAGGTTGAGACCTTGCGGGTTGTGATGAAGTTGACGCGGTTTCCCCTGCGAAAGAAGATCCTCCCGTGGAGGAAGCTTTCGCGGTAGGTCCCACAACAGACACCTGAGTAGATTTATCCGCGGTCTCTGTGGAGACAGAGATGCTACCAACAGAATCTTGCATTGAGATTGTTTTATTTTTAGCAATATTTGCTGAATCAACGGCGCTGGAGGATACGCATATCCTATCATTCCGTCCCATGAGATCGATAGAGCGTCTACTGCAAATGCTCTTGGATCCGGACACGGTGACACATACGTCTGCAACTGATTGTTGAGATGTGTCGCAAATAAGTCTATCATTGGCCGTTCCCATTGGTAGCAAATCTGATTGAATACTTGTTTGTTGAGAGTCCACTCCGACGGCAACAAGTGACCCTTCCGTGAAAGGGAGTCTGCAAGTACATTCAGACGACCCGGTATATGACGGACCGAAAGTAGAACTTGATGTTCTAGAGCAAACAGAAGGATTCTTTCCGTTAAATTGAATAACGGAACGGAATGAGTGCCTCCCTGGTTCCGTATATACGCCACTACTGTCGTATTGTCGGACAGGATTTGGACATGAGCTTTGTGAATAAGGTCCATCCAATGACGTAATGCAAGCCAAATTGACATCATTTCCTTGATGTTTATGTGCTTGCTTAGGAACTGCGGATCCCAAAGACCCTGGCATCTCGAATCCGTTGGGATCAATGATGCACCCCAACCTGTTTGACTGGCATCCGTCATAATCGTAAAACTCGGATCCGGCAACTGCAGCGGAACTCCCTGAGTTAACCACTGAATGTTTGCCCAAGTCTGAATCTCTTGTTTCACTTGATCTGACAAGAGAACGTCTATGTCGAGCAAATGAATCTTCACACTCCAATTCTGAGTCAAGAAAATTTGGAGAGGACAAGTGCGTAACCGCCCCATCGGAATGAGATCCGCAGCGGCTCCGCACAGACCTATCAGTCTCATGAACTCCCTCGCTGTGACTTTGTCTGCATGAAGACAATAGCGAGCATAACAACTGACTAATTTCGCTCTGGTTAACGGCAGACGAACGAGATTGTTGTGCGTCTCGAAGCTCATTCCTAGATGAGTGAATGACTTGGACGGCACCAGATCCGACTTCTCCTCGTTTATTATAAAACCGAGACATCGGAGCAATCGAAGCAGATTCTGCACATCGTTCTGAAGCGTTAACTCGTTGCCGTACCTCTGAAGAATGTCGTCCAGGTAGGCTGACGTTACCGCAGACGAATGAGCTCGGAAATAGATCATTACCGAGTTCATTACCCGAGTGAAAGCCCAGGGTGCTAGGTTCAATCCGAAGCACATCGCCCGGAATTGATACACCACTCCTAGGACTGCGAAGCGTAGATACTTTCTGAATGTCGGATGTACCATGACATGAAAGTACGCATCTTTGAGATCTATGCTTGTAGCATAATCGTTCACCCGAATACTCGCTCTGACCGATCGAATCGTCTCCATATAAAACTTCGGAGCGACGATCAGCTTGTTTATCCAGCTCAAATCTATGACTGGACAGAACGAGCCGTCTGGTTTCGGAACCAGAAACAGATGGCTGTAGAATCCCGGTGTTTCCTGGTCTTCTACGACCTCTACCGCGTTCTTCATTAAAAGAGACTGCACCTCCGATAACAGAGCATCTCTTTTCTGCGGATTTGACGGAAGTTGAGTCCATTTTGGACTTCGAGTTAATGGAGGCTTTCATTTGAAGGATATTCTTAGACCTTCCGAAATCACCCCTCTCACCCAAGGGTCGTCCGTAATCGACGCCCACTCTTCTGAAAAACTCTACAACCTTCCGCCAACCGGAACACGATAGAGGTTGAAGCCATCACCTCCTGGACCTGCAAGGCTTGCGGGAGGAGAAACCACGTCCTCCACGACCCGCACCTCGTCCCGTCGACCTCGGGGCGTCCGACCGGTTGTCCCAGCCCGAAGGACGTCCCGCACGTGAGTCGCTGCCTTGACGGTCTCTTGAATAAGACCAAGAGGACGCACCGGAACCTCTATAGGAACCTCTCTTGGGCACATTAGTCCCAGAAGTGCCTGCCTTATTCTTATCTGCTGTATCCAACTTTTTGGAAGCGGATTTAAACAGCAGAGAATCCGAAACTTTCTTAGTAATTTTATCATAGATTGCAGAAAGCTTGCCGTCGAAGAGAAGTTCTCCGGAGACCAAAGCGACTCTAAGAGAGTTCTTCACCTTACTATCCACGCGTGTGGATGTAGCTAGGGCTGCGTCACGTCTAACCAACTCCAGGTTTGCCACTGAAAGGGCGGAGTTATACGTGGAATAAGCTACTGCCCTTGAAAGAAGTCTTAAAGAGGATTGTATATCCTGGAATTCTTTCCCTTGAAGACGCAGTGATAACGCCTTTGTAAGGTGGTCTGCGTAAGATAAGGCGTCTAAACTGGCCCTGTTAGACGTAATTGTCGTATCCAACACCGCGGTTGGTATGGACGTAGACAACGGTAATGACAATTCTAAGTCTTCCGCCTCGCCGTCAAGACGCCGAGGAACTCTCGGAATACCCTGTCCTGCCGTATCGAATTTATTCCTTGCATTAATGAAAGGCAGGTTAAGAGCATTCGTGGACAAGAAACCAGCTTTGCCTGTTTTGGAAGCAAGCTTGAAGATAGCGTCGTTCAATAATTCAAATGTTCTTGTGACATTATTGGACTGAGACGGAAACTCAGGGACGATGTCTCTGAACCGCTCGAAGAATTCAGTGTCCAATGACGCTATCAGTCTCTTGTCCGGTACCGCAGCAGTCTGGCCCGACGGAACAACTTGAGGAAGGAAGTGCCGGATGAAATCCACGGCAGCTTTATGTTGTTCCGAAAGGGATAGCTCCAAGTCATCTGTATCCCTTTCACCATCCGGTCGGACCTCATGATGCTCCCGTTCGTCCGCACCCGATGCTTCGGCGGAGCGTACCGACCCAGCGCCGTCGGATAATTCCCGATCCGACACCGATTCTGTCGATTGCTGGGATGCTGCGATAATTTGTGCTCTCTGAGCTAGCACGTCCGTCACCGAGGCCTGCGGAGTAGCGGTCTTTTGGTGCTTAGCCGTGGAAGCTCCGCATCAACTGACTCCCGCATACTCTTCCTATGCGAACGTCCGGAGTCTACCGGCCTCGTGTCCCTGGCTACCGGATGGCGTGACCTGGTCGCCGATGAATCCCTGATCAGCGAAGCTGGTAGAATATCCGTGGTAACGTAGCCAAGGTGCGGTCGGGTGCACTGGTGAGAGGATGAGGAAGCCTGAGCAGTCTCAGCGGACTGCCTATACAATGGAGCGTCCCGAGCGACGGACGTGTGCTCCGCTTGCGACACATTTTGTACCACAACATCTGGTCCCAGATGTTGTTATACGAGAGAGGGGCCTCTCTCGCCTGCGGCCCGGCTGGACCTGGATGAGCTAGGAACCGGACTAAAAGGCTTCCTCCGATCTCTCCTATTATCCGCAGTCACTGGGTGTGCACCTTGTATGTTTATAGTGCTCGCATCACCCAACATTTCCTCCTGGACCGCAACGGACGAACCCGGGTGCCGAACCAGTCGGCGAATGGACGTTACACCGGGCGAGCTAGCGGACGACAGTGCCGTCGATCCTACTCGGGACCTCTTAGGCAACTGTCGTATCTCCATGAGCACTTTTGCCGTTAGCTCTGCATTCAATTGTGACGATGGAAGCGCACTCTTGGAAGATAACATGGAAACATCACCCTGTTCTTGTTCCTCTGAAATAGAAACTGATAGACTAGAGTGACCCTGCGGAGAAAGGACCGGCATAGCCCTTTCTCCACTAACAACATATCGTGACACACGTTTCCAATGTTTGTCATCCCAATATTGACATATTGAACAGGAGTTAGTGCGAGTACACTGACTACAATAAATACAATGATCATGAAAGTCAGAGGAAGATTTCTTCCTATTACAATTTGAACAATGTCCTTTCATTGTGAAAAGACAAGTCCTAGTACTCGCACAAACCCCTAAAAACAAAGATACATAATAACATGATCCATTAACATAGAAAAAACAAATTGAAATTCAAAATAATTTTGAAAAATATTTTTTCAGCGAAGCCCAAGTTTCTGAAAAGTAACATTGAGCCCCAATGGATCCCAAGGCTAAGTGTGGTCAAAAATTTTAAAATTATTTTAAATAATTAATGCAACACTTACGGATAATAATAATGTATCTTGTAATGAGATAAACTACTCCAAAGGCAAAAAGCCCCCCTCAAAAGAGACTGTTGCCAATGTAAACAAGAAGTGTATAAACACCAGAAAACATGACTCAAGGCACTGACAATACTGGCCCGAAATCAGTTATCAACAATACACACTATCTGATGCAAAACAGAGACTTCCAGGGAAGAATCTTCAGAACATCAGATGGTAGATGCAGAACACAACGTCTAAACACCCATGGATGAGAACGTAAACATGGGGAAAATAACAGAATTCATTCTGTAACCAAGCTAATTCTCCCAAGAAATTTTAGTAGTAATCTTACTCAAAAATATGCCAAAAGCATGGGAGAATAGCAAGGGGGGACTTACAGGATAAGGAGAGAGGAAACACTGAATAAGCAGTGCAACTTCATAGCAAGAATGACAACAACAGGCCCATGCCTTGAAACTTAAAAAATGTATAGTAATTTATATATTTTTTATACTTACCAATGACCCAGACATAGCTGGTGCTAACTCTTAAAAATATAGGGCCAAACACAAATTTTGCCTCCCAATCCCCAAAATTTGCATCTAAAACCAAAGAAATCATGTCCTGAATGGCCCTCCATACTTCACCTCTACTGCGCATACGCAGTGTCAAGGACGTCCCAAAATTGGCGCCATTAATCATTCTTACCACCAGTGCCTGGTAAGCGCTATGTCCTCAGCGGGGAGGTATGAGTTCCCAACTCCTGGGAGGGCCATCCCCGTCTGGGTCATTGGTAAGTATAAAAAATATATAAATTACTATAAATTTTTTAAGATTTTTATACTGTACCAATGACCCAGACATCGCTGAATAGTAAAAAGGCTGGAGGGCCCAGGACATAGAGGAAAATCCAATAAGCTCAAATAAGCTCCAATAAGCTCAACTATATAAAATAGAGACATCTCCTGGAGGAGAAAAGGAGAAATAGAAATAGGCTTCACGTGTATCTTTCTTATTTATGATAAATTAGAAAGACACAATACCTTCTATAATTGAGCATCATAACATCCATATACTACGAAAGTGAGAATCGTCCACCGATAGTGCATGAAGCTCACTGACTCTTCAGCAGAAGAGAAGACGAAGAGAATTGCTGCCTTCAAAGGCCAGAATTTGAAACTACTGTCTCAAGAGGTTCAAATGGTTGCATTAGTTAATAAGAACCCAAGCTGAATTCCGAATAGGAATTAATCTAACGATTCTAGGTCTCTTATCGAAAAGTTTCAAACTAACTTAGATAAAGAGACATTAGGCTCAATTGTAAACTATCATGGTGTGCATAGGTATCAGATAACATAGACCTATAACCTTTAAAAGTAACTGGCTGCAGATGATCTCGTTAAACAAGTATACTAGAAAGTTTGCAATGTCTGGTATGGAGGGATCAAAAATATCAACATAAAGATCCCTACACCAACGACGGAAGACCCTCCACTTTAGCCGCATAGTATAGCGAAGAGGAGGTCCTTCTACAGTTAGGAATCGCGTCCACTGCTCGTCCTGTACAATGCTTGCCATGCAAGAAGGACCGCACAACGGAATACGTGAAGGTTGAGACCTTGCGGGTTGTGATCGAGTTGACACAATTTCCCCAGCGAAAAAAGATCCTCTCGTGGAGGAAGTTTCCGCAGTAAGTTCCACAGCAGACATCTAAGAAAATTTATCCACCGTCTCTGTGGAGACAGAGATGCTACCAACAGAATTGTATTGTGAATGTAAAATCCTAGCAATATTTGCTGAATCAACAGCGCTGGAGGATACGCATATCCTATCATCCCGTCCTACTAGATCGATAGAGCGTTAACTACATATGCTCGGGGATCCGGACACGGTGACACATACGTCTACAATTGATTGGAGAGTTGTGTCGCAAGTAAAATTATCACTGGGCGCTCCCATTGGTAGCAAATCTGATTGAATACCTGTTTGTTGAGAGTCCATTCCGACGGCAACAAACGACCCTTACGTGAAAGGGAGTCTGCTAATACGATCCGACGACCGAGAATATGACGAACCGAAACAGAACTTGGTGTTCTATAACAAACAGAAGGATTCTTTCCGTTAAAATCAATAACGGAACCGAATGAGTGCCACCCTGGTTCCGGATATACGCAACTACTGTCGTATTATCGGACAGGATTTGAACATGCGTTTCTGAATAAAATTCATCCAATGACGTAGTGCAAGCCAAAATAATATTCTTCCTTGGAAGTTAAGTGCTTGCCTAAAAACTGCGGAACCCAAAGACCCTGGCACTTCGAATCCGTTGGGATCAAAATTGTGTCCCAACCTGTTTGACTGGCATACGTCATAATCGAAAAACTCGGATCCGGCAACTACAGTGGAACTCTCTGAGTCAACCACCGAATGTTAGCCCACGTCTGAATCTCTTGTTACACTTGATTGACAAGAGAACGTGTATATCGAGCAATTCAAGATTGCTGAAAGGTTGCCGTCGAAGAGAAGCTTCTCCGAGACCGAAGCGACTCTGAGAGAGTTCTTCACCTTACTATCCACGTGCGTGGATGTAGCTAGGGCTGCGTCACGTCTAACCAACTCCAGGTTGCCACTAAAGGGCGGAGTTATACGTGGAAAAACTACTGTCCCTGAAAGAAATCTCATTGAGGATCATATCCTGGAATTCTTTCTCTTGAAGACGCAATGATAATGCCTCAGTAAGGTGGTGTACGTATGATAAAGCGTCTAAGTTAAGTCTATTATACATCATTGTCGTTTTCAACATCGTGGTTGGAATTGACATAGACGGTGAAAAAGATAATTTCCAGTCTTCAGCCTCGCCGTCTTAGACGCAAAGGAACTCTCGGTATGTCCAGTTCTGCCAACAAAAATTTATTTCCTAGAATTCATGAAAGGCAGAATAGAGCATTGCGGACAAGAAACTAGACTAGCATGTTTGGTAGCAAGCTTATATATAGCGTCGTTCAATAATTCGAATGTTCTAATGACATTATTGGACTGCGTCGGCAACTCAAGGACAATGTCCCTGAACCGATCCAAAACTCCTTGTCCAATGACGCCATTAGTCTCTTATCCAGCATCGCAGCAATGTAGTCCGACGGAACAACCTCTGGAAGATAATGCCGGAAGAAATGTATGGCAGCTTCTGTTGTTCCGAAAGGGAAAGCTCGAAATCGTCCGAATCCCTTTCGCCATCCTGTCGGACCCTATGAAGTGTTCGGTCGTCCGTACCTGATGCAACAGCGGAGCACACCGACCCAGCGCCGTCGGATTATTCCTGATCCGACCGAGAATCTGTCGTTTGCTGGGATGCTACGATAAGTTGTGCTATTTGGATAGCACGTCCGTCATTGAGGCCTGTGGAGAAGCGGTCTTACGATGCATTGCCGCTGGAAGCTCCGTGTTCGTTACCCAGTGCATACTACTATTATGCGAGCGACCGGAGTGTGCAGGTCTCGTGTCCCTTGGCTACCCGATGGCGTGACCTGTTTGCCATGGAGTCACTGAATGATGAAGCTGGCCGGATACTCGAGGTCACGTAGCCAATGTGTGGTCGCGTGCGCTGCTGTGAGGATGAGGAAGCATTATCGACAGTCACTCGGACTGTCTATATAACGGAGCGTCCCGAGCGGCGGACATATGCTCCGAATGTGAAATGTCTGTACCGCAACATCCGGTCCCATATGTTATTGCACGAGAGAGGGACCTCTCTTGCTCGCCGCCCGGACGGACCGGACGAGCTAGGAACCAGACTAACAGGCTTCCTCCGATCTCTCCTCTAATCCGTCGTCACCGGGTGTGTACTAAAGTCTATTATAGTGCTCGCATCACCCAAATCTCCTTCCTAGACCGCAACGGACAAACCCGACTGCCGAACCATTCGATGAATGGACGCCACACCGGGTGAGCTAGCGAATGTCAACTCCGTCGATCCTACTAGGGACCTCTTAGGCTATTGACGTAATCCATGAGCACTAATTGCCGCTAGCTCTTCATTAACTATGATGACAGAGGCACACTTCTGAAAGACATCTCAGTAATTTTGCGAACAAGAAACCAGACATGCTTGTAAATAGCAAGCATATAAAATATATATATAGCGTCGTTCAATAAATCGAAAGTTCTGAGACATTATTGGACTGTGTCGGAACTGAGGGACGATGTTCCTGAACCGAACCAAAAATTTCTATGTCCACCGACGCTATCAGTTTCTTATCCAGTATCGCAGCATTCTGGTCCGACGAAGAACCTCTAGAAGATGAAGTCGGATGACATGTACAGCAGCTTATGTTGTTCCGAAAGGGAAAGCTCGAAATCCTCCGAATCCCTTTCGGCATCCCGTCGGACCATATGAAATTTTCGGCCGTCCGCACCTGATGCTTCCACGGAGCGTCCCGACCCAGCGTCGTCAGATATTACATGATGCGACAGAGATTCTGTCGTTGCTGGGATGCTGCGATAAGTTGTGCTATTTGGGATAGCACGTCCGTCACCGAGGCCTGTGCATTAGCGGTCTTACGATGCTTTGCCGCTGGAAGCTCCGTGTACGTTGACTCCCGCATACTTCTTATACGAACGTCCGGAGTCTCCAGGCCTCGTGTCCCTGGCTATCTGATGGCGTGACCTGGTCGCCGAGGATTCTCTGATTGGCGAAGTTGACTGGATATCGGAGGTCACGTAGCCAAGGTGCGGTCGTGTGCGCTGCCATGAGAATGAGGAAGCCTTATTGACAGTCTCTCCGGACTGTCTATATAACGGAGCGTCCCGAGCGGCAGACGTATGCTCCGAATGCGAAACATTTTGTACCACAACATCTGGGGCCAGATGTTGATGTACGAGAGAGTGGCCTCTCTCGCTCGCAGCCCGGATGGGCCTGGACGAGCTATGAACCGGACTAAAAGGCTTCCTCCGTTCTCCCCTCTAATCCACCGTCACTGGGTGTGCACTTGGTTGTTTTATAGTGCTCGCATCACCCAAAACTCCTTTCTAGACCGCAACGGACGAACCCGGCTGCCGAACCATTCGATGAATGGACGCTACACCGGGCGAGCTAGCGGACGTCAAAGGCCGTCGATCCTACTAGGGACCTCTTAGGCAATTGACGTATTTTCATGAGCACTTTTCCGCTAGCTCTTCATTAATTGTGACGACGGAGGCACACTTTTGGAAGACATCACGGATACATCACCCTGTTCTTGATCGTCTGAAATAGAGATTGATAAACTAGAGTGACCCTGTGGGGAAAGGACCGGAATGGCCATTTCCCCACTAACATACCGTGACACACGCTTCCCATGTTGTCATCGAAATTAACACATACAGAAACAGGAGTTAGTGAGAGTACACTGACTACATTTATACAATGATTATGAAAGTCAGAGGAAGATTACCTCTTATTACAATTGAACAATATCCTTTCAATGTGAAAAGACAACAAAGTCCTAGTACTCGCACCAACCCCTGACAATCAAAATACATAATAACATGATCCATTAACATAGAAAAAATAATTGAAATCAAAAAATTTTGAAAAAATATTTTTTCAGAAAAGCCCAAGTTTCTGAAAAGTAACATTGAGCCCCAATGGATCCCAAGCCTAAGTGTGGGCAAAAATTTTAAAAATATTTTAAACAATTAATGCAACACTTACGAATAATAATAATGTATGTAGATATGATTAAACTAACATCAATATATTATTTTCAAGAAATCCCCCCTCACACAGAGGGCTGTTGTCAATGTAAACAAGAAGTGTAAAAACACCAGAAACAAGACTCCCGGCACTGATAACCCTGGCCCGAAATCAGTACCAATAATACACTATCTGATGCAAAACAGAGACTTCCAGGGAAGAAACTGCAGAACATCAGATGGTAGATGCAGAACACTACGCCTAAACACCCATAGGTGAAGACGTAAACATGGGGAAAAGAACAGAATTCATTCTGTTATCCAGCTAAAACTCCCAAGAAATTTTAGTAATATTACAGAAAATATGCCAAAAGCATGGGAGAATAGCTAGGGGGAACTTAAAGGAAAGGGAGAGAGGAAAACACTGAACAAGCAGTGTAACTTGACAACAAGAATGACAACAACAGGCTCTTGCCTCGAAAATAGGTAACTTAACATAATTTCATTAAAAAATTTTAAGTTACAGCCCTGATTATTTTCTGTCACTCATTTTTCCTCTCCTCCTTCTATATCCTCCTTAGAATCACCATTTCTCTAATATTTATGTGTCTGGCATCATTTAAACTGAGATTTACAAGCACAAAGATCAGTCAGATGTTAACTGATGAAGGGCCAATCAAAGAATGATTAATGGCGCCAATTTCGGGATGTCCTTGACACTGCGCATGCGCAGTAGAGGTGAAGTATGGAGGGCCATTCAGGACATGATTTCTTTGGTTTTAGATGCAAATTTTGGGGATTGGGGGTCAAAATTTGTGTTTGGCCCTATATTTTTAAGAGTTAGCACCAGCAACTATGTCTGGGTCATTGGTACAGTATAAAAATATTATAAATTTATAGTAATTTCTATATTTTTATACTTACCAATGGCCCAGACATAGCTGGTGATAACTGTAAAATATCGAGGGCCAAACACAAATTTTGCCACCCCAATCCCCAAAATTTGCATGCAAAACCGAAAATTAGAAGTCCTATCTGGTCCTCCATACATTTACTCTCTGCGCATGCGCAGATGCCAGGAAGTGACCGGAATTGGCGCCAACATCATTCTTTGTAAAAGAGAGTATTACATAATAATTCAGTGGGGAGGTATGAGTGCCCACTCATGGGAGGGCCCTTCCCGTCTGGGCCATTGGTAAGTATAAAAATATAGAAATTACTATAAATTTATAATATTTTTACAAGGTATACCAATGGCCCAGACATAGCTGAATCATAAAAAGGTGGAGGGCCTAGGACTTCCGAAATAATTCCAATCCTGCAATCCATGATGAAAGGAACTTAGAATAATTAGGGATTACATGTATGTCTCTCTATACAGTAATAGAGGAGACATATTCTAAATAAGGAGCCCAATTTAAGTAATTCCTTATTGTAAGCATGAAGACAAGTTCCTAATTTTTAAGGCTAGTCCGGACTAAGCCCCAAAAATTAGGATGGCGTATCTGAGAATGAGTGAAAATCTTCCACAAACATACGCATTATAATAACACTTCAGCTGCATGCAGGATATAAATATGGATAAAACTGCTTCCTTCAAAGGTACATACTTTTTAAGCCAGAGAAGGGGTAAAAATCCCCCCCCCCCCCCCTTTTTTTTGATGAAATCTTCAAAAGAAAGAGGGGAGAGCTCTGGAAACAATAAGAGCGGTACCAAAAAACAATATAAATAATCATCGAACAGGCACTCAGGTATTAATTCATGATTAATAAATGGTGCTTAACGTTACTTCAGAAGTTATGGCTATAGCGACGATCCTGGTAATTAATATTGCCCACTAAATAACATACACTGCAGACAACATACACAGGTATGTCGAAAACTGGTGATGTATAAAAATACAACATACACATATCCAATCGAGCCACACTGAACGATCCCTGAGAAAACACACTTAATAGGTTATCCACAGGCGGCCTCTGTACAATAAATTCCAGTAACAACACTCTCCAATGTGTACTAATCGATATCTACGATCGTAAAAACATGTGTGTGAATTGAGTAGACAAAATAGAAACTTGGATCTAGAAATGGAAGTAGGTATGATTAACAGACTCCGATACGGACCGCCCCCGAAATAGACAATTTTTTCAAGGTCCACAAAATACAATAAAGCGTTAGCCTAATAATATAATGCGCGAGAGCATTTAAATTTAGCATGTTATCATCTGAATACCAGTTAACTGGTTATGCAGCCTCCAAGGTACCCAAAGAGTAGCAATTAATTGTGATGATTTTCAAATAAGTGCTCGTATATAACAAATCTACAAATAATCACAGGAGACTAATCCAACTAAAAAGTGGATGTGCCCATGAGGTTGCCTAGAACATGACCCAAATGCATAGTATGTATGTATTAAAATATATGAGGCTTGTGGGAAGAAAACTATGTCTTGCCCAGAAATTTCCTCTAAAGACATAGGCAGTGTGTGTGTGGGGGGGAGGGGGGGGAATTCAGAGTTATATCGAAATCTCCTCGCCCGCATTATTTAATCGTTCCTGTGCCAGTTATCAAAAAATATAGGAACCGCGATGGTTCCCTCACGTCTAACTGACTCCATTATGCCACTATGGGCGGAGAAGGATGTGAAGAATAAAACATCCCATTAAAGAAGACCCTTTCCTGGAGGAAGCTTCTGGGGAGCGCCCCATAACAGATACTTGAGAATACTGATCCAAAGTTTGTGACAACAGAGGTGCTACTAGTAGGATACACAACAAGACTGTTTAATCGTAAATCTTAAACAAAATCTACTGAATCAAATGAATTGGAAGATACCCATATCCTATCATTCATCCCCATGAATTCTGTAGAGCATCTACTGCATGCGCTCAATGATCTAGGCATGGCGACACAAATGACGGTAACCAATTGTTCCGATGCGTCGCAAAATGAACTATCATGGGGTGATCCCACTGGTAGCAAAACTGTCCAAATACTCGCATGTTGAGCGTCCAATACAAATGAAACAGGCGACCTTTCCGCGGAGCGAGTCTGCTAGTACGTTCAGACGACCCGGTATATGACGGATAGAGAGTTAACATGAAAATTCTTCTCCGTTAGTTATCATAATGGAAATGAATGGGTGTCGCCCTGGTTCCTGATGTACGCAACCACTATCGAGTTGTTCAATATATTGGCATCATTCTTTGATGTTTATGTGTTTCTCCAGGAACCGAGGGTCCCAAGACCCCTGCATTTTGAGTCTGTCGGACTCAAGAGTTGTGCCCCAAACTATTGGCTCATACCTGTCATAATCGTGAAAGCAGGATCTAGAAGTTGCAGCGGAACTCTTTGAGTTAACCACTGAATATCTGCCCCAATATAGACCTTTTGTTTACTAGTTCTGTTAAAACAATACTGGTCCTGAGCGAATGCGTTTTCACACTCCAGACCTGGTTAAAGAATAATTGGAGGGGATGTGTGCATAAGTGGCCCATCTAAACAAGATGCGTAGCCGCTCTGCATAAACCCATCAGTCGCATAAAATTTCTCACTGTTAATGCGTCTGATAGTAGACAAAAGCGAGCATAACAACTGACCAATTTCGTTCTGGATAATGGCAGATGAACCGGATTGTTGTGAGACATTACCGAGTTCATTATTCGAGTGACAGCCCAGGGCGATATCTTTAGACCAAAGCATATCACTTGGAACTGAAATACTGTCCCTTTGACGATGAACCGTAGGTACTTTCTGAATGCCGGATATACCAGGACATGAAAAAAACAAATCCTTGTAGCATAGTCGATCACTCGAATGCTCGCTTTTACTGACTAAATGATTCTTTTCAAGGACTTTCCACACATTTTCAAGACCACCAGCGAGAAACTTTCCATACCTTTTCCATTCCCCAGTGTCCATAAAATTTCGGCTTTTAAAACATCAGACTTGACAACAGAAGATATTGGATGCGTCACTATTATTATTGCTTGCGCATTCAGATTTTTTTGTTTGATAGCTCATAAAAGAGTTGATTGTAGCAACACTGTTTTTCTTGGATGCAGTTGCCTCCAAATGTTTTTTTTCCGTTCGAGTGACTGACAAGTGCAGCTTCTCCCATATTGGCAATGTGAATCGATTTCGCACGTGGAATGCATTTGGCTTTCAGATTATTAACATCTTTTTGTATCCAGCCACAAAACTTTGATTCCGATCCCACTTTTCTCTGAAGATGCAATTGCCAGGCATGTTTCGCGATATATTTACAGATTTGCAAAAATGAGGTGATCCGCCGGTGTTTCTAAAGTGTCTTGATACTGTACATCCGCCGGTGTTTCTAAAATGTCCCGATAAATGCAAATAAAGACCGGACAAATAGCAGACATTCGTTAATTCCGACAACGCACCGAGATTTTCATTTTTTTCGAAACAGTATTTGGATTTTCGAAACAAATGATCGATTCCATAACTTTTCCATACACACCTCTTCTGTGTTCAGTTTTCTCCAAGACTTTTCAAAACCAGCTCAAAAAAGGTGGCGTTTTCCAGGGTATGGAAAGTTAAAAAATTTATAGTAATTTATATATTTTTTATACTTACCAATGACCCAGACTTAGCTGGTGCTAACTCTAACAAAACCAGGGCCAAACACAAATTTTGCCCCCCAATCCCCCAAATTTGCATCCAAAACAAAAAGAAATCATGTCCTAAAGGACCTCCATACTACGCCTCTACTGTGCATGCGCAGTGACGCAGTCGTCCCGAAACTGGCGCCAATTATCATTCTTACTGGCAGTGCCTGGTCAGCGCTATGTACTCAGCGGGGAGGCAAGAGTTCCCAACTCCAGGGAGGGCCATCCCCGTCTGGGTCATTGGTAAGTATAAAAAATATATAAATTACTATATATTTTTTAACATTTTTATACTGTACCAATGACCCAGACTTAGCTGAATAGTAAACAGGCTGGAGGGCCTAGGACATAGAGGAAAATCCAATAAGCTCAACTATATAGAAAAGAGGTAACCCCTTAAGGAGAAAAGGAGTATTAGGCTTTACATGTATCTTTCTTATTTAATATTAAATTAGAAAGATACACTACCCTTAATAATTGAGCACAATAACATTCATGTTCTCTATTAACATCCAGTATAACCCTTATACTAATTATTTTTAAAGCAAGCCAATAAATAAAGTAGTCCAGAGAATTGAGACTCTTTATAGTCATTTAAAAGTGTCCGAGTATTGTATATTAAAGCCCGTTTGACACTTGACATATACAAATGCTTCACACCGAGCTACACTTTAAAAATAAGACATGAATGAATTTAAACATTAATATTACACTTTAAAACCATCCCGGAAGCGACTCAGAAATACTGACTTGGAGGAGGCATTCCCTTGCTTTTCACTATAAAGCAGGTGACCTAAGGGAACAACCGCCCCCCCCCCCCCCCCTTCCCCTTGCCCTGGGTCAAATAGCCCAGAGTGAAGAGGGCAGCCGGACGGAGTCACTGCCGGAACAGAAAGCCTGCATAACTATAGTTGCAACTGTTTAGTGGACGACATTCTGAGCAACAGATAACGGACCTAAACAATGCAGGTCTCCAGAAATGGACTCAATATTTCTGAGATAAAAATTCGTAAATGTGGATGGCTGAGACCAATAAGCAGCCTTCATTAAATCTGTAATAGCAACACTATTAGCATAAGCCCAGGAAGTAGAAAGAGCTCTTACTTCATGAGCAGAAATCTTAAGCACAGACTGCTGAGAAGAAGATAAATCTTCATAAGCAGTACGGATAGTTAACTGAATCCATCTAGCAATAGAATGGACTGAAATGTCCTTTCTATTAGGCATCAAAGACAGAAAGAAACGTTTCCATCCCTTTCTGATAAACTGAGATCTCTGTTTATAGATACGTAGTGCTCTAACAGGACAGAGTAAAGGCCTACGCCCATCTGAAGACGGAAGAGCCTTAATAACAATAGGTTCCGGATATTTATTAGGAGCCTGATTCTTAGCTAAAAAACCCACATTAGTAGTGAAGGTGATAGTGTTCCCAACACTACGATAATGAGAATCATCCACCGATAGTGCATGAAGCTCACTGACTCTTCTGGCAGAAGAGAAAGCTAAGAGAAAAGCTGTCTTATAAGATAAGAATTTGAAATCTACTGTCCCAAGAGGTTCAAATGGCTTTTCCTTCAATTTAAGGAGAACCCAAGCTAAATTCCACTTAGGAATTAATCTAAGAGTTCTGGGTCTATTTATCGAAAAGTTTCTAACCAACTTCGATAAAGAGACATTAGATCCAATTTGTAAACTATCATGATGTGCATAGGTATCAGATAACATAGATCTATAACCCTTTATAGTAACAGGCTGCAGTTTGATTTCGTCAAACAAGTATACTAGAAAGTTTGCAATGTCTGGTATAGAGGGATCAAATATATCTACAGAATGATCCCTACACCAACGACGAAAAACCTTCCACTTAGCCGCATAGTTTAGCGAAGAGGAGGTCCTCCTACAGTTAGAAATCGCGTCCACTGCTCGTCCTGTAAAGTGCTTGCCATGCAAGAAGGACCGCACAACGGAAAAACGTGAAGGTTGAGACCTTGCGGGTTGTGATGGAGTTGGCGCGATTTCCCCTGCGAAAGAAGATCCTCTCGTGGAGGAAGCTTCCGCGGTAGGTCCCACAACAGACACCTGAGTAGATTTATCCACGGTCTCTGTGGCGACAGAGATGCTACCAACAGAATCTTGCATTGAGATTGTTTTATCTTTAGCAATACTTGTTGAATTAACGGCGCTGGAGGATACGCATATCCTATCATTCCGTCCCAAGGGATCGACAGAGCGTCTACTGCAAATGCTCTTGGATCCGGACACGGAGACACATACGTCTGCAACTGATTGTTGAGATGTGTCGCAAATAAGTCTATCATTGGCCGTTCCCATTGGTAGCAAATCTGATTGAATACTTGTTTGTTGAGAGTCCACTCCGACGGCAACAAACGACCCTTTCGTGAAAGGGAGTCTGCTAGCACATTCAGACGACCCGGTATGTGACGGACCGAAAGAAGAACGTGATGTTCTAACGCAAACAGAAGGATTCTTTCCGTTAGATTGAACAACGGACCTGAATGAGTGCCTCCCTGATTCCGTATATACGCCACTACTGTCGTATTGTCGGATAGGATTTGGACATGAGCATCTTGAATAATGTCCATCCAGTGACGTAACGCAAGCCAAATTGACATCATTTCCTTGATGTTTATGTGCTTGCACAGGAATTGCGGATCCCAAAGACCCTGGCATCTCGAATCCGTTGGGATTAATGATGCACCCCAACCTGTTTGACTGGCATCCGTCATAAAGGTAAAACTCGGATCCGGCAACTGCAGCGGAACTCCTTGAGTTAACCACTGAATGTTTGCCCAAGTCTGAATCTCTTGTTTCACTTAATCTGACAAGAGAACGTCTACATCGAGCGAATGAATTTTCACACTCCAATTCTGAGTCAGGAAAATTTGAAGAGGACGTGTGCGTAACCGCCCCATCGGAATGAGATCCGCGGCGGCTCCGCACAGACCTATCAGTCTCATAAATTCTCTCGCCGTGACTTTGTCTGCGTGCAGACAATAGCGAGCGTAACAACTGACTAATTTCGCTCTGGTTAACGGCAGACGAACGAGATTGTTGTGCGTCTCGAAGCTCATTCCCAGATGAGTGAATGACTTGGACGGCACCAGATCCGACTTCTCCTCGTTTACTATAAAACCGAGACGTCGGAGCAATAGAAGAAGATTCTGAACATCGTTCTGAAGCATTAACTCGTTGCCGTACCTCTGAAGAATGTCGTCCAGGTAGGCCGACGTTACCGCAGACGAATGAGCTCGGAAGTAGATCATTACCGAATTCATTACCCGAGTGAAAGCCCAGGGTGCTAGATTCAATCCGAAGCACATCGCCCGGAATTGATACACCACTCCAAGGACTGCGAAGCGTAGATACTTTCTGAATGTCGGATGTACCATGACGTGAAAGTACGCATCTTTGAGATCTATGCTCGCTGCATAATCGTTCACCCGAATACTCGCTCTGACCGATCGAATCGTCTCCATATAAAACTTCGGAGCGACGATCAGCTTGTTTATCCAGCTCAAATCTATGACTGGACGGAACGAGCCATCTGGTTTCGGAACCAGAAACAGATGGCTGTAGAATCCCAGAGATTCCTGGTTTTCTACGACCTCTACCGCGTTCTTCATTAAAAGAGACTGCACCTCTGATAACAGAGCGTCTCTTTTCTGTGGACTTGACGGAAGATGAGTCCACTTTGGACTTCGAGTTAATGGAGGCTTTCGTTTGAAGGATATCTTCAGACCTTCCGAAGTCACTCCTCTCACCCAAGGGTCGTCCGTAATCGACGCCCACTCTTGTGAAAAACTCGACAACCTTCCGCCAACCCGAACGCGATAGAGGTTTAAGCCATCACCTCCTGGACCTGCGAGGCCTGCGGTAGGAGAAACCACGTCTTCCACGACCTGCACCTCGCCTCATCGACCTCCCGAGTCCAACCGATTGTCCCGGCCTGAAGGACGTCCCTTACGAGAGTCGCTATCCTGACGGTCTCTCGAATAAGACCAAGAGGACGCACCGGAACCTCTATAGGAACCTCTCTTGGGCGCATTAGACCCAGAAGTGCCTGTCTTATTCGTGTCTGCTGTATCCGACTTCTTAGGAGCAGATCTGAACAACAGAGAATCATTAGCTTTCTTTTTAATTTTATCATAAATAGCGGAAAGCTTGCCGTCAAAGAGAAGTTCTCCTGAGACCGAAGCGACTCTAAGAGAGTTCTTCACCTTAGAATCCACTAGCGTGGATGTAGCTAGGGCTGCGTCACGTCTAACCAACTCCAGATTTGCCACTGAAAGGGCGGAGTTACACGTGGAATAAGCTACTGCCCTTGAAAGAAGTCTTAAAGAGGATTGTATATCCTGAAACTCTTCCCCTTGAAGGCGCAGTGATAACGCCTCAGTAAGGTGATCTGCGTAAGATAAGGCATCTAAATTGGCTCTGTTAGACGCAATAGCTGTTTCCAACACCGCGGTTGGAATAGAAGCTGACGACGGTAATGATAGCTCTAAGTCTTCCGCCTCGTCGTCCATACGCAGAGGAACTCTCGGTATACCCTGTCCTGCCGTATCGAATTTATTCCTTGCATTAATGAAAGGCAGGATGAGAGTATTAGCGGACAAGAAACCTGCTTTCCCCGTCCTGGAAGCAAGTTTAAATATAGCGTCGTTCAATAATTCAAATGTTCTAGCAACATTATTGGACTGCGACGGAAACTCGGGAGCGATGTCCCTGAACCGCTCAAAAAATTCAGAGTCCAATGACGCTATAATTCTCTTGTCCGGAAGCGCAGCAGTCTGGCCCGACGGAACAACTTGAGGGAGAAAGTGCCGGATGAAGTCCACGGCAGCTTTATGTTGTTCCGAAAGGGATAGCTCCAAGTCATCCGTATCCCTTTCACCATCCGGTCGGACCTCATGATGTTCCCGGTCGTCCACCCCCGATGCTTCGGCGGAGCGTACCGACCCAGTGCCGTCGGATAATTCTCTATCCGACACCGTTTCTGTCGGCTGCTGGGATGCTGCGATAAGCTGTGCTATCTGCACAAGAATGTCCGGCGTCGAGACCTGCGGAGGCGCAGTCTTTCGCTGCTTCGCCGAGGGCAGCTCCGCATCAGATGGCTCCCGCATACTTTTCCTATGCGAACGTCCAGAGTCCATCGGTCTCGAATCCCTGGCTGCCGGATGGTGTGACCTGGTCGCCGAAGAATCCTTCATCGGCGAAGCTAGTAATATATCGGCGGTCACGCAGCCAAGGTGCGGTCGTGTGCGCCGACGAGAAGAGGAAGCCTTAACAGTCTCTGCGGACTGCTTATACAACGGAGCGTCCCGAGCGACGGACGTATGCTCCGCTAAAGACACATTTTGTACAACAACATCTGGTCCCAGATGTTGTTGTACGAGAGAGGGACCTCTCTCGCTCGCGGCCCGGCTAGACCTGGACGAGCTAGGAACCGGACTAAAAGGCTTCCTCCGTTCTCGCTTACTATCCGCCGTCACTGGGTGTGCATCTATTATGTTTATAGTGCTCGCATCACCCAAAATTTCCTCTTGGACCGCATCGGACGAACCCGGCTGCCGAACCATTCGGTGAATGGACGCTACACCGGGCGAGCTAGCGGACGACATTTGTCTAATCTCCATGAGCACTTTTGCCGCTAGCTCTGAATTCATTTGTGACGACGGACGCACACTTGAAGAAGATAACATGGAAACATCACCCTGTTCTGGTTCCTCTGAAATAGAAACTGAGAGAGTAGAGTGACCTTGCGGAGAAAGAGCCGGCATCGCCCTTTCTCCAGAAACAACATATCGTGACACACATTTCCAATGTTTCTCATCCCAATGTTCACATATAGGACAGGGATTAATGCGAGAACACTGACTACAATTAATACAATGATCATGAAAGTCAGAGGAAGATTTCTTCCTATTACAATTTGAACAACGTCCCTTCATTGTGAAAGAACAACCATAAGTCCTAGTTACTCGCAAAAACCCCTGACACAAAGATACATAATAACATGATCCATTAATAAATGAAAAAACAATTGCAAAACAAAATAATTTTGAAAAAATATTTTTTCAGCGAAGCCCAAGTTGCTGAAAAGTAACGTTGAGCCCCGATGGATCCGATGGCAAAGTGTGGTCAAAAATTTAAATTTATATAAAATAATTAATGAGACACTTTCGGATAATATAAATGTATCTTATAGTGAGATAAACTACAGCAAAGGCAAACTGCCCCCCTCAAAAAAGGCTGTTGCCAATGAAAACAAACAGTGTAAAAACACCAGAAAACATGACTCCAGGCACTGAAAAAACTGGCCCGGAATCAGTCATCAATTACACTCTATCTGATGCAAAACAGAGACTCCCAGGGGAGAATCTGTAGAACATCAGATGGAAGATGCAGAACACAAACGTTATACACCCATGGGTGAAAACGTAACTATGGGGAAAATAACAGAAAACATTCTGTAACCAAGCAACTCTCCCAGGAAATTTTAGAAATGAAATTTCTCAAAAATATGCCAAAAGCATGGGAGAATTGCAAGGGGGGACTTTAGAAGGCTAGGGGAGAGGAAACACTGAATAAGCAGTGCAACAATTAGCAAGAATGACAACAAGAGGCCCATGCCTCGAAAATAGGCAACTTAACATAATTTCATCAAAAAATTTTAAGTACAGCCCTGATTATTTTTTGTCACTTCTTTTTCCTCTCCTCCTTCTATCCTCCTTAGAATCACATTTTCTCCAAAAATTACGTGTCTGGCATCCTTTAAACTGAGATTTACAAGCACAAAGATCAGTGAGATGTTGACTGATGAAGGGCCAAACAGAGAATGATAATTGGCGCCAATTTCGGGACGACTGCGTCACTGCGCATGCGCAGTAGAGGCGTAGTATGGAGGTCCTTTAGGACATGATTTCTTTTTGTTTTTGGATGCAAATTTTGGGGATTGGGGGGCAAAATTTGCGTTTGGCCCTGGTTTTGTTAGAGTTAGCACCAGCTAAGTCTGGGTCACTGGTACAGTATAAAAATATTATTTTCTAATTTCCAAAACTTTTCCAGGATTCCAGACCTGCGTGCGAACCCTGTATTCTGGCCGCCAGCTGCTCCCGGGACAGTGTGTACGAGACGGCTCTTTTCTTTGGACGTCCCGCTATATGAGGCCTCGTCTTTTAGCTACTGAATAGTGCTACTTTCAAGCTGTCGCAGCATTCTGATTCTCAGGAACGAACTCAGGGAAGTATCGATGCACTAGATCCATCGCCACCTTGTGTTGTTCCGAAAGGGAAGGGTAATTCTCCTCCAAATCCCTTTCACCATCCGACAGAATCAGATTATACTCGCGGTCATCGGCATCTGAATGTGCAGATGACTGGACCAACCCAGCACCATCCAACAGTTAAAGTTCTGAGACTGCCATCGGCTACTTCTGCACTTGCTAGGATGCTGCGATGAGCTGCGCAATCTGTGATAGCAAGTCCGTTACGGAGGCCTAAGGAGCAGCGGTCTTCTGTTGCTTGGCCACCGGCTGCTCCTGGGACAGTGTGTCTGAGATGGCTCTTTTCACCAGACGTCCCGATGAATGAGGCCTCGTCTCCTTGGCTACTGTATGGTGTGACTTCTCAGACGAAGAGTGGACCTTCTCGGCAATGCAGACTGGATATCAGAAGTCACATAGCCAAGGTGTGGTCGTGTGTGCTTGGTAGACGCTGAAGAAGAAGCTGTAACTATAGCCGACCCTGGCTGTAAATTGAATGGAGCATCACGGACGGGAGGTGTGGACGTATGCTTCGACTGACGCAAGTTCCGAACCACAACATCTGGCCCCAGATGTTGTTATGAAAGAGAGAGGGGGGCTCTCTCACTCGTGGTCCTTCAGACCTCGCCGAGCTTCCTGCTGAACTTGCCGGCTTCTTCCTCTCCGTCGTCGCAGGGTGAGCCTGTTATTATTTTATAGTGCTCGCTCTACCCTTTCTACTCTCCTTGACCGCAACAGACATACCCGGCGTCACGGTACCCTCGGGTGGTGGACCCCTTCACCGGTCGAGCTAGCTGGCGACAGGGATCTGAAACCACGCTGTGGTTTATTGCTGTCTAATATTCATAAGCACTTGAACCACTAGCTCTGATCTAAAAGCGATGACAGAAGCAGACTCTTTGATGGCGTCACATAAACATCACTATCTTCTTGTTCCTCTGTAAATAGAAACTAAAAAAACTAGAGAGACATTTTGGCGAGAGGACCGGCGGTGACCTCTCCCAGCGAGAGGACCGGCAGTGGCCCCTCCCTAACAATGTACCGTGACACCCGTCTGCAACGTTTGTCATCCCATGCGTCACATGTTGAGCAAGAATTAGTGGAAGTACATCGACTACAAGCAAGGCAACCAACATGTAAATCAGAGGAAAGACTTCCTCGCCTTGCTTATTGAGCAATATGCTTACATAATGAAGCAAACTAAGTCGATCGTACTCCCACCAACTCCACATTAAATAATACAAAAAGATACATAACAAAATACATTCAAAATATAATCGAAAAATAGTTTACACAAAAAAAATTTTCGAAAAATTTTGACAAGAGCCCAAGTTCCCAAAGGGAATGAAGGGCCCAAATGTATCCCAAAAGAGCACAAGTGTGGACAAAAATTAATTTTTCTATCCAAAAAATTAACTGCTACACTAGGGGACTGATTAATGTATCTTACAACAGACCTATCATATAATAAATAGGAAACTACATATATATACTAGAGTGACGTCACGCATGCAGCCCAACTTTCCCAGGAATGTCAATGCTTAAATGCAAAATAGTCAGAGCCATTTTTTGTTAACAGTTTACCTAACGAATCTGCCATATCTTCATTTCTCAACTTCAAAACAAACCTCATGACCTATTAATGGAACAAACTTGATGAGCTTGTTCCAATAAGGACTAATAAGCCATGGTTAGAAGTAAATGAAAGTGTCAATGACACTGTAGCTCAACTTGTCAAGACAAAGACATGCACATGTATAGTATGTGACACAGCAATGACAAACATCTAGGTAATGACCTGATAACAAAGGTACATATAAAGTATTGTAATGGTCTGTACATAAATACTGACCGTTGCCTGTAACAAATGTATAGGTAAAGTATTGTAAAGGTGGGTGACAGTCAGATGCTAAACTAGAAAAGAAAACTTTGAGTCCCAGAGTGGGTCTGACTGAACCCCAAAATATTTGTTCTCATAGCACAGTGATAACAAAGGCACCCCAAAACACACTCGTTCCTGTCCCAAGGTGAAAACAAAGGTACCCAAGAAGTTTTGTGAAGATCAATTCATAAATACGAGCTGTACAGAACTTGTGACAAAAAACTGATTGGACCTAATTTTGGTACAAAATGGCCACTGGCAGCCATCTTGAATTTTGGACCGTACCCAGAAACACTCATTCTCGTCCCAAGGTGATAACAAAGGTACCCAAGAAGTTTTGTGAAGATCGGTTCATAAATACAGCCTCTACCCTGAGCCGTATTGACAAGTGTGCTCACATTGTGCAAGTAGCACTGAATAAGTCAAAGTTCATCTAATTTGCATAATTTCTGCACGAAAAAAAACCCCTTAGAATATGTGATGTATTCCATGTTACTAAACATTCATACAAAAATTTATTCAAATCAGAACTTTCATACAGAAGTTCTGTACAAAAGACTGATTGCACTAATTTTGGTACAAAATGGCTGCTGGTGGCCATCTTGAATTTCGGACCACACCCAAAAACACTCGCTCTCATCCCACGGTGATAACAAAGGTACCCAACAAGGTTCGTAAAGATTGGTTCATAAATATGGCCTCTAGTCTGAGCTGTATAGAAGTTGTGTACAAAAAACTGATTAGACCTAATTTCGGTACAAAATGGCCACTGGCAGCCATCTTGAATTTTAGACTGCACCCAGAAACACTCGTTCTCGTCCCAAGGTGATAACAAAGGTACCCAAGACATTTCGTGAAGATCAGTTCATAAATACAGACTCAAGTCTGAGCCATATTGACATGTGTACTTAATGTGTGTAAGTCGCACTGAAATATCAAAGTTCATCTAATTTGCATAATTTCTGCACGAGAAAAAAACCCGTATTATATGTGATGTATCCCATGGTACTAAACATTCACACAAAAAATTATTCAAATCAGCGCTTTCATATGGAAGTTCTGTGCAAAAATCTGATTGCACCTAATTTTGTAAAAAATGGCTGCGATCGGCTATCTTGAATTTCGGACCGCACACAAAAACACAATATTGCATGAATGGCCCTGGGTGAGGAGGAGGTGGGGGTGGGGTGGGGGGGGAGGTGCAGGGGAGGTTTTGTTGCGTTAGGGGCGTCTATTCTTTTCCACATGTGGTGGTCATTCTAAATGCTTCAGAATGCATTTTGAACAGAGAAAAAAAAAATACCTAACTGGCACCATGGGGGTGGGGGGTGTGTTTGTCTGGGTTTTTAACCACAAACTTTAACCAAAACTGTAAAAAAGCATTTTTGACGAAAGAAAAAAAAAGTGTCTAATTGCCCCCCCCCCCCCTCCCCACACCTCGAAGGCAGGGGTTGGGAGTGGGGTTTAAGTTAGTTTAAAAAAAGGTTCCACATGTAGTGACTGTAAATAGTTCAAAATGCATACTGGAGGAAATAAAAAAAATGCCTAATTGGGAGGGGAGGGAGAGGGGGGGGGGGCATTGTTTGTCTGTTTTTTTATCCAAAACTTTAAACAGGCATTGTTGACGAAAGAAAAAAAAGTGCCTAATTGGCCCCCGGTGGAGGGGGGATGGGGTGGGATGGGGGGATGGGGGTACGTTAAGGTTAAAAAAAAGTTCCACATGTAGTGACTGTAAATAATTCAAAATGCATACTGGAGAAAAGAAAAAAAAAAAAGAGCCTAATTGGGGGGGGGGGGGGGGGGGGGGGGGGAATCCCTTCATAATTTTGGCCTGTGGAATATTCTAAAGGTTTTCGGGCTTCAGGCCTCTGTTGCTGTCACAGTTGCCCAAAAGGGGATGTTCTCATCTAGACATTATATGAAGTCAACCTATCAAGTTACAATGAAATCCCTCCATAAATATGACCTGTAGAATGTGCTAAAGGTTTTCGGGCTTCAGGCCCCTGTTGCCATCACAGTTGCCCAAAAGGGGATGTTCTCATGTAGACATTATATGAAGTCAACCTATCAAGTCACAATGAAATCCCTCCATAAATATGACCTGTAGACTGTGCTAAAGGTTTTCGGGCTTCGGGCTCAGGCAGCCATCATGGTTGAATGATCGCAACCATAAGGGAACATTCTCATCTGGGAATCATGTGGATTGATCCTACGAAGTTACAATGAAATCCCTTCAAAAATATGACCTGTAGACTGTGCTGAAGGTTTTCGGGCCTTGGGCACCTGTGGCCATCACAGTTGTCCAATCATGTCCAAAAGGGGACTTTCTGGTGTAGACATTATATGAAGTCAACCTATCACATTACAATGAAATCCCTCCATAAATATGACCTGTAGACTGTGCTAAAGGTTTTCGGGTTTTGGGTTCGGGCAATCATGACGGCTGATAGATCACGCCCAAATGGGGAAATTCTCATGTAGACATCATACGGAATCATCATATCAAGTTACAATGAAATCCATCCATATTAAACATGACCTGCAGACTGTGCTAAAAGGTTTTGGGATTCGGGCTTGGGCAGCCATCACGGTTGACAGATCATGCCCAAATGGGGACGGTCTCATCTAGGCATTATATAGAGGCATTGTATGAAGTTGCAATGAAATCCCTTCATAAATATGACCTGTAGACTGTGCTAATGGTTTTCGGGGTTTGGGCTCGGGCAGCCATACCGGTTGACCGATCATGACCAAAGGGGACGTTCTCATGTAGACATGATCTAAAACTCTAAAAGTTTACAGACGGACGGACAGACGGACGGACAGACAAAAGTCATTACTATAGCCCTCACTGTAAACAGTCGGGCTAATAAAGAGCGTTGCTAATGTAAACAACGCCAGAATGAAAACCAGAAATGGGACCCCAGGCAACATGGCCCGAAGTCAGTAACAGATTTTTGAACTATCAAATGTAAGGCAAGATCTTCATCAGAAGAAAAAACGATACATTGGATGTATGATGCATGACCAAAAAATGCCTAAACACCCCAAGGGTGAGGACGTAATCCTGGGGATATACAGAATAAACATTCTGTGTAATACATTAAACTCTCAAGAAATTTTATAAAAAAATTTCAATAAAACAAGCCAAAAAGCTCGGGAGTTTAACTGGGGGTGATTATGGGAGGGTAGGGAAGGAATACTTAACCAACAGTGGAAAAATCATTATCAACAATGATGACGTCAGGCCCATGTCCCCAAATTGGGGAATATGAACTAATTTTTATAAATATTATAAAATTACAGCCCTGAACATTTCAAACCACTGTTTCTTCCTTCCTTCATCCAGTTGTGTCTTTGGATCCACCAAATTAACCATTGATTTGTGCCTGGCATCATTATAAACTTGAGATTGAAAAGCACAAAAGTCAGTTTGTTGTTATCTGACAAGGGCCAAACAAAGAATGATGTTTGTGCCAATTCCGGTCACTTCCTGGCATCTGTGCATGCGCAGAGAGTAAATGTATGGAGGACCGGATAGGACTTCTAATTTTTGGTTTTGCATGCATATTTTGGGGATTGGGAGGGCACAATTTGTGTTTGGCCCTCGATATTTTAGAGTTAGCACCAGCTATGTCTGGGCCATTGGTATACTGTGTAAGTGTAAAAATATTTGATAGCTCCCATCAAGAAATTGCCCCAAAGCCACATATGAATTTTGGAACTGATCGGGTGAGAGCTGTGGTCTGTAGGGTGTGCTAAAGGAAGTGTTGAACAATTTATATCCAAATCCAAAATGGCTGCTGGCAGACATGTTTTTCAATATAATTCAGAAAAATTCAATAGCTCCCAAAGAGACATCACATCAAAGCTACATATGATAATTGAAAAAGATGAGGTGAGAGATGTGGCCTGAAGGGTGTCCTAATGGAATTGTTGACAATTTATATGTCAAATGTAAGATGGCCACTAGTGGCAAAGTTTTTCAACTAAATTCGGAAAAATTTGATACCACCCATCTAGACATTGTCCCAAAGCCATGTGAAATTTGGGACTGATCAAAAGAGAGCTGCGGCCTGTAGGGTGTGCTAAAGGAATTGTTGGACAACTTATATCCAAATCCAAGATGGCTACTGGTGGCCTTGTTTTTCAATGATATTCGGAAAAATTTGATCACTCCCATCTCGACATTGCCCTAAAGCCATGTATATAATTTGAAAAGTTTTCAGGTGAGAGCTGCCGCCTGTAGGGTGTGCTAAAGGAATTGTGGATGGAAGGGCGTAGACATATGGAAGTACAGACATACTATGCATGACGTAATCTCCATTCATTATTCTACTGGAACTATAACTACTGAAGCTTATAGTAGTGTTTCAGCTGTGCATTTCTTTTTCTTATCTAACCCTTTACCTAACATGAAAAGCAGACGACACTTGCAAACAAAATTATTGAATAATTAATTATTTTCACTTTTTGCGTCAAAAACATAGCTTATGATTCCTCAGTGGAACGAGCTCAACAAGCTCGTTCCAATGAGGGGTCATAAGCTATGTTTTTGATGCAAAAAAAATGAAAAAATAATGAAAATTGAATGACATTTTTTGTGAATAACGCTGGCCGGTTTTGACCGTTACGTTGGGTAAAGGGTTAACAGGTTTAACACATGGTAGGCCTATATAAAAATATCATCATGCAAAAAATGATCTAGACTTATATATTTTGTTGCATTGGTAATTCAGTTATCATTTAACTTCTGTTATCAAATATGGTGGCCCTGAAATGTGCTATCATTTTTGGTGGAGTGCAGGTAAAAAAAAAAATTCTGACTTCTGTAGAGTTGATGTTCAAACAGATTAGATGTATCAGAAGTTTCTCGTCAAGCTTAAAACAAAACGGAAAACAGAAAAGATAAAAAGCAATATTCCCCAAATAAAGAACAAACTATTAACTTACATTCCCATAATCAACATAAAGTACCACTGCATTATTGCCACTAACTCTTTCTACCTTTGCTCTGTACCTTAGAAAAAGAACAAGAATATTGTATTTTAAAAATTTTAACACAGTGAAGTCATAATTGCAAAATTTCGAACAGCGAACGTTTTCCATAGCACAAACTTGAAATTTAACCAATTCAATCATGTCTGAAATAGTACAATGAGCTCTGTCAAACAATTAAATCGAATAAATTCCTAGCTGCATTAACTGGTAGAGTGCTGGAAGCCCATATTTGGGCTTTATTCTGAACTGCAGGTACCTAAAGTTAAAAGTTCAGTAGGTGTCCTTCATATTTATCTTGGAAGTAAAATTACTTCATTCCTGTCAATTTGCATTGTTACAATTTATGGGAGAGTGCCTTTAGGCACTCTCCCATAAATTGTAACAAGACAAAAATGTGTGAACAAATCTTGAGGCTGAGAAACAATTTTGCACTCTACCAGTTAAGGAAATTTTTAAAGTTGAAATTTTGAATTTTGACATCAGTATACCGAGGGTTGAAGAGGCTAATGGAAGGGAAATCAGCGGATCTTGAACCAATAAGGGAAAAGCCAACACAAACATTCAGGAAAAGACTGCTGAAAAAATTATGGGGCTGCTGCATCATCATACAGGCACGTAGGCACAGGGGGTGTGTGTGACTTATCTGACCAGTTGAAACCTATGATTACAGTTTTTCCGACTGCGATTGGAGATCTGTTGCAGTTACCGGCAGAGCGAAAGAGATTTTCCAATTTTCAATCAAATTATCTGACTTTTCCAATCAGCTGACAATATTTTCCAAAATTCTGACTCCAATCTGTAACAGACCATTTTTTCGTATTCAGCATTCTGTTCCCCTTACAATGACCATGCTGCACAAAGACTCTTGATTGACAGCCATTCAGTCAATACTTACTCCTTCCAACTGACTGGCAGTCAGTTGGAAGGAGAGGGTATTGGCTGAATAGCTGTGAGTCTATAGTCCTTGTGTAGCCTAATCAGTGTAAGGGAAAACTCATAGACCTACCTGGGGAAATGCATTTTTTCTTATGGATAAAATGACTAAATTTAAGCCAGAGGGAGGCCTCAGAATCCTTCTCAGGAGTTAAAAAATTAAATATTTTCCCCAGGGGAGATCCCCTCCACTCAAACTCCCCCCTAACACCACTTTGCACACCCTCAGGACAAACTTATGGCATGTTGTGCTGGTCCCCCAATCCCAGTTAGAAATCTCGCTGATCCCCCCACCCTCATAAAAGACCCTCTAGCTACGTCCCTGTCATCATACGACCACTTAATGTAATATACACTTTGCCAATGAAAATTATTCAATTAACAGGAGTATTCAATTAACAGATTTTGTTACTTTCCTGTATTCTTGAGATGTTTATTTATTGGTGATTTCAGCATCTAAGGTGATACCACAACCACAACATAAGTATGAGGTCATGTTTAGCTAATCATTTATACCTATGCTGCCCACTTTAGAGAACTTCCACCTCAAGCGTTGCTTCCAGATCCTATTTTACCAGTAAAGCAGAACCTATTTACCAAGGACTGTTCCACTTTCCTTTTGAGTAGCAGAAAAAGGCTTGAACAAAAATTTATTGTCCAGGTCAGTAAAAATCGTTTCACATTTTTGTTCCTCTTCTTGTCTTCAAAAACTACCAACGGTGATTGTGAAGGCATCGCATCACAAAAAAGTTCATCTTGCGATAAATACTGTAACATTTTTCAATACATCGAGATAATGGTACAGGAATTACACCTTAATAAGGCACATATATGGTGTCACTAACAATAGAATATTCCTTTGTTACAGGCTGAACTCTACCTCACACATTACAAAAACAGCTATATTTACTAAAAGAGCAAAACAAATGGGATCCATTGGTCATTCTTTTTTCAAGTTACTGGACAGACAATGCAGACGGAAGTTCATAAGGTATCACTGAACTAAATATTTGAATTAGAAATACCCACCTTGAAATGTTGCACTCGGAAGTGATGCAATCTCTAAAAATGAAAGTGTCAATGATACTGTAGCTTAACTTGTGTGTTGTGTTTGATGAAAAGGATAATGTTCAATGTTTATGAAAGGATTATGGGGTAAACTCATTTAAAAACATAATAAATAATTGTCACTTTCATTTCACTCTTCGCGAGGCGACAGGTGATAAATTTAACAAGTTTGTATTCAGGTCGACGTCTCCAAAGGTCAACTTGGATGCAGTTCCACTCTAGGTGTAAATTTTAACTATTGAAATCCCATTGCTGGCATGTTCACCACAGTTGGTGTATAAAGCTAAAATTTATGTCATAGGCTTTACATATATAGTAGAATAGGTAATCATGGTATAAAACTGCATATACCGTCACTCAAATTCTCAATTTTCCACAGCTGTTCATATCAAATGGTGATAAACATGGATTCAGGAATGAAAGTGTCAATGACACTGCAGCTTAACTTGTCTGTGTGTTGTGTTTGATGTAAAGGATAATGTTCAATGTTTATGAAAGGACTATGAAATAAGACAAGAATTGTGATAATTGGGAATATGTTAATTTCTGTTCCCTGTATGCTTTGTTTTTAATAAAAATAATATTAGGTGTACACGGTACTAAAGAGCTGAGGGGTGGGTTAATATAACCTCACAATTAATGTATGTGGCCCTCACAGTCAACGTATGTTAACAAAAGTTACCAAGTTACAGTGAAATTATTCCAAAACGAGTCATCCTATCAAGTTACATTGAAATCCCTTCAAAAATATGGTCTGGCCTGTAGACTGTGCTAAAGGTTTTTGGGCTTCAGGCCTGTGTAGCCATGACGGTAGACCGACTGCAACTAAAAGGGGACGTCCTCATATCGACATTATACTGAGTCATTCTACTAAGTTACAATGAAATCCCTCCACAAATACGACCTGTAGTCTGTACTAAAGTTTTTCGGGTTTTGGGCTCGGAAAGCCATCATGGTTGAATGATCACAACCAAAAGGGGGTGTTGTCATCTGGGCATAATCTGGAGTGATCCTACGAAGTTACAATGAAATCCCTTCATAGATATGACCTGTAGACTGTGCTCAAGGTTTTCGGGCTTCGGGCCCCTGAAGCCGTAACAGTTGACCAATCACGACCAAAAGGGGACGTCATCATCTAGGCATTATATGGAGTCAACCTAATAAGTTACAATGAGATCCTTCCATAAATACGACCTACAGACTATGCTAAAGGTTTTTGGGTTTTGGGCTTGGGCAGCCATCAAGGCTGATTGATCGCGACCAAAAGGGGACGTTCTCATCTAGACATTATTTGGAGTCATCCTACCAAGCTACAATGAAATCCCTTCATAAATATGAGCTGTAGACTTTTCTAAAGGTTTTCGGGCTTCGGGCCGATGTAGCCATCAGGGTTGACCAATCGCGTCCAAAAGGGAACATTCTCATCTAGACATTATATGAAGTCAACCTGCCAGGTTACAATGAAATCCCTTCATAAATATGACCTGTAGACTGTGCTAAAGGTTTTCGGGCTTCGGGCTCGAGCAGCCATCATGGTTGCAACCAAAAGGGGACATTCTCATCTGGGCATCATCTGGAGAGATACTACGAAGTTACAATGAAATCCCTTCAGAAATATGACCTGTAGACTGCGCTCAAGGTTTTCAGGCTTCGGGCACCTGTAGCCGTCACAGTTGACCAATCACGACCAAAAAGGGGATGTCATCATCTAGGCATTATATGGAGTCAACCTAACAAGTTACAATGAAATCCTTCCATAAATACGACCTATAGACTATGCCAAAGGTTTTTGGGCTCGGGCAGCCATCAAGTCTGAATGATCGCGATCAAAAGGGGACGTTCTCATCTAGACATTATTTGGAGTCATCCTACCAAGTTACAATGAAATCCCTTCATAAATATGACCTGTAGACTGTGCTAAAGGTTTTCAGGCTTCGGGCCCCTGTAGCCGCCACAGTTGCTCAATCACGTCCAAAAGGGGACGTTCTCATCTAGACATTATATGAAGTCAACCTACCAAGTTACAATGAAATCCCTCCATAAATATGACCTGTAGACTGTGCTAAACGTTTTCGGGTTTTGGGCTTGGGCAGTCGTCACGGTTGACAAATCGTGACCATATGGGGAAGTTCTCATCTAGATATCATACAGAGTCATCCTACCAAGTTACAATGAAATCCCTCCATATTAAATATGACCTGCAGACTGTGCTAAAAGTTTTTGGGTTTCAGGCTTGGGCTGCCATCACGGTTGACAGATCATGACCAAAAGGGGATGTTCTCATCCAGGCATTATACAGAGGCATCCTACCAAGTTACAATGAAATCCCTTCATAAATACGACCTGTAGACTGTACTAATAGTTTTCACGTTTTGGGCTCGGGCAGCCATACCGGTTGACCGATCACGACCAAAGGGGGACGTTCTCATCTAGACATGACCCCAAACCTGCATATGAAATTTCGTGATGATCAGACAAGAACTACGGGGTGTAGCCTGTGCTAAAGGAAAATGTGAACAGACTAACTGACTAACAGACTTCCGCACGCATGATGGCAATAGCTCATCTTGACTTTGTCAAGTTAAGCTAATAAACAGCCTTTGGAGAATAAAATGTTTCAATAAACGCTTGAAGCATTCTATTGACATCTTGCATTATTGATGAATATTCCAGATAAAAACGAAGGTTGATTTGATGAATTCTGGGCCTAAAAAATACAATTTACATTTGGTGTGTTTTTGTAGGAAATTCCCTGAAAAATATGTGCATGCGACCGGTACTTCCCTTGCTGTCAATTTTTATCTCTTATTTGTTGCATGACACCATTTTGGGGTCAGAAAAAGTTGTCTGAAGGGTTATACTTGACAAAGATATTTGAATGCCAAAATTAAAGTGATGCGATATTTTTTTTTGCCTGAACGTTATAATGGTCACCTATGAGAAAATATTTAGTTCCGTGATACCTTAAGGATAACATTGTTTAGTATTTTCCCAATTCCCACAACACATTGTGCCATTCACGCTCTTTGCCTTCTCCAAAGGAAGCCGTTATCGGCATTTCAATTGTTTTTCTATTTTTTAGCTCTCGTGGTTCTTACACAGGAAAGTTAAAAAATTTATAGTAATTTATATATTTTTTATACTTACCAATGACCCAGACTTAGCTGGTGCTAACTCCAACAAAACCAGGGCCAAACACAAATTTTGCCCCCCAATCCCCAAAATTTGCATCCAAAACAAAAAGAAATCATGTCCTAAAGGACCTCCATAGTACGCCTCTACTGCGCATGCGCAGTGACGCAGTCGTCCCGAAATTGGCGCCAATTATCATTCTTACTGGCAGTGCCTGGTCAGCGCTATGTACTCAGCGGGGAGGCAAGAGTTCCCAACTCCAGGGAGGGCCATCCCCGTCTGGGTCATTGGTAAGTATAAAAAATATATAAATTACTATAAATTTTTTAACATTTTTATACTGTACCAATGACCCAGACTTAGCTGAATAGTAAACAGGCTGGAGGGCCTAGGACATAGAGGAAAATCCAATAAGCTCAACTATATAGTAAAGAGGTAACCCCTTAAGGAGAAAAGGAGTATTAGGCTTTACATGTATCTTTCTTATTTAATATTAAATTAGAAAGATACACTACCCTTAATAATTGAGCACAATAACATTCATGTTCTCTATTAACATCCAGTATAACCCTTATACTATTTATTTTTAAAGCAAGCCAATAAATAAAGTAGTCCAGAGAATTGAGACTCTTTATAGTCATTTAAAAGTGTCCGAGTATTGTATATTAAAGCCCGTTTGACACTTGACATATACAAATGCTTCACACCGAGCTACACTTTAAAAATAAGACATGAATGAATTTAAACATTAATATTACACTTTAAAACCATCCCGGAAGCGACTCAGAAATACTGACTTGGAGGAGGCATTCCCTTGCTTTTCACTATAAAGCAGGTGACCTAAGGGAACACCCGCCCCCCCCCCCCCCCCCCTTCCCCTTGCCCTGGGTCAAATAGCCCAGAGCGAAGAGGGCAGCCGGACGGAGTCACTGCCGGAACAGAAAGCCTGCATAACTATAGTTGCAACTGTTTAGTGGACGACATTCTGAGCAACAGATAACGGACCTAAACGATGCAGGTCTCCAGAAATGGACTCAATATTTCTGAGATAAAAATTCGTAAATGTGGATGGCTGAGACCAATAAGCAGCCTTCATTAAATCTGTAATAGCAACACTATTAGCATAAGCCCAGGAAGTAGAAAGAGCTCTTACTTCATGAGCAGAAATCTTAAGCACAGACTGCTGAGAAGAAGATAAATCTTCATAAGCAGTACGGATAGTTAACTGAATCCATCTAGCAATAGAATGGACTGAAATATCCTTTCTATTAGGCATCAAAGACAGAAAGAAACGTTTCCGTCCCTTTCTGATAAACTGAGATCTCTGTTTATAGATACGTAATGCTCTAACAGGACAGAGTAAAGGCCTACGCCCGTCTGAAGACGGAAGAGCCTTAATAACAATAGGTTCCGGATATTTATTAGGAGCCTGATTCTTAGCTAAAAAACCCACGTTAGTAGTGAAGGTGATAGTATTCCCAACACTACGATAATGAGAATCATCCACCGATAGTGCATGAAGCTCACTGACTCTTCTAGCAGAAGAGAAAGCTAAGAGAAAAGCTGTCTTATAAGATAAGAATTTGAAATCTACTGTCCCAAGAGGTTCAAATGGCTTTTCCTTCAATTTAAGAAGAACCCAAGCTAAATTCCACTTAGGAATTAATCTAAGAGTTCTGGGTCTATTTATCGAAAAGATTCTAACCAACTTCGATAAAGAGACATTAGATCCAATTTGTAAACTATCATGATGTGCATAGGTATCAGATAACATAGATCTATAACCCTTTATAGTAACAGGCTGCAGTTTGATTTCGTCAAACAAGTATACTAGAAAGTTTGCAATGTCTGGTATAGAGGGATCGAATATATCTACAGAATGATCCCTACACCAACGACGAAAAACCTTCCACTTAGCCGCATAGTTTAGCGAAGAGGAGGTCCTCCTACAGTTAGAAATCGAGTCCACTGCTCGTCCTGTAAAGTGCTTGCCATGCAAGAAGGACCGCACAACGGAAAAACGTGAAGGTTGAGACCTTGCGGGTTGTGATGGAGTTGGCGCGATTTCCCCTGCGAAAGAAGATCCTCCCTTGGAGGAAGCTTCTGCGGTAGGTCCCACAACAGACACCTGAGTAGATTTATCCACGGTCTCTGTGGCGACAGAGATGCTACCAACAGAATCTTGCATTGAGATTGTTTTATCTTTAGCAATACTTGTTGAATTAACGGCGCTGGAGGATACGCATATCCTATCATTCCGTCCCAAGGGATCGACAGAGCGTCTACTGCAAATGCTCTTGGATCCGCACACGGAGACACATACGTCTGCAACTGATTGTTGAGATGTGTCGCAAATAAGTCTATCATTGGCCGTTCCCATTGGTAGCAAATCTGATTGAATACTTGTTTGTTGAGAGTCCACTCCGACGGCAACAAGTGACCCTTTCGTGAAAGGGAGTCTGCTAGCACATTCAGACGACCCGGTATGTGACGGACCGAAAGAAGAACGTGATGTTCTAACGCAAACAGAAGGATTCTTTCCGTTAGATTGAACAACGGAACTGAATGAGTGCCTCCCTGATTCCGTATATACGCCACTACTGTCGTATTGTCGGATAGGATTTGGACATGAGCATTGTGAATAATGTCCATCCAGTGACGTAACGCAAGCCAAATTGACATCATTACCTTGATGTTTATGTGCTTGCACAGGAATTGCGGATCACAAAGACCCTGGCATCTCGAATCCGTTGGGATTAATGATGTACCCCAACCTGTTTGACTGGCATCCGTCATAACGGTAAAACTCGGATCCGGCAACTGCAGCGGAACTCCCTGAGTTAACCACTGAATGTTTGCCCAAGTCTGAATCTCTTGTTTCACTTGATCTGACAAGAGAACGTCTACATCGAGCGAATTAATTTTCACACTCCAATTCTGAGTCAGGAAAATTTGAAGAGGACGTGTGCGTAACCGCCCCATCGGAATGAGATCCGCGGCGGCTCCGCACAGACCTATCAGTCTCATAAATTCTCTCGCCGTGACTTTGTCTGCGTGCAGACAATAGCGAGCGTAACAACTGACTAATTTCGCTCTGGTTAACGGCAGACGAACGAGATTGTTGTGCGTCTCGAAGCTCATTCCCAGATGAGTGAATGACTTGGACGGCACCAGATCCGACTTCTCCTCGTTTACTATAAAACCGAGACGTCGGAGCAATAGAAGAAGATTCTGAACATCGTTCTGAAGCGTTAACTCGTTGCCGTACCTCTGAAGAATGTCGTCCAGGTAGGCCGACGTTACCGCAGACGAATGAGCTCGAAAGTAGATCATTACCGAGTTCATTACCCGAGTGAAAGCCCAGGGTGCTAGATTCAATCCGAAGCACATCGCCCGGAATTGATACACCACTCCTAGGACTGCGAAGCGTAGATACTTTCGGAATGTCGGATGTACCATGACGTGAAAGTACGCATCTTTGAGATCTATGCTCGTTGCATAATCGTTCACCCGAATACTCGCTCTGACCGATCGAATCGTCTCCATATAAAACTTCGGAGCGACGATCAGCTTGTTTATCCAGCTCAAATCTATGACTGGACGGAACGAGCCGTCTGGTTTCGGAACCAGAAACAGATGGCTGTAGAATCCCGGAGATTCCTGGTTTTCTATGACCTCTACCGCGTTCTTCATTAAAAAGAGACTGCACCTCTGATAACAGAGCGTCTCTTTTCTGCGGATCTGACGGAAGATGAGTCCACTTTGGACTTCGAGTTAATGGAGGCTTTCGTTTGAAGGATATCTTTAGACCTTCCGAAGTCACTCCTCTCACCCAAGGGTCGTCCGTAATCGACGCCCATTCTTGTGAAAAGCTCGACAACCTTCCGCCAACCGGAACGCGATAGAGGTTTAAGCCATCACCTCCTGGACCTGCGAGGCCTGCGGTAGGAGAAACCACGTCTTCCACGACCCGCACCTCGCCCCGTCGACCTCGGGGCGTCCGACCGATTGTCCCGGCCTGAAGGACGTCCCGAACGAGAGTCGCTATCCTGACGGTCTCTCGAATAAGACCAAGAGGACGCACCGGAACCTCTATAGGAACCTCTCTTGGGCGCATTAGACCCAGAAGTGCCTGTCTTATTCGTGTCTGCTGTATCCGATTTCTTAGGAGCAGATTTGAACAACAGAGAATCCTTAGCTTTCTTTGTAATTTTATCATAAATAGCGGAAAGCTTGCCGTCAAAGAGAAGTTCTCCTGAGACCGAAGCGACTCTAAGAGAGTTCTTCACCTTAGAATCCACTAATGTGGATGTAGCTAGGGCTGCGTCACGTCTAACCAACTCCAGATTTGCCACTGAAAGGGCGGAGTTACACGTGGAATAAGCTACTGCCCTTGAAAGAAGTCTTAAAGAGGATTGTATATCCTGAAACTCTTTCCCCTGAAGGCGCAGTGATAACGCCTTAGTAAGGTGATCTGCGTAAGATAAGGCATCTAAATTGGCTCTGTTAGACGCAATAGCTGTTTCCAACACCGCGGTTGGAATAGAAGCTGACGACGGTAATGATAGCTCTAAGTCTTCCGCCTCGTCATCCATACGCAGAGGAACTCTCGGTATACCCTGTCCTGCCGTATCGAATTTATTCCTTGCATTAATGAAAGGCAGGTTGAGAGTATTAGCGGACAAGAGACCTGCTTTCCCCGTCCTGGAAGCAAGTTTAAATATAGCGTCGTTCAATAATTCAAATGTTCTTGCAACATTATTGGACTGCGACGGAAACTCGGGAGCGATGTCCCTGAACCGCTCAAAAAATTCAGAGTCCAATGACGCTATAATTCTCTTGTCCGGAAGCGCAGCAGTCTGGCCCGACGGAACAACTTGAGGGAGAAAGTGCCGGATGAAGTCCACGGCAGCTTTATGTTGTTCCGAAAGGGATAGCTCCAAGTCATCCGTATCCCTTTCACCATCCGGTCGGACCTCATGATGTTCCCGGTCGTCCGCCCCCGATGCTTCGACGGAGCGTACCGACCCAGCGCCGTCGGATAATTCTCGATCCGACACCGTTTCTATCGGTTGCTGGGATGCTGCGATAAGCTGTGCTATCTGCACAAGAATGTCCGGCGTCGAGACCTGCGGAGGCGCAGTCTTTTGCTGCTTCGCCGAGGGCAGCTCCACATCAGATGGCTCCCGCATACTTCTCCTATGCGAACGTCCGGAGTCCATCGGTCTCGAATCCCTGGCTGCCGGATGGTGTGACCTGGTCGCCGAAGAATCCTTCATCGGCGAAGCTGGTAATATATCGGCGGTCACGCAGCCAAGGTGCGGTCGTGTGCGCTGACGAGAAGAGGAAGCCTTAACAGTCTCTGCGGACTGCTTATACAACGGAGCGCCCCGAGCGACGGACGTATGCTCCGCTAAAGACACATTTTGTACCACAACATCTGGTCCCAGATGTTGTTGTACGAGAGAGGGGCCTCTCTCGCTCGCGGCCCGGCTGGACCTGGACGAGCTAGGAACCGGACTCAAAGGCTTCCTCCGTTCTCGCTTACTATCCGCCGTCACTGGGTGTGCATCTATTATGTTTATAGTGCTCGCATCACCCAACATTTCCTTCTGGACCGCATCGGACGAACCCGGCTGCCGAACCATTCGGTGAATGGACGCTACACCGGGCGAGCTAGCGGACGACATTTGTCTAATCTCCATGAGCACTTTTGCCGCTAGCTCTGAATTCATTTGTGACGACGGACGCACACTTGAAGAAGATAACATGGAAACATCACCCTGTTCTGGTTCCTCTGAAATAGAAACTGAGAGAGTAGAGTGACCTTGCGGAGAAAGAGCCGGAATCGCTCTTTCTCCAGAAACAACATATCGTGACACACATTTCCAATGTTTCTCATCCCAATGTTCACATATAGGACAGGGATTAATGCGAGAACACTGACTACAATTAATACAATGATCATGAAAGTCAGAGGAAGATTTCTTCCTATTACAATTTGAACAACGTCCCTTCATTGTGAAAGAACAACAATAAGTCCTAGTTACTCGCAAAAACCCCTGACACAAAGATACATAATAACATGATCCATTAATAAATGAAAAAACAATTGCAAAACAAAATAATTTTGAAAAAATATTTTTTCAGCGAAGCCCAAGTTGCTGAAAAGTAACGTTGAGCCCCGATGGATCCGATGGCAAAGTGTGGTCAAAAATTTTAAATTTATATTAAATAATTAATGAGACACTTTCGGATAATACAAATGTATCTTATAGTGAGATAAACTACAGCAAAGGCAAACAGCCCCCCTCAAAAAAGGCTGTTGCCAATGAAAACAAACAGTGTAAAAACACCAGAAAACATGACTCCAGGCACTGAAAAAACTGGCCCGGAATCAGTCATCAATTACACTCTATCTGATGCAAAACAGAGACTCCCAGGGGAGAATCTGTAGAACATCAGATGGAAGATGCAGAACACAAACGTTATACACCCATGGGTGAAAACGTAACTATGGGGAAAATAACAGAAAACATTCTGTAACCAAGCAACTCTCCCAGGAAATTTTAGAAATGAAATTTCTCAAAAATATGCCAAAAGCATGGGAGAATTGCAAGGGGGGACTTTAGAAGGCTAGGGGAGAGGAAACACTGAATAAGCAGTGCAACAATTAGCAAGAATGACAACAAGAGGCCCATGCCTCGAAAATAGGCAACTTAACATAATTTCATCAAAAAATTTTAAGTACAGCCCTGATTATTTTTTGTCACTTCTTTTTCCTCTCCTCCTTCTATCCTCCTTAGAATCACATTTTCTCCAAGAATTACGTGTCTGGCATCCTTTAAACTGAGATTTACAAGCACAAAGATCAGTGAGATGTTGACTGATGAAGGGCCAAACAGAGAATGATAATTGGCGCCAATTTCGGGACGTCTGCGTCACTGCGCATGCGCAGTAGAGGCGTAGTATCGAGGTCCTTTAGGACATGATTTCTTTTTGTTTTGGATGCAAATTTTGGGGATTGGGGGGCAAAATTTGTGTTTGGCCCTGGTTTTGTTAGAGTTAGCACCAGCTAAGTCTGGGTCATTGGTACAGTATAAAAATATTTCAATCAATTCAAGTTTGACCTTAATATTTCTAATGGTAACATGCCAAATACTACTGGAACTGCATGTAACTGTTGACAAGATACTGACCACAAATAAAATCTCAAAGAATGTCCAAATGACATAACAAAACCAGACAAATACGAGCAAAACTGTATGCACTCCTGTTTTAATCCTTGGAGGCCTGGAAAAAATCCTTGGATACCCACTAGACCACCAGTGGCTAAGCAGTGGCTAGGTAGTGGCTTTTAGTCAAGTATTGGTTGTCTATTTAGGAAGCAAAGACTTGACTAGAAACCACTGCCAAGGTAACGTCTATTTTCAGCAGGATCTCCTCATGACTGCATGTTAAGAGTACCTGTTCTGAGGATGAAAAAGTTGGAAATGGGCTTTTAAGGGTTAATAGTGGAGAACAAGAACTAATCACCCAAAACATGACAATATCAACTGCTGATTGCTCCCTGAATATGAGCTCAAACGATAAGGCATTACCATGATAGTTTGTGATACACCAATGAGAAACTCAAACATGTGTAGCTGTCAATATTTCAGTGAAAATAGATTGAGTACAAGCCTGCAAATACCTTTTGATTTGGTGCATGTCATGACAGGCAATCAGTCTGTGACATTGGAAGTAATAACCTTGGGGCAAGGTGTAGTATGCACAAGATCGGTCAATAGAATAAATTTTTATGCACCTGACAAAGTTAGAGGGATGAACAAACACATGAATAGTGTGTGACCTTGACAATGGGTCAAGGTCATGACACACCCTTGGGTCATGAGCAATCATTGTGTGAAGTATGCATGAGATCGGTCCACTGAATCAATTTTTCAGAACACACAAACAGACTGAGACCTTGAAGTTAAGACCGAGGGTCGAGGGTATGACACACCCTTGAGTGACAAGCATTCATTGTGTTAAGTATGAACAAGAGAAGCCATCTGAATAATTTTTTATGGACCGGACAAATTTAGAGGGAGGGATGAACAAACACATAAATGGTCTGTGACCTTGCCCTTGGAGCTAGGACCTTGGGACAAAGGCCATGATGCACTCCTGAATCCTAAACACTCTTCCTGTTTAGTGTAAATAAGAACGGTCCCTTGAATAATTTTTTTTGTGGACCAACGTGCAATGGATGGACAAACACATGAACAGTCTGTGACCTTGACCTTTAAGCTATGAGCTTGGATCAAGGTCATGACACACTCTTGATCCATAAGCAATCATTGTGTGAAGTCTGAACAAGATTGGTCTACTGGAAATATTTGTGGACTGGATAAAGTGAGAATGGAAAAACAAAGTTTGTGACCTTGACCTTGGGGTTATGACCAAGGTCATGACACACCCTTGAGTGATAAGCATTAATTGTGTGAAGTTTGAAGAAGATTGGTTGATTGAAATTTTTTTTATTGAACTGGACAGAATTTAGAATGGCAGAACAGATGGAGGGCAAAGCACATGGATGGATGGATAAAGCAGCTATTATATGCCCCATGAAATATTTTTGGGGTGGGAGGGAGGAAAGCTATGTATTTAGCACCATGAATCAATTGATATTATGAACAGACAAATATTTTGCTACTTACCACTGTTGGTCTACTGAAAAATTGGCAGCACAGAGTTCACCTCTTTTTGGTGTGAATGCTCCAGGTAGAGGTGGGTTAGATTCCATGTGTTGTCTAATCTGATCCATTAACTGCTCCAGCTTTGGACCTGAAAAAATAATACATTGTTCCAGCCTCAGCCTCAACATCTGAATGTATACAAATGCAATGCCCATGGGATAGCCAATACCCTTCCACGAGGGAGGGCAATAACTCACAAAGGAAATGCATGGAACCTGTCAGTTTGCAATTCCCTTTATGATATAGTCACCAAAAAGTTATATATCAGTTATATATTAAATTATGAAAAAAATCTTGGACTTCGTTGAAATGAGATGGCAGCATATTGTAATCGAACTCATTCTCATGAGGGTTGTAAGCTTTGTTTTGGAAGCAAAACATGACAAAGTATCATATGCTAGTTGAGTTAAACTAAGGGTTAAACAGTGGAAACCAACCAACTATCTCTGTGCACATATTTGCCTATAGATAGCACACTGCTGTTTTAATGAAAGTGTCAATGACACTGTAGCTCAACTTGTCAACACATGTACATGTATAGTATGTGACACAGCAACGACACACATCTAGGTAATGACCTGATAACAAAGGTACATATAAAGTACTGTAACGGTCTGTTCATAAATACAGACCGTAGCGTGTAACAAATGCATAGGTAAAGTATTGTAAAGGTGGGTGACAGTCAGATGCTAAACTAGAAAAGAAATCTTTGAGTCCCAGAGTGGGTCTGACTGAACCCCAAAATATTTGTTCTCATAGCACAGTGATAACAAAGGCACCCCAACAAAACACACTCATTCCTGTCCCAAGGTGAAAACAAAAGTACCCAAGAAGCTTCATGAAGATCAGTTCATAAATACGAGCTGTATAGAAGTTGTGACAAAAAACTGATTGGACCTAATTTCGGTACAAAATGTCCACTGGCAGCCATCTTGAATTTTGGACCGCACTCAGAAACACTCGTTCTCGTCCCAAGGTGATAACAAGGGTACCCAAGAAGTTTCGTGAAGATCAGTTGATAAATACAGCCTCTAGCCCAAGCCGTATTGACATGTGCACTTACAGTGTATAAGTAGCACTAAATAAATCAAAATTCATCTAATTTGCATAATTTCTGCACGAGATAAAAACCCGTACTGTATGTGATGTATTCCATTTTACTAAACATTCATACAAAAATTTATTCAAATCAGAACTTTCATACAGAAGTTCTGTACAAAAGACTGATTGCACTAATTTTGGTACAAAATGGCTGCTGGTGGCCATCTTGAATTTCGGACCACACCCAAAAACACTCGTTCTCACCCCAAGGTGATAACAAAGGTACCCAAGAAGTTTCGTAAAGATCAGTTCATAAATACAGCCTCTAGCCTGAGCCGTATAGAAGTTGTGTACAACAAGAAGCCCCAGGGGGCCTGAGGGCGCTCACCTGACATGGTAGCCTAAATATCAACCCAGAGAATTGATTTCCACAAGTTGCATCTGCTCCTCCTAAGAAAAGCTGAAACCAAATATCCAAATATTCTGACCAGTGGATCTAAAAAATGATTTTTAAAGAATATTCCTCATATTGAACGAAGTCATAATTCGGGCTCCCACAGGGAGCTCATATATGAACCCAGGGACTTGGCTTTAACAAACCTGGATCTCACACCCCTAAGGATTCTGCACACCAAATATCAAAACATTCCGACTGCTGGATCTGAAGAAGAAGAATTTTAAAGAAAATTCCTCATTTTGAACCAAGTTACAATTCGAGCTCCCACAATCAACCCAAATATGGACCTAGGGACATGGCTTGAACAAACTTGAATCTTACCCCCCTAAGGATGCTGCATAAAAAATATCAAAAGCATTCATCTGCTGGATCTGAAGATTTTTAAAGAAAGTTAAAAAATTTATAGTAATTTCTATATTTTTTATACTTACCAATGACCCAGACATAGCTGGTGCTAACTCTTAAAATATAGGGCCAAACACAAATTTTGCCCCCAATCCCCAAAATTTGCATCTAAAACCAAAGAAAACATGTCCTGAATGGCTCTCCACACTTCACCTCTACTGAGCATGCGCAGTGTCAAGGACGTTCCGAAATTGGCGCCATTAATCATTCTAATAACCAGTGCCTGGTAAGCGCTATGTACTCAGCGGGGAGGCAAGAATTCCCAACTCCTGGGAGGGCCATCCCCGTCTGGGTCATTGGTAAGTATAAAAAATATAGAAATTACTATAAATTTTTTAACATTTTTATACTGTACCAATGATCCAGACATAGCTGAATAGTAAAAAGGCTGGAGGGCCAAGGACATAGAGCAAGATGGAATACGCTCAATAATATAAAATAGAGTCATCTCCTCTAGGGAAAAAGAAGTAATAGGCCTTACAAGTATCTTTCTTATTTATGATAAATTAGAAAGATACAACACCTTCCAAAATTGAGCATCATACATCCATGTACTCTATTAATATCCAATATAATCCTTATACTAATAATTTTTAAAGTAAGCCAATAAATAAAGTAAGTCTAGAGAATAGAGACTCTTATACTCCTTAACAGTGTCTGAGGATTGCATAATCATGTCCGTTGACACGTGCTATATTCAAAAGCTATACTTTAAAAACTAAGACTTGAATGAATTTTTAAAACATAAACTTCTCACTAAACAACCATCCCAATAACAGCTCAGAATTACTAACTCCGGAGGAGGTATCCCCTTGTTTTCATAGTAAAACAGGTGACGCAAGGGAACACCCTCCCCCCCCCCCCCCTTTTTCTTGCCCTGGGACAAATAGCCCAGAGCGAAGAGGGCAGCAGAACGGAGTCACTGCCGAAACAGACAGCCTACCTAGCTATAGTAGCAACTGTTAAGTGAATGACATTCTGAGCAGTAGATAATGGACCTAACAATAGAGGCCTCCAGAAATGGACTCGATATTTCTGAGATAAAAATTCATGAATGTGGATGGCTGAGCGCAATGAGCAGCCTTCAAAAATCTATAATAGCGACACTATTAATGTAAGCCCAAGATGTAGAAGAACTCTTACTTCATGAGCCGAAATCTTAAGCACAACTGCTGAGTCAATGATATACCATAAGCAGTACCGATAGTTAATTGAATCCATTAGCAATAGAATGGAGCGTAACGTCCTTCTATTAGGCATCAAAGACAGAAGAAGCTTACGCCCGTAGTAATAAACAGATATCTGTTTATAAATACATAAACTCTAACCGGACAGAGTGAAGGCCTATGCCCGTACGAAGACGGAAGGACCTTAATAACAATAGGTTCCGGATATTAGGAGCCTAACTCTTATGCAAAAATCCAACCTAAATAGTAAAGGAAGTAGTGATTCCGAAACTACGAAAGTGAAAATCATCCATCGATAGTGCATGAAACTCACTGACTCCTCAGTAAAAGAGAAGCCAACAGAATTACTGTCTAAAAGGTCAGAATTTGAAAACTACTGTTTCCAGAGGCTCAAATGATTACTTAGCTAAATAAGAACCGAAGTTAAATTCCATATAGGAATTTAATCTAAAGATTCTAAGTCTATTTATCAAAAAGTTACTAACTGACTTAGATAAAGAGACATAAGACTCAATTGTAAACTATCATAGAGTGCATAGGTATGAGGTAACATAAACCTATAACCTTAATAATAACAGGCTGCAGTAGATTTTGTCAAACAAGTATACTAAAAAGTTGCAATGAGTAGTATGGAGGGATCAACAATATGAACATAGTGATCCCTACACCAACGACGGAAGAGCCTCCACTTTAGCCGCATAGAATAGCGAAGAGGAGGATCTCCTACAGTAAGAAATCGCGTCCAAAGCTCGTCCAGTACAATGCTTACAATGCAATACGGACCACACAACGGAATACGTGAAGGTTGCGACCTTGCGGGTTGTGATAAAGATGACACGATTTACCCAGCGAAAAAAGATCCTCTCATTGAGGAAGATTTCGCGTTAAGTCCCACAGCAGACATCAGAGTAAATTACCCACGGTCTCTGTGAAGACAGAGATGCTATCAACAGAAATGTATTGTGGTTGTTTTTCTTAGCAATACCTGCTGAAACAACAGCGCCGGAGGATACGCGTATCCTATCATTCCGTCCTATTAGATCAATAGAGCGTTAACAACATTAGCTCAGAGATCCGGACAAGCCAACACATACGTCTGCAATTGATTAGCAAGCTGTGTCGTAAATAAATTATCATTGGGCGCTCCCATAGATAGCAAATCTGATTGAATACTTGTTTGTTGAGAGTCCATTCTGACGGCAACAAGCGACCCCTAAGTGAACGGGAGTCCGGTAAAACAATCAGACGACCCGGAATATGACGGACTGAAACAGAACTTGGTGTACTATAACCAACAGACGGATTCTTTCCATTAAATTGAATAACGGAAACGAATGAGTGCCTCCCTGGTTCCGGAGATACGCCACTACTGTCGAATTAACGGACAGGATTTGGACATGCGTTTCTGAATAATGTTCATGCAATGACATAAAGCAAGCCTAAAAAACATTATTCCGCGGAAGATAATTGCTTGCTTAGAGACTGCGGAACCCAAAGACCCTGGCACTTCGAATCCGTTGGGATCAATATTATATCCCAACCTGTTTGACTGGCAACCGTCATAATTATAACACTCAGATCCGGCAACTGCAGTGGCACTCTCTGAGTCAACCACCGAATGTTTGCCCCAGCCTGAATCTCTTGTAACACTAGATAGACAAGAGAACGTGTAAATTGAGCAATTCATGGATTGCTGAAAAGTTGCCGTCGAAGAGAGGCTTCTCCGAGAACGAAGCGACTCTGAGAGAGTTCTTCACCTTACTATCCACGCGCGTGGATGTAGCTAGGGCTGCGTCACGTCTAACCAACTCCAATCAGCCACTGAAGGGCGGAGTTATACGTGAACAAACTACTGCCCTCAAAAGAAATCACATTGAGAATAATATCCCGTAAATCTTTTCTTGAAGACGTAATGATAACGCCTCAGTCAGGTGGATTACGTATGATAAAGCGTCTAAGTTAAGTCTACTAGACATCATTGTCGTTTCCAACATTGTGGTTGGAAAAGACATAGACGGCGAAAAAGAATATTTCCAGTCTTTAACCACGCCGTCTAGATGCATATGAACTCTCGGTATGCCCTGCTCTGCCAAAATAAATTATTCGTATAAATGATAAAACGGCAGAAATGAGCATTGCGGACAAGAAACTAAACTATCATGCTTGGTAGCAGGCTTATATGCATATATAGCGTCAAAAAATAAAACACATGTTGTAATGACATTATTGGACTGTGTCGGTAAGTCAGGGACAATGTCCCTGAACCGATCCAAAATTCCGTGTCCAATGACACTATAAGTCTCTTATCCAACATCGCAGCAATGTAGTCCAAAATAACAATCACTGGAAGATAATGCCAGAAGATATGAATGGCAGCTTCCGATGCTACGAAAGGGAAAACTCTAAATCTTTCGAATCCCTTTCGCCATCCTGTCGGACCCTATAAAGCATTCGGTCGTCCGTACCTGATGCAACCGCGGACCGCACCGACCCAGCGCCGTCAGATAATTCCTGATTCGAGTAAGAAACTGTCGATTGCTGGGATGCTGCGAAACAACTGTGCTAACTCGGATAGCACGTCCGTCACTGAGGCCTGAGAAGCGGTCCTACAATGCATTGCCGCTGGAAGCTCCGTGATCGTTACCCCATGCATACTACCAATATGCGAGCGAACGGAGTGTATAGGCCTCGTGTCCCTTGGCTACCGGATGGCGTGACCTATTCGCCGTGGAATCACTGAATGACGAAACTGATCGGATACTCGAGGTCACGTAGCCAATGTGCGGTCGTGTGCCCTGCTGTGAGGATGAGGAAGCATTATCGACAGTCTCTCGGACTGTCAATATAACGGAGCGTCCCGACCGACAGACATATGCTCCGAATGTAAAATATCTGAACCACAACATGCGGTCCCCTATGTTGTTGGACGAGAGAGGGACCTCTCTCGCTCACAGCCCGGACGGACCTGGACAAGCCAGGAACCGGACTAATAGGTTTCAGGTTTCCTCCGATCTGTCCTCAATCCGCCGTCACAGGGTGAGTACTGAAGTAATTATAGTGCTCGCATCACCCAAATCTCCTTCCTAGACCGCAACGGACGAACCCGGCAGCCGAACCATTCGATGAATGTACGCTACACCGGGTGAGCTAGCGAATGTCACTCCGTCGATCCTACAAGGGATCTCTTAGGCGATAGACATATTCCATGAGCACTTATTGCCGCTAGCTTTTCATTAACTATGACGACAGAGGCGCACTTTTGAAAGACATCTCCGTAACTTTGCGAAGAAGAAACCAGAAATGCTTGGTTATAGCAAGCATATAATAATAATATATATAGCGTCGTTCAATAATTCGAAAGTTTGTGTGACATTATTGGACTATGTCGGAACTGAGGGACGATGTCCCTGAACCGAACCAAAAATTTCTAAGTCACCGACGCTATCAGTTTCTTATCCGGCATCGCAGCATTCTGGTCCGACGAAAGAAGCTGTAGAAGATCAAGTCAGATGACATACACAACAGCATATGTTGTTCCGAAAGGGAAAGCTCGAAATCCTCCAAATCCCTTTCGGTATCCCGTCGGACCGGATGAAATTTTCGGACGTCCGTACCCGCTTCCGCGGAGCGTCCCGACCCAGCATCGTCGGATAAAAAATATGCGACAGATTCAGTTGATGCTGGGATGCTGCGATAAGCTGTGCTATTTAGGAAAGCACGTCCGTTCCCGAGGCCTGTGCAGTATCGGTCTTACGATGCATTGCCGCCGGAAGCTCCGTGTACGTTGACTCCCGCACACTTTCGTATGCGAACGTCCGGAGTCTGCAGGCCTCGTGTCCCTGGCTACCGGATGGTGTGACCTGGTCGCCGATGATTCTCTGACTGGCGAAGCTGACTGGATATCCGAGGTCACGTAGCCAAGAGCGGTCGTGTGCGCTACCATGAGAATGAGGAAGCCTTATTGACAGTCTACTCCGGACTGACTATATGTCGGAGCGTCCCGAGCGACGGACGTATGCTCCGAATGCAAAACATTTTGTACCACAACATCTGGGGCCAGATGCTGTTGTACGAGAGAGGGGCCTCTCTCGCTCGCCGTCCGGATGGACCAGAACGAGCTATGAACCGGACTAAAAGGCTTCCTCCGTTCTCCCTCTAATCTGCCGTCACTGGGTGTGCATTTGGTTGATTATAGTGCTCACATCACCCCAAAACTCCTTCTAGACCGCAACGGACGAACCCGGCTGCCGAACCATTCGATGAATGGACGCTACACCGGGCGAGCTAGCGGAAGTCAAAGGCCGTCGAACCTACTAGGGTCCTCTTAGGCAATTGGCGTATTTACATGAGCACTTTTCCGCTAGCCCTTCATTAATAGTGACGACGGAGGCACACTGTTGGAAGACATCACAGATACATCACCCTAATCTTGATCGTCTGAAATAGAAATTGATAAAGTAGAGTGACCCTGCGGGGAAAGGACCGGAGTGTCCAATTCCCCACTAACATACCGTGACATACGCTTCCCATGTTGTCATCGAAATCATACGATACAGAACAGGAGTTAATGCGAGTACACTGACCACATGTAGAATGATTATAAAAGTCAGAGGAAGACTTCCTCTTATTACAATTGATCAAAATCCTTTCAATGTGAAAAGAAAACAAGTCCTGGTACTCGCACCAACCCCTGGCAATCAAAATACATAATAATAATATGATCCATTAATATAGAAAAAATAATTGAAATCAAAATATTTTGAAAAAATATTTTTTCAGAACAGCCCAAGTTTCTGAAAAGTAACGTTGAGCCCCAATGGATCCCAAGCCTAAGTGTGGACAAAAATTTTAAAAATATTTTAAACAATTTATTCAACGCTTACGAACAATAATAATGTATCTAGTTATGATTAAAATAACATCAAGATATTATTTTCAAGAAATCCCCCCCTCACACAGAGGGCTGTTGTGAATGTAAACAATGAATGTAAAAACACTAAAATAAGACTCCAGGCACCCAGGCCCGGAATCAGTTACCAAAAATACACTATCTGATGCAAAACAGAGACTTCCAGGGAACAAACTGCAGAACATCAGATGGTAGATGCAGAACACAACGCCTAACCACCCATAGGTGAAGACGTAAACATGGGGAAAAGAACAGAATTCATTCTGTTATTCAGCTAAAACTCCCAAGAAAATTTAGTAATAATAATTACAGAAACTATGCCAAAAGCATGGGAGAATAGCAAGGGGGGACTTAAAGGAAAGGGAGAGAGGAAAACACTGAAAAATCAGTGTAACTAAATAATCAGAATGACAACAAAATGGCTGCTGCCTTGAAAATAGGTAACTTAACATAATTTCATTAAGAAATTTTATGTTACAGCCCTGATAATATTCTGTCACATATTTTTCCTCTCCTCCTTCTCTATCCTCCTTAGAATCACCAATTCACTAATATTTATGTGTCTGGCATCATTTAAACTGAGATTTACAAGCACAAAGATCAGTCAGATGTTAACTGATGAAGGGCCAAACTTAGAATGATTAATGGCGCCAATTTCGGAACGTCCTTGACACTGCACATGCGCAGTAGAGGTGAAGTGTGGAGGGCCATTCAGAACATGTTTTCTTTGGTTTTAGATGCAAATTTTGGGGATTGGGGGCAAAATTTGTGTTTGGCCCTATATTTTAAGAGTTAGCACCAGCTATGTCTGGGTCATTGGTACAGTATAAAAATATTCCTCATTTTGAACTAAGTTGTCATTCAGGCTCCCAAAGTGAGCCCAAATATGAACCAAGGGACTTGGCTTGAACAAACTTGAATCTCAGCCCCCTAAGGTTGCTCCATGCCAAATATCAAAACATTCCAACTGCTGAATCTGAAGAAGAAGATTTTTAAAGAAAAATTCCTCATATTGACTAAGTTATTATTTGGGCTCCCATAGGGAGTCCAAATATGGACCCATGGACTTGGCTTTAACACACTTGATTCCTCCCCCCTCCCCCCAAGGATGCTACCTACTCACCACATATCAAACCATTCCGACTGCTGGATCTGAAGAAGATTTTTTAAGAAAATTCCTCATTTCGAACAAAGTTACAATTCAAGCTCCCACAGTGAGCCCAAATATGGACCTAGGGACATGGCTTGAACAAACTTGAATCTCACCCCCTCCTAAGGATGCTGCATACCAAATATCAAAACATTCCGACTGCTGGATCTAAAGAAGATTTATAAAGAAAGTTCCTCATTTTGAACTAAGATATAATTTAGGCTCCCACAGTGAGCCCAAATATGAACCCAGGGACTTGGCTTGAACAAAATTGAATCTCACCCCCCTAAGCATGGTGCATACCCAATATCACAAGATTCTGCCTGCTGGATCTTGAGAAGAAGATTTTCAAAGAAATTTGCCTGAAATGCATTAAGTTCAAATTTGGGCTCCTATACTGAGCCCAAATATAAACCCAGGGGGCCGATTTGAACAAACTTGAATCAGATCCACCCCACAATGTTGCATACCAAATATCACAAGATTCTGCCTGCTGGATCTGGAGAAGATTTTTGAAGAAATTTGCCTGAAACGCACTAAGTTCGAATTTGGGCTTCTATAGTGAGCCCAAATATGAATCCAGGTGGCCGATTTGAACAAACTGGAATCAGATCCACCCCACAATGTTGCATACCAAATATCAAAAGATTCAGTCTGCAGGATCTGGAGAAGAAGATTTTTGAAGAAATTTGCCTGAAATGCACTAAGTTTGAATTCGAGCTTCTATGTTGAGCCCAAATATAAATCTAGGGAGCCGATTTGAACAAAATAGAATCAGATCCACCCCACAATGTTGCATACCAAATATCAAAAGATTCTGCCTGCTGGATCTGGAGAAGAAGATTTTTTTAAGAAATTTACCTGAAATGCACTAAGTTCAAATTTGGACTCCTATACTGAGCCCAAATATAAACCCAGGGAGCCGATTTGAACAAACTTGAATCAGATCCACCCCACAATGTTGCATACCCAATAACAAAAGATTCTGCCTGCTGGATCTTGAGAAGAAGATTTTCAAAGAAATTTGCCTGAAATGCACTAAGTTCAAATTTGGGCTCCTATACTGAGCCCAAATATAAACCCAAGGGGCCGATTTGAACAAACTTGAATCAGATCCACCCTACAATGTTGCATACCAAATATCAAAAGATTCTGCCTGCTGGATCTGGAGAAGAAGATTTTCAAAGAAATTTGCCTGAAATGCAGTAAGTTCAAATTTGGGCTTCTAAACTGAGCCCAAATATACACCCAGGGGGCCGATTTGAACAAACTTGAATCAGATCCACCCTACAATGTTGCATACCAAATATCAAAAGATTCTGCCGTCTGGATCTGGAGAAGATTTTTAAATGTTTTTCCCATTGCCAACAGTGTTAAAAAGTGCTGACTCGGCACTTTTTCAAAGTCCCGAAACTGTACCCTATGATAAAACCGATGGCAATTTTTTTTTACCAATTCTTTCTGTTGGTCCTAAGGAAGCTTCACACTAAATAAAAATTCTCGGTGCCGTGCAGTTTTGGAGATATGGGTGTTTTAATTTTTTTCTATTTTTAGCTCCTGCGGTTCCCATGGGGCTACAGGAAAAAAAAAATCAGCATAAATTAGGTACTTATGACCCAATAAGCCCTCACATAAAATTTGGCTCAAATCAGCCTCTCGGTTTGGAAAATAGAAATTTTGGGCGGGGCCAAAAATTTTGCCCCTCCCATAACGACGCCAAGTATAGCCCCACAAACTTCTCTTGAACAAATCTGAGTCTACACCTCAAAAGGAAGCTGCACACCAAATATCAAGTCTCTGCTACTGCTGGTTCATGAGAAGAAGATTTTTCAAGATTTCAGCACACTTTTTGGGTGTGGCCCTACCCACGGGCGAGGCAACTTGATTTGAACAAAATCAAATTGCGATGTCATAACAAACTATTATCTCAAATATCAATTAAATTGGTTCAGCGGTTTGGGAGGAGAAGACGCAAACACCATGTTCACGGACGACGACGGACGCCGGATGGTGAGTGATCACTATAGCTCTCCTGACTGAAAGTCAGGGGAGCTAAAAAACTGATTAGACCTAATTTTGGTACAAAATGGCCACTTGCAGCCATCTTGAATTTTGGTCCGCACTCAGAAACACTCGTTCTCGTCCCAAGGTGATAACAGAGGTACCCAAGAAGTGTCTTGAAGATCGGTTGATAAATACAGCCTCTAGCCCAAGCCGTATTGACATGTGTACTTACTGTGTGTAAGTAGCACTGAAAAAATCAAAGTTCATCTAATTTGCATAATTTCTGTATGAGAAAAAACCTGTATTATATGTGATGTATCCCATGGTACTAAACATTCACACAAAAATTTTTTCAAATCAGCGCTTTCATATGGAAGTTCTGTGCAAAAATCTGATTGCACCTAATTTTGTACAAAATGGCTGCCACCGGCCATCTTGAATTTCGGACCGCACCCAAAAACACTCATTCTCGTCCCACAGTGATACCAAAGGTACCCAAGAAGTTTCGTAAAGAACGGTTTATAAATACGGCCTCTAGCCCGAGCCGTATTGGCATTTGCACTTACAGTGCTGAAAGTAACACTAAATACATCAAAGTTAGTCTAATTTGCATAATTTACGTACGAGAAAAAAACCTGTATTATATGTGATGTATCCCATGGTACTAAACATTCATACAAAAAATTATTCAAATTAGCGCTTTCATATGGAAGTTCTGCGCAAAAATCTGATTTCACCTAAGTCTGTACAAAATGCCCGCCAGCAGCCAACTTGAATTTCGGATCGGACCCCAAAACACTCGTTCTCGTCCCACAGTCTTAACAAAGGTACCCAAGAAGTTTTGTAAAGATCGGTTCATAAATACAGCCTCTAGCCCGAGCCGTATTGAATTGTTGACGGACAGACGGACGACTGGCCATGGCATAAGCTCAAATTTGGCTTCACCAAGTTGAGCTAAAAATGATCTTCAATAAATATACCACTTACCACTTTCTACAAACTGTGCATAAAAATGGAGATCATCTTTGACTTCTGTGACAACAACTTTGCGGAAATTAACTTTTCGGTCCAATGGCTCTTCTATGACCTCAGTTACTTCTTTTGGCTCTTCATATTTTGACCATATCTGAAAAAGTAAATAAACATGTAGTTTTCCAACCTCATAAGCATGAGCATTTACAAAATAATCTTTCCTATATCAATGCTTTAAAGACTTCCATACAGCCAAGACCTCACTTAAAGCGACAACCAATAATATTTATCAAGTTGAACTGGGCCTTAAAATCATTTTGATCTATTTTATTATCCCTATTTGTCATTTGATGTCAACCTAAGTAGGAGGGAAATTTCCACTTAGTAATTTTACCAGTACTTAAACAGGAACTCCCTTGTGGCTCATAACACATGTAACTTGAGAACAAAAATTTTGGATGGCAACACTTAATACTAAACCCAGCACCCATAAACCTTGTGCAACAATCATACAAAAAACTCCTTCATTGTGTAATCTACAAGACACAGTACGGAGAGAGGACGCTACAGTGGAGCCCCATTACAGCTGAGCCCACTTAATTGGATATCTCTTAATTGTATATCCCTGTTAATTGAATATAATTTTCAAACACAAAACCATTTACCATACCTTCAGTACAAATTTGATCTGTTAATTGCATATGGGTTGTAGAGTAAACTCCTGTTAATTGTATATAAATTTTTGTAATATATCGAGAAAATTACTGTGACACGCACCAAATTCCCCTTATTTATCAACCTTTTTGGCCTCACCACATCCAATACAGGCATTTATTCTATTATATCTTGTTTGACAGAGCTCAATGAGCTCTGTCAATCAAGATATAATAGAATAAATGCTTAGTTTACCTCCAGAACACAGGAAAACTGACCAAATCCCTGTTAATTGTATACTCCTGTTAACTGAATAATGAGCTCTATCAAACAAGATATAATAGAACAAATGCTGAGTTTACCTCCAGAACACAGGAAACTGACCAAATCCCTGTTAATTGTATACTCCTGTTAATTGAATAATTTTCACTGGCAAAATGGATATTCAATTAAGAGGATTCTACTGTAATTGAATAATGACTTTGCTAGTGAGAATTATTCAATTAACAGGAGTATTTGATAAAAAGGGATTGGGTCACTTTTCTGTATTTTAGAGCTAATCTGAGGATTTTATTCTATTATATCTGTCCCGAGTTCGATCCCCGTCCGGGACGACCCGTGTTATGTCCTTGGGCAAGGCACTTTATCCCGGTTGCCTACATGGCGGCACGATGACGCCATGTACTAAGGTTTACTACACATCAATGGTGCACATGTCTTCAACCGTTGTAAACCTGCTTGAGCGGAGGTTAAACAGAGTTAGAATGTTGAGGAGCTGACAGTTGCTCGTTGATGCTCGGTGGTTCTCTCCGGGTACACTGGCTTCCTCCACCCGTAAAACTGTCATGGTCGCGATTAGCCATTGTGCATAAGTAGGCGATCTTAAACACCGATAAATAAATATGAACTAGAGGTAATGTGAGCAAGCTCACAAAGTGATACCCCCTGCGCCTCAGTTGTAGCCTTTTTGGTACATTAAAATGTATAAGTTAGATTATCTCCCCTTGGAAATGTCAGAACGGAATTATATTGCTTCATGCACATCTTCATATGGAGTTCTTCCATTGTGTAAAGTTTCATGAAAATTCTTCAAACGGTTTAGGAGGAGTTGCGCTTATAAGGATGGACAGACGGACAGACAGACAGATGGATGGACGGACGGACAGGGTGATTCCTATATAACCCCCCCACCCCCCCAAACTTTGTTTGCGGGGGGTATAATAAATACTTCTATTATATCTAGTTTCACAGTATTCAAGGAGCTCTGTAATTAATTGGTAGAGTGCAGGAAGCCAATATTTGGGCTTTTCTAAATACCACAGGCTGTGACTATAACATCTACACTCTACTGAAGTGGTTTCATATTGACTCTGGCAAGAATCAATTTTTGTTGTTGACACATTGCTCAGTTACATTTGATTGGATAGTGCCTCTTGGCACTATCCATTCAAATGTAACAGAGCAATATATGGTGAAAAGGAAATCTGTGGTCAAGAAAAACGTAGCACTCTACCAGTTAAAAAACCTTAATTCAAACAAACTTTCAGAAGACATGACACTGCAGAAAATATAAACATAGTTGCCTGAAAGTGATTGGAAGTAAACAGCATGGGCAAATTTGGAATACACATGGAATAATTTTGTTTGTTGCTGTCAGAATGAATGGCTACCACCAACAACAGTGCATTATTTAAGCAATAAGTGAGCATTACGAGATCAGCAATTTTGTATTACTTTTAATAAAGTGCAGTTATGCTTTCAATAAAAACCCAAACACATGTTCCGCCAATGACAATCCAAAATCAAAGTGGATGGATGCATCAGGTGAGACACAAGGACAGGTTGGGGTGGGAAATACCCAAGCCTTCTTCAGGTCTGGTTACACCAGACCACTTGTTAGGGTAATCCTGGTGCCATCCAAGGGATTATACACTGTACACACAGAACATGTGTACTCAAACTTTACCTTTATCCTTCTAAGAAAGCAAACTTCAACTTATATGGAAATTAACATTGCATTATGTGCTGTCTCAGAAATTTCCATGAGTGACCGGGTCACTAGATCAGAAAAACAAGGTGCAACGCCACTGGTATCCCATTTTTTCCACATTTTTCAAAAACTTTCAACAAATCCATATCATGTAACCATTCACTGGTACGAGCTCAATGAGTTCGTTCCAATGAGGGTGTCACATGATACGCTTTCATTAAATTTTTTTGAAATTTTTTTTTTTTTTAATTTGTAAATTATTTGGGTGGATGCAGCCAATTCATCAGGTGAAGTGTTAAACAGACAGCACTTGCCAAAAATATTCCTTGAATAACTACATTTTTTCATTATTTGCCTTAAAAACATTGCTTATGAACCCTCATTGGTGGGTCATAAGCTATGTTTTCAAGGCAAAAACTGAAAAAAAACAAGAGGCCGCAGGGGGCCTGAGGGTGCTCACCTGACATGAGCAACCTAGGGAATTGATTTGAACAAGTTGCATCTGCCCCTCCTAAGAAAAGCTTATACCGAATATCCAAAGATTCTGACCAGTGGATCTAAGAAAAAAAGATTTTTAAAGAATATTCCTCATATTGAACTAAGTAATAATTCGGGCTCCCACAGAGAGCCCAAATATGAACCCAGGGACTTTACAAACTTATATATCACCTCTCTAAGGATACTGGATACCAAATATCAAAAGATTCTAACTGGTCGATGTGAAGAAGAAGAGTTTTGAAGAATATTCCTCATATTGAACTAAGTTATAATTCGGGCTCCAACATGAAGCCCAAATACCACCCAGGGACTTGGCTTGAACAAACTTAAATCTCACCCCCCTAAGGATGCTGCATACCAAATATCAAAACATTCCGACTGCTGGACCTGACGAAGAAGATTTTTAAAGAAAATTCCTCATTTTGAACTGAGTTATAATTTGGGCTCCCACAGTGAGCCCAAATATGAACACAGGGACTTGGCTTGAACAAACTTGAATCCCCCCCCCCCCCCCAAGGATGCTGCATACCAAATATCAAAAGATTCTTAAAGAATATTCCTCATACTGCACTAATTTAAAAAATTGGGCTCCCATAGAGAGCCCAAATATGGACCCAGCGATTTCATTTCAATAAACATGTGAAACAATCTTCAAAAGATGTTACATGTGAAATTTGAAAGCTTTTGGATCAGTGGTTTGGGAGAAAAGTAGTCTTAAATGTTTTTTCCATTTCCCACTGTGTTAAAAAATACTGACTCAGTCTAGAAAAAGTACCCTATGATAAAACTGATAGCAATTTTTTTGACTATTCCATTCTGTTGGTCCTAAGGAAGCTTCACACCAAATAAGAATTCTCAGTGCCATGTAGTTTTGGAGATATGGGCATTTTAAATTTTTTCTGTTTTTAGCTCCTGCGTTCCCCATGGGGTGACAGGAAATTTTTTTTTGCATAAAGTAAGTACTTATGACCCAATAAGCCCTCATATCAAATTTGGTTCAAATCAGCCTCTCAGTTTGGAAAGTTAAAAAATTTATAGTAATTTATATATTTTTTATACTTACCAATGACCCAGACTTAGCTGGTGCTAACTCTAACAAAACCAGAGCCAAACACAAATTTTGCCCCCCAATCCCCAAAATTTGCATCCAAAACAAGAAGAAATCATGTCCTAAAGGACCTCCATACTACGCCTCTACTGCGCATGCGCAGTGACGCAGACGTCCCGAAATTGGCGCCAATTATCATTCTTACTGGCAGTGCCTGGTCAGCGCTATGTACTCAGCGGAGAGGCAAGAGTTCCCAACTCCAGGGAGGGCCATCCCCGTCTGGGTCATTGGTAAGTATAAAAAATATATAAATTACTATAAATTTTTTAACATTTTTATACTGTACCAATGACCCAGACTTAGCTGAATAGTAAACAGGCTGGAGGGCCTAGGACATAGAGGAAAATCCAATAAGCTCAACTATATAGTAAAGAGGTAACCCCTTTAGGAGAAAAGGAGTATTAGGCTTTACATGTATCTTTCTTAATGAATATTAAATTAGAAAGATACACTACCCTTAATAATTGAGCACAATAACATTCATGTTCTCTATATAACCCTTATACTAATTATTTTTAAAGCAAGCCAATAAATAAAGTAGTCCAGAGAATTGAGACTCTTTATAGTCATTTAAAAGTGTCCGAGTATTGTATATTAAAGCCCGTTTGACACTTGACATATACAAATGCTTCACACCAAGCTACACTTTAAAAATAAGACATGAATGAATTTTAACATTAATATTACACTTTAAAACCATCCCGGAAGCGACTCAGAAATACTGACTTGGAGGAGGCATTCCCTTGCTTTTCACTATAAAGCAGGTGACCTAAGGGAACACCCGCCCCCCCCCCCCCCACCCCCCCTTCCCCTTGCCCTGGGTCAAATAGCCCAGAGCGAAGAGGGCAGCCGGACAGAGTCACTGCCGGAACAGAAAGCCTGCATAACTATAGTTGCAACTGTTTAGTGGACGACATTCTGAGCAACAGATAACGGACCTAAACAATGCAGGTGTCCAGAAATGGACTCAATATTTCTGAGATAAAAATTCGTAAATGTGGATGGCTGAGACCAATAAGCAGCCTTCATTAAATCTGTAATAGCAACACTATTAGCATAAGCCCAGGAAGTAGAAAGAGCTCTTACTTCATGAGCAGAAATCTTAAGCACAGACTGCTGAGAAGAAGATAAATCTTCATAAGCAGTACGGATAGTTAACTGAATCCATCTAGCAACAGAATGGACTGAAATGTCCTTTCTATTAGGCATCAAAGACAGAAAGAAACGTTTCCGTCCCTTTCTGATAAACTGAGATCTCTGTTTATAGATACGTAATGCTCTAACAGGACAGAGTAAAGGCCTACGCCCGTCTGAAGACGGAAGAGCCTTAATAACAATAGGTTCCGGATATTTATTAGGAGCCTGATTCTTAGCTAAAAAACCCACATTAGTAGTGAAGGTGATAGTGTTCCCAACACTACGATAATGAGAATCATCCACCGATAGTGCATGAAGCTCACTGACTCTTCTAGCAGAAGAGAAAGCTAAGAGAAAAGCTGTCTTATAAGATAAGAATTTGAAATCTACTGTCCCAAGAGGTTCAAATGGCTTTTCCTTCAATTTAAGAAGAACCCAAGCTAAATTCCACTTAGGAATTAATCTAAGAGTTCTGGGTCTATTTATCGAAAAGTTTCTAACCAACTTCGATAAAGAGACATTAGATCCAATTTGTAAACTATCATGATGTGCATAGGTATCAGATAACATAGATCTATAACCCTTTATAGTAACAGGCTGCAGTTTGATTTCGTCAAACAAGTATACTAGAAAGTTTGCAATGTCTGGTATAGAGGGATCGAATATATCTACAGAATGATCCCTACACCAACGACGAAAAACCTTCCACTTAGCCGCATAGTTTAGCGAAGAGGAGGTCCTCCTACAGTTAGAAATCGCGTCCACTGCTCGTCCTGTAAAGTGCTTGCCATGCAAGAAGGACCGCACAACGGAAAAACGTGAAGGTTGAGACCTTGCGGGTTGTGATGGAGTTGGCGCGATTTCCCCTGCAAAAGAAGATCCTCCCGTGGAGGAAGCTTCCGCGGTAGGTCCCACAACAGACACCTGAGTAGATTTATCCACGGTCTCTGTGGCGACAGAGATGCTACCAACAGAATCTTGCATTGAGATTGTTTTATCTTTAGCAATACTTGTTGAATTAACGGCGCTGGAGGATACGCATATCCTATCATTCCGTCCCAAGGGATCGACAGAGCGTCTACTGCAAATGCTCTTGGATCCGCACACGGAGACACATACGTCTGCAACTGATTGTTGAGATGTGTCGCAAATAAGTCTATCATTGGCCGTTCCCATTGGTAGCAAATCCGATTGAATACTTGTTTGTTGAGAGTCCACTCAGACGGCAACAAGCGACCCTTTCGTGAAAGGGAGTCTGCTAGCACATTCAGACGACCCGGTATGTGACGGACCGAAAGAAGAACGTGATGTTCTAGCGCAAACAGAAGGATTCTTTCCGTTAGATTGAACAACGGAACTGAATGAGTGCCTCCCTGATTCCGTATATACGCCACTACTGTCGTATTGTCGGATAGGATTTGGACATGAGCATCGTGAATAATGTCCATCCAGTGGCGTAACGCAAGCCAAATTGACATCATTTCCTTGATGTTTATGTGCTTGCACAGGAATTGCGGATCCCAAAGACCCTGGCATCTCGAATCCGTTGGGATTAATGATGCACCCCAACCTGTTTGACTGGCATCCGTCATAACGGTAAAACTCGGATCCGGCAACTGCAGCGGAACTCCTTGAGTTAACCACTGAATGTTTGCCCAAGTCTGAATCTCTTGTTTCACTTGATCTGACAAGAGAACGTCTACATCGAGCGAATGAATTTTCACACTCCAATTCTGAGTCAGGAAAATTTGAAGAGGACGTGTGCGTAACCGCTCCATCGGAATGAGATCCGCAGCGGCTCCGCACAGACCTATCAGTCTCATAAATTCTCTCGCCGTGACTTTGTCTGCGTGCAGACAATAGCGAGCGTAACAACTGACTAATTTCGCTCTGGTTAACAGCAGACGAACGAGATTGTTGTGCGTCTCGAAGCTCATTCCCAGATGAGTGAATGACTTGGACGGCACCAGATCCGACTTCTCCTCGTTTACTATAAAACCAAGACGTCGGAGCAATAGAAGAAATTTTCTGAACATCGTTCTGAAGCGTTAACTCGCGATAGAGGTTTAAGCCATCACCTCCTGGACCTGCGAGGCCTGCGGTAGGAGAAACCACGTCTTCCACGACCCGCACCTCGCCCCGTCGACCTCGGGGCGTCCGACCGATTGTCCCGGCCTGAAGGACGTCCCGAACGAGAGTCGCTATCCTGACGGTCTCTCGAATAAGACCAAGAGGACGCACCGGAACCTCTATAGGAACCTCTCTTGGGCGCATTAGACCCAGAAGTGCCTGTCTTATTCGTGTCTGCTGTATCCGACTTCTTAGGAGCAGATTTGAACAACAGAGAATCCTTAGCTTTCTTTGTAATTTTATCATAAATAGCGGAAAGCTTGCCGTCAAAGAGAAGTTCTCCTGAGACCGAAGCGACTCTAAGAGAGTTCTTCACCTTAGAATCCACTAGTGTGGATGTAGCTAGGGCTGCGTCACGTCTAACCAACTCCAGATTTGCCACTGAAAGGGCGGAGTTACACGTGGAATAAGCTACTGCCCTTGAAAGAAGTCTTTAAGAGGATTGTATATCCTGAAACTCTTTCCCCTGAAGGCGCAGTGATAACGCCTTAGTAAGGTGATCTGCGTAAGATAAGGCATCTAAATTGGCTCTGTTAGACGCAATAGCTGTTTCCAACACCGCGGTTGGAATAGAAGCTGACGACGGTAATGATAGCTCTAAGTCTTCCGCCTCGTCGTCCATACGCAGAGGAACTCTCGGTATACCCTGTCCTGCCGTATCGAATTTATTCCTTGCATTAATGAAAGGCAGGTTGAGAGTATTAGCGGACAAGAAACCTGCTTTCACCGTCCTGGAAGCAAGTTTAAATATAGCGTCATTCAATAATTCAAATGTTCTTGCAACATTATTGGACTGCGACGGAAATTCGGGAGCGATGTCCCTGAACCGCTCAAAAAATTCAGAGTCCAATGACGCTATAATTCTCTTGTCCGGAAGCGCAGCAGTCTGGCCCGACGGAACAACTTGAGGGAGAAAGTGCCGGATGAAGTCCACGGCAGCTTTATGTTGTTCCGAAAGGGATAGCTCCAAGTCATCCGTATCCCTTTCACCATCCGGTCGGACCTCATGATGTTCCCGGTCGTCCGCCCCCGATGCTTCGGCGGAGCGTACCGACCCAGCGCCGTCGGATAATTCTCGATCCGACGCCGTTTCTGTCGGCTGCTGGGATGCTGCGATAAGCTGTGCTATCTGCACAAGAATGTCCGGCGTCGAGACCTGCGAATCTCGAATCCCTGGCTGCCGGATGGTGTGACCTGGTCGCCGAAGAATCCTTGATCGGCGAAGCTGGTAATATATCGGCGGTCACGCAGCCAAGGTGCGGTCGTGTGCGCTGACGAGAAGAGGAAGCCTTAACAGTCTCTGCGGACTGCTTATACAACGGAGCGTCCCGAGCGACGGACGTATGCTCCGCTAAAGACACATTTTGTACCACAACATCTGGTCCCAGATGTTGTTGTACGAGAGAGGGGCCTCTCTCGCTCGTGGCCCGGCTGGACCTGGACGAGCTAGGAACCGGACTCAAAGGCTTCCTCCGTTCTCGCTTACTATCCGCCGTCACTGGGTGTGCATCTATTATGTTTATAGTGCTCGCCTCACCCAAAATTTCCTCTTGGACCGCATCGGACGAACCCGGCTGCCGAACCATTCGGTGAATGGACGCTACACCGGGCGAGATAGCGGACGACATTTGTCTAATCTCCATGAGCACTTTTGCCGCTAGCTCTGAATTCATTTGTGACGACGGACACACACTTGAAGAAGATAACATGGAAACATCACCCTGTTCTGGTTCCTCTGAAATAGAAACTGAGAGAGTAGAGTGACCTTGCGGAGAAAGAGCTGGCACCGCTCTTTCTCCAGAAACAACATATCGTGACACACGTTTCCAATGTTTCTCATCCCAATGTTCACATATAGGACAGGGATTAATGCGAGAACACTGACTACAATTAATACAATGATCATGAAAGTCAGAGGAAGATTTCTTCCTATTACAATTTGAACAACGTCCCTTCATTGTGAAAGAACAACAATAAGTCCTAGTTACTCGCAAAAACCCCTGACACAAAGATACATAATAACATGATCCATTAATAAATGAAAAAACAATTGCAAAACAAAATAATTTTGAAAAAATATTTTTTCAGCGAAGCCCAAGTTGCTGAAAAGTAACGTTGAGCCCCGATGGATCCGATGGCAAAGTGTGGTCAAAAATTTTAAATTTATATTAAATAATTAATGAGACACTTACGGATAATATAAATGTATCTTATAGTGAGATAAACTACAGCAAAGGCAAACAGGTCCCCTCAAAAAAGGCTGTTGCCAATGAAAACAAACAGTGTAAAAACACTAGAAAACATGACTCCAGGCACTGAAAAAACTGGCCCGGAATCAGTCATCAATTACACTCTATCTGATGCAAAACAGAGACTCCCAGGGGAGAATCTGCAGAACATCAGATGGAAGATGCAGAACACAAACGTTATACACCCATGGGTGAAAACGTAACTATGGGGAAAATAACAGAAAACATTCTGTAACCAAGCAACTCTCCCAGGAAATTTTAGAAATGAAATTTCTCAAAAATATGCCAAAAGCATGGGAGAATTGCAAGGGGGGACTTTAGAAGGCTAGGGGAGAGGAAACACTGAATAAGCAGTGCAACAATTAGCAAGAATGACAACAAGAGGCCCATGCCTCGAAAATAGGCAACTTAACATAATTTCATCAAAAAATTTTAAGTACAGCCCTGATTATTTTTTGTCACTTCTTTTTCCTCTCCTCCTTCTATCCTCCTTAGAATCACATTTTCTCCAAAAATTACGTGTCTGGCATCCTTTAAACTGAGATTTACAAGCACAAAGATCAGTGAGATGTTGACTGATGAAGGGCCAAACAGAGAATGATAATTGGCGCCAATTTCGGGACGTCTGCGTCACTGCGCATGCGCAGTAGAGGCGTAGTATGGAGGTCCTTTAGGACATGATTTCTTTTTGTTTTGGATGCAAATTTTGGGGATTGGGGGGCAAAATTTGTGTTTGGCCCTGGTTTTGTTAGAGTTAGCACCAGCTAAGTCTGGGTCATTGGTACAGTATAAAAATATAGAAATTTTGGGCGGGGTGAAAATTCTTGCACCTCTCATAGCGATGGCAAATACAGCTCCTCGAACTTCTCTTGAACAAATCTGAGTCTACACCTCAAAAGGAAGTAGCACACCAAATAACAAGTCTCTGCTACTGCTGGTTCACGAGAAGATTTTTTAAGATTTAAGCACACTTTTTGAGCGTGGCCCTATCAAGGGGCGAGGCAACTTGATATGAACAAAATCAAAATGCGATGTCATAACAAACAATTATCTCAAATTTCACTTGAATCGGTTCAGCGGTTTTGGAGAAGATGCAAATACAATGTTCACGGACACCACACTCAAAATCAAGCCTGTCTGGTATATTGTCTACAGTAAGCTATATTTCAAGTTTGATTGAAATTGGACAAATTTAACTCAAGTTACCATCCAGAAACCAGTATCAACATGTTTTTTTAGTTGAAAAAGGGGCATAATTCTGCCAAAAAATATCAGACCAAATCCACAGTATATCTCAACTAAAAATTAAGAAACCCCACCATTAAGGGTTTTTTCTTGTGTATAGTTGTGGCTGGTTATGTCTGTTCCATTAGGTAAAGGGTTAACCCTTTACAAAACATAACGGCTAAAAACGGCCACCGCTATTCACAAAAATTGCCAATTAATTTTTTGTCTCAAAAACACAGGTTATGGCCCATCTTTGGAACAAATTCGTCCAGCTTGTTCAAATGAGGGGTCCTAACCTATGTTTTTGAGACAAAAAATTAGTTATTCAAGAATTTTGTTTGCAAATGTTGTCTGCTTTTCATGTTAGGTAAAGGGTTAAACAATTTCAAATAAATAATTTGCACAATTTTGTGACTACTCCTTATATGTACTTACATTTTTCTTGTCTGCCTTTGCCTTGTCTTCTGCAGTTAGTAAAGTTTTATAATGCACGCTTCTTTCTGCTGTAAAATGTACTGTTGCTAATCCATCTTCAATAAGTGCAACAGACAGGTTTGTGCCATCAACATATAACCAGCCTATGAAATTTCCTCCTTTGTCCATAGCCTCAACCTCCACCTCTACCTGAAATGTTAAAAAAATTATAAAAAAATTTGACAATACACCTGCAACAGATAATATATTTCAACATTTACTTAAACAAGAGCAACTTTAAGGGCGGCCCTCCCCCCCCCCCCCCCCCCCTCCCCAAGCTTGAGTTTCATTTATGTTTGTTGATATTGAATTAATAAATATCTTATCTCCATTAAACCATGCAACCAATACAGCAGGCCATCAAATGTGTCCATGGGACACTAATGTCCCCACTTCATGATAAACTATATTTAGTGGTTAACAAAGTCCAGAAAGGGGCCATAACCTACATAGAAATTATTGCACCACACTCAAAATCAAACGTGTCTGGTATATTGTCTACAGTAAGCTATATTCCAAGTTTGATTGAAATTGGACAAATAAAACTCAAGTTACCATCCGGAAACCAGTATCAACATGTTTTCTAAGTTGAAAAAGGGGCATAATTCTGCCAAAAAATATCAGACCGAATCCACAATATATCTCAACCTGTATTATGTGGTTATAAGCCTATGTATAAAATTTTGTTCCATTTCGTTCAGTTAAACTAAAGTTATTACGCGGAAACCAAATTGGGACAGACATTCGGATATACGTACGTACAGATGGACGGACAGGGTAAACCTTAATGCTCCCTCACCAGAATGGTGGAGACATAAAAACTACCTTAATATACAACAAGGCAGCAGTCATTTTCAGACAAATACTGATTGTTTCTTCAGGTTTAACTATTTACCCAACTTTGATAGCAGACACAGATAAAAAAAATTCAAGAATAACTAAACATTTTCATCTGTATCTCAAAAACATAGCTGATGACCCATCTTTGGAACAAGCTCAATGAGTGCTCATTCCAATGAGGGGTAAACTATGTTTTTGAGACAAAATGGAAAAATAATAAATTTTGAATGGCAATTTTTGTAAACAGTGCTGCCTTTTTGCAGGGGCATCGAGTAAAGGGTTAAGGTAACTCTCAACATCTGTGGCTACAATATTCTCACTACATAAGTATCAAGTCAAGTTTATTAACCGGTGGAGTGCTAAATTATTTTTGGCTATCAAATCTTGTACACATGTCTTTGCCTTGTTACAATTTATGGGAGAGTGCCTATGGGCACACTCCCATAAATTGCAACGAGGCAAACCTTTACAGACAAAACATTTATTTACTTATTGGTGTTTAAGGTCACATATTTCTGCACAAGGGCTAATCATGACCAAAACATGCGTATCAACTCAAGACCAGAGGTTAGCATTAATAAGCCATGTTGCCCATTTTAGAGAGGGTTTACACCTCCCAAGCATTGGTGACTGGGTCCTATTTTACCAGAAAACAGAGCCTGTTTACCATAGTGAACAGGCACTGCTTCACTTCCCAGGGTTGCCGCAGGGATACAGACAAAATAATATCACTTCAAAGGTAATACAAAGCACATCTACTGAATATGAACCTTCAGGTTGTGGGATCTGCACTTCAGAATAAAGCCCAAATATGGGCTTCCAGCACTCTACCAGGTAAACCATTTATGATGACAACTTTTGAGAACTTGTATCTCAGACATTGGTTACCATCGCTGTTGGCAGGTTCTAAAATACTAGCAAAGCAGACGTTTTCCACCAATAATCAACCACTTCTCTATTTCCCAGAGTTTGCACAAAACTTTGATGCAATAATAGTATCAAAGTGAGGTACTGAAGAGATGGTGGCCTGTTTGATTTTTCGAGCTGCATTTCTTTTGTTTACTATTTAGCAGTTATCATCTCACTATGACAGGATTTCAAAGCTTCTGATTGGTTTATCTGGTTCTTGAAGTTTGTTGTCATGTTGTGCATATTCCTGGGTTTGGTCCAAAGGTTTGTACAGTTAGATGTCGAACCTACTCAACTTTAAAGAACAAGAGCAACGCAAAGCGTGGCATATGCCCCCGACAGTGTCATAAAAGGGTAGGTAAGTCTCTCGGGGCTATAACCAAATCAAAAAGAAGCTTCCTCTAGACACCAATAATAAGCCCCCCCCCCCCCACCCCCCAAAAATTGATTATTTGACTCGGCATTCATTAGTTATTGGACAGACACTCAATATGACCACCATGTTGGCCATCTTGGTTCAGCTGAGTGGTCCAAAATCGAAAGAAAGCTTCCTCTTGACACAAACAGTGCATAATTACAAAATAAAAATTATTTGAGTCAGCATTCATTAGTTATAGGAAACCTGGACAGATGGACAGACAGACAGACATGGTGAAAACATAATGCTTCTGAGAGATCTCTCGGGGGCATAAAAAGTACAATTTTATTTTACATAACACCAATTTAAATTTTTCTTTTCGAAACCCACAGTTGAATGTTACAGTAGGCAATGAAAAGCTACTGCTTTGAAAAACCAGAGGCTCAAGTGAGCCTAAAACGCTCACCTGGCTCAAATTGTCAAAACAGATGAGTGTATCATCATGTGATCAGCAGCAAGAGCAATTTTTTTGATTTGCTGTGACACAACCAAAGGCAACTTTTTTGGCCATTCATTTCTGCTGGTCCTAGGAAAGCTTCCTAGCAAACTCTGTTCTGTGAAGTATTAAAAAACAACCGAAAGAAATTTTTGTTTTGTTTTAAATTACTGTGTTCTCTCTAATGCCCCCCTCCCTCCCCCCCCCCCCCCCAAAAAAAAAAACAAAAAAAAAACAAGAAAAAACAACCCAATCGATTTGAACAAGCTTGAATTCGACACCCCTAGAGATGTTACATACCAAATAAGTTCAACTTTGGGCTTCAATAAAAAGCACAAATATTAAGCCAGGGACCTGATTTGATCAACCTTCAATCTTACCCTCCCAGAGGTGTTGTACACCAAATATCAAAAGAATCTGACTGCTGGATCTGAAGGAGATGATTTTAAACGATAATTCCCCATATTGCACTTAGTAAATATTAGGGTCCCTTGGGGAACCCAAATATTAACCCAGGAACTCGATTTGAACAAATTTGAACCTAACACCTCTAGAGATGTCACATACTAAATATGATAGGATTCTCACTAGTGGGTCTGAAAAAGAAGATTTTTAAAGAAATTTTCTCATATTGCACTAAGTTAAAATTTGGGCTCCAATAAAGAGCCCAAATATTCATCCAGGGATCCCATTTGAACAAACTTGAATCTAACCCACCAAAAGATGCTGCATACCAAATATCAAAAGAATCTGACCGTTTGATCTGAAGAAGAGGATTTTTAAAGAATATCTCCCCTATTCCACCAAGTTAATAATCAGGCTCCCATAGGAAGCCCAAATATTAACTCAGGGAGTTGATTTGAACAAATTCAAATCTTACACCTCTAGAGATGTCATATACCAAATATGAAAGGATTCTCACTAGTGGGTCTGAAAAAGATTTTTTAAGAAATTTTCTCATATTGCACAAAGTTAAAATTTGAGCTCCAATAAAGAGACCAAATATTCATCCAGGGATCCCATTTGAACTAACTTGAATCTAACCCCCCTTGCAATGCTGCATACCAAATATCAAAAGAATCTGACTGGTGGATCTGAAGAAGAAGATTTTTAAAGATTATTCCCCATATTGCAGCAAGTTAATATTCGAGCTTCCATAGGAAGCTCAAATATTAACCCCGGGACTCAATTTGAACAAACTTCAATCTGATCCCTGTAGAGATGCTGTACACCAAGTATCAAAAGAATCTGACTGTATGATCTGAAGAAGATTTTTAAAGCTTATTCCCCATAGCGCCCGAAGTTAATTATTTGGGCTCCTCTCTTGAGCCCAAATATGAACCGAGGGAGTTGATTTGAACACACTTGTATTTAACCATCCTATGGATGCTGTATACCAAATATTAAAAGATTCTGATCAGTGGTTCTGAAGAAATTTTTTTTTTCAATTTTTGCAAATATGCTGACTCAGCATTTTTTCAAACGCCCCTACAGAACACCCTAACACAACCGATAGCCATTTTTTTAAAATCCATTCTACAGGTCAAAAGGATGCTTCATACCAAATAACAGTTCTCTGTTCTATGTAGTTTGGAAAGTTAAAAAATTTATAGTAATTTATATATTTTTTATACTTACCAATGACCCAGACTTAGCTGGTGCTAACTCTAACAAAACCAGAGCCAAACACAAATTTTGCCCCCCAATCCCCAAAATTTGCATCCAAAACAAAAAGAAATCATGTCCTAAAGGACCTCCATACTACACCTCTACTGCGCATGCGCAGTGACGCAGACGTCCCGAAATTGGCGCCAATTATCATTCTTACTGGCAGTGCCTGGTCAGCGCTATGTACTCAGCGGGGAGGCAAGAGTTCCCAACTCCAGGGAGGGCCATCCCCGTCTGGGTCATTGGTAAGTATAAAAAATATATAAATTACTATAAATTTTTTAACATTTTTATACTGTACCAATGACCCAGACTTAGCTGAATAGTAAACAGGCTGGAGGGCCTAGGACATAGAGGAAAATCCAATAAGCTCAACTATATAGTAAAGAGGTAACCCCTTAAGGAGAAAAGGAGTATTAGGCTTTACATGTATCTTTCTTATTTAATATTAAATTAGAAAGATACACTACCCTTAATAATTGAGCACAATAACATTCATGTTCTCTATTAACATCCAGTATAACCCTTATACTAATTATTTTTAAAGCAAGCCAATAAATAAAGTAGTCCAGAGAATTGAGACTCTTTATAGTCATTTAAAAGTGTCCGAGTATTGTATATTAAAGCCCGTTTGACACTTGACATATACAAATGCTTCACACCGAGCTACACTTTAAAAATAAGACATGAATGAATTTAAACATTAATATTACACTTTAAAACCATCCCGGAAGCGACTCAGAAATACTGACTTGGAGGAGGCATTCCCTTGCTTTTCACTATAAAGCAGGTGACCTAAGGGAACACCCGCCCCCCCCCCCCCCCCCCCTTCCCCTTGCCCTGGGTCAAATAGCCCAGAGCGAAGAGGGCAGCCGGACGGAGTCACTGCCGGAACAGAAAGCCTGCATAACTATAGTTGCAACTGTTTAGTGGACGACATTCTGAGCAACAGATAACGGACCTAAACAATGCAGGTCTCCAGAAATGGACTCAATATTTCTGAGATAAAAATTCGTAAATGTGGATGGCTGAGACCAATAAGCAGCCTTCATTAAATCTGTAATAGCAACACTATTAGCATAAGCCCAGGAAGTAGAAAGAGCTCTTACTTCATGAGCAGAAATCTTAAGCACAGACTGCTGAGAAGAAGATAAATCTTCATAAGCAGTACGGATAGTTAACTGAATCCATCTAGCAATAGAATGGACTGAAATGTCCTTTCTATTAGGCATCAAAGACAGAAAGAAACGTTTCCGTCCCTTTCTGATAAACTGAGATCTCTGTTTATAGATACGTAGTGCTCTAACAGGACAAAGTAAAGGCCTACGCCCGTCTGAAGACAGAAGAGCCTTAATAACAATAGGTTCCGGATATTTATTAGGAGCCTGATTCTTAGCTAAAAAACCCACATTAGTAGTGAAGGTGATAGTGTTCCCAACACTACGATAATGAGAATCATCCACCGATAGTGCATGAAGCTCACTGACTCTTCTAGCAGAAGAGAAAGCTAAGAGAAAAGCTGTCTTATAAGATAAGAATTTGAAATCTACTGTCCCAAGAGGTTCAAATGGCTTTTCCTTCAATTTAAGGAGAACCCAAGCTAAATTCCACTTAGGAATTAATCTAAGAGTTCTGGGTCTATTTATCGAAAAGTTTCTAACCAACTTCGATAAAGAGACATTAGATCCAATTTGTAAACTATCATGATGTGCATAGGTATCAGATAACATAGATCTATAACCCTTTATAGTAACAGGCTGCAGTTTGATTTCGTCAAACAAGTATACTAGAAAGTTTGCAATGTCTGGTATAGAGGGATCGAATATATCTACAGAATGATCCCTACACCAACGACGAAAAACCTTCCACTTAGCCGCATAATTTAGCGAAGAGGAGGTCCTCCTACAGTTAGAAATCGCGTCCACTGCTCGTCCTGTAAAGTGCTTGCCATGCAAGAAGGACCGCACAACGGAAAAACGTGAAGGTTGAGACCTTGCGGGTTGTGATGGAGTTGGCGCGATTTCCCCTGCGAAAGAAGATCCTCCCGTGGAGGAAGCTTCCGCGGTAGGTCCCACAACAGACACCTGAGTAGATTTATCCACGGTCTCTGTGGCGACAGAGATGCTACCAACAGAATCTTGCATTGAGATTGTTTTATCTTTAGCAATACTTGTTGAATTAACGGCGCAGGAGGATACGCATATCCTATCATTCCGTCCCAAGGGATCGACAGAGCGTCTACTGCAAATGCTCTTGGATCCGCACACGGAGACACATACGTCTGCAACTGATTGTTGAGATGTGTCGCAAATAAGTCTATCATTGGCCGTTCCCATTGGTAGCAAATCTGATTGAATACTTGTTTGTTGAGAGTCCACTCAGACGGCAACAAGCGACCCTTTCGTGAAAGGGAGTCTGCTAGCACATTCAGACGACCCGGTATGTGACGGACCGAAAGAAGAACGTGATGTTCTAACGCAAACAGAAGGATTCTTTCCGTTAGATTGAACAACGGAACTGAATGAGTGCCTCCCTGATTCCGTATATACGCCACTACTGTCGTATTGTCGGATAGGATTTGGACATGAGCATCGTGAATAATGTCCATCCAGTGACGTAACGCAAGCCAAATTGACATCATTTCCTTGATGTTTATGTGCTTGCACAGGAATTGCGGATCCCAAAGACCCTGGCATCTCGAATCCGTTGGGATTAATGATGCACCCCAACCTGTTTGACTGGCATCTGTCATAACGGTAAAACTCGGATCCGGCAACTGCAGCGGAACTCCTTGAGTTAACCACTGAATGTTTGCCCAAGTCTGAATCTCTTGTTTCACTTGATCTGACAAGAGAACGTCTACATCGAGCGAATGAATTTTCACACTCCAATTCTGAGTCAGGAAAATTTGAAGAGGACGTGTGCGTAACCGCCCCAATAGCGAGCGTAACAACTGACTAATTTCGCTCTGGTTAACGGCAGACGAACGAGATTGTTGTGCGTCTCGAAGCTCATTCCCAGATGAGTGAATGACTTGGACGGCACCAGATCCGACTTCTCCTCGTTTACTATAAAACCGAGACTTCGGAGCAATAGAACAAGATTCTGAACATCGTTCTGAAGCGTTAACTCGTTGCCGTACCTCTGAAGAATGTCGTCCAGGTAGGCCGACGTTACCGCAGACGAATGAGCTCGGAAGTAGATCATTACCGAGTTCATTACCCGAGTGAAAGCCCAGGGTGCTAGATTCAATCCGAAGCACATCGCCCGGAATTGATACACCACTCCTAGGACTGCGAAGCGTAGATACTTTCGGAATGTCGGATGTACCATGACGTGAAAGTACGCATCTTTGAGATCTATGCTCGTTGCATAATCGTTCACCCGAATACTCGCTCTGACCGATCGAATCGTCTCCATATAAAACTTTGGAGCGACGATCAGCTTGTTTATCCAGCTCAAATCTATGACTGGACGGAACGAGCCGTCTGGTTTCGGAACCAGAAACAGAAGGCTGTAGAATCCCGGAGATTCCTGGTTTTCTACGACCTCTACCGCGTTCTTCATTAAAAGAGACTGCACCTCTGATAACAGAGCGTCTCTTTTCTGTGGATTTGACGGAAGATGAGTCCACTTTGGACTTCGAGTTAATGGAGGCTTTCGTTTGAAGGATATCTTTAGACCTTCCGAAGTCACTCCTCTCACCCAAGGGTCGTCCGTAATCGACGCCCACTCTTGTGAAAAGCTCGACAACCTTCCGCCAACCGGAACGCGATAGAGGTTTAAGCCATCACCTCCTGGACCTGCGAGGCCTGCGGTAGGAGAAACCACGTCTTCCACGACCCGCACCTCGCCTCGTCGACCTCGGGGCGTCCGACCGATTGTCCCGGCCTGAAGGACGTCCCGAACGAGAGTCGCTATCCTGACGGTCTCTCGAATAAGACCAAGAGGACGCACCGGAACCTCTATAGGAACCTCTCTTGGGCGCATTAGACCCAGAAGTGCCTGTCTTATTCGTGTCTGCTGTATCCGACTTCTTAGGAGCAGATCTGAACAACAGAGAATCATTAGCTTTCTTTTTAATTTTATCATAAATAGCGGAAAGCTTGCCGTCAAAGAGAAGTTCTCCTGAGACCGAAGCGACTCTAAGAGAGTTCTTCACCTTAGAATCCACTAGTGTGGATGTAGCTAGGGCTGCGTCACGTCTAACCAACTCCAGATTTGCCACTGAAAGGGCGGAGTTACACGTGGAATAAGCTACTGCCCTTGAAAGAAGTCTTAAAGAGGACTGTATATCCTGAAACTCTTTCCCCTGAAGGCGCAGTGATAACGCCTTAGTAAGGTGATCTGCGTAAGATAAGGCATCTAAATTGGCTCTGTTAGACGCAATAGCTGTTTCCAACACCGCGGTTGGAATAGAAGCCGACGACGGTAATGATAGCTCTAAGTCTTCCGCCTCATCGTCCATACGCAGAGGAACTCTCGGTATACCCTGTCCTGCCGTATCGAATTTATTCCTTGCATTAATGAAAGGCAGGTTGAGAGTATTAGCGGACAAGAAACCTGCTTTCCGCGTCCTGGAAGCAAGTTTAAATATAGCGTCGTTCAATAATTCAAATGTTCTTGTAACATTATTGGACTGCGACGGAAACTCGGGAGCGATGTCCCTGAACCGCTCAAAATATTCAGAGTCCAATGACGCTATAATTCTCTTGTCCGGAAGCGCAGCAGTCTGGCCCGACGGAACAACTTGAGGGAGAAAGTGCCGGATGAAGTCCACGGCAGCTTTATGTTGTTCCGAAAGGGATAGCTCCAAGTCATCTGTATCCCTTTCACCATCCGGTCGGACCTCATGATGGTCCCGGTCGTCCGCCCCCAATGCTTCGGCGGAGCGTACCGACCCAGCGCCGTCGGATAATTCTCGATCCGACACCGTTTCTGTCGGCTGCTGGGATGCTGCGATAAGCTGTGCTATCTGCACAAGAATGTCCGGCGTCGAGACCTGTGGAGGCGCAGTCTTTCGCTGCTTCGCCGAGGGCAGCTCCGCATCAGATGGCTCCCGCATACTTTTCCTATGCGAACGTCCAGAGTCCATCGGTTTCGAATCCCTGGCTGCCGGATGGTGTGACCTGGTCGCCGAAGAATCCTTCATCAGCGAAGCTGGTAATATATCGGCGGTCACGCAGCCAAGGTGCGGTCGTGTGCACTGACGAGAAGAGGAAGCCTTAACAGTCTCTGCGGACTGCTTATACAACGGAGCGTCCCGAGCGACGGACGTATGCTCCGCTAAAGACACATTTTGTACCACAACATCTGGTTCCAGATGTTGTTGTACGAGAGAGGGGCCTCTCTCGCTCGCGGCCCGGCTGGACCTGGACGAGCTAGGAACCAGACTCAAAGGCTTCCTCCGTTCTCGCTTACTATCCGCCGTCACTGGGTGTGCATCTATTATGTTTATAGTGCTCGCATCACCCAAAATTTCCTCTTGGACCGCATCGGACGAACCCGGCTGCCGAACCATTCGGTGAATGGACGCTACACCGGGCGAGCTAGTGGACGACATTTGTCTAATCTCCATGAGCACTTTTGCCGCTAGCTCTGAATTCATTTGTGACGACGGACACACACTTGAAGAAGATAACATGGAAACATCACCCTGTTCTGGTTCCTCTGAAATAGAAACTGAGAGAGTAGAGTGACCTTGCGGAGAAAGAGCCGGAATCGCCCTTTCTCCAGAAACAACATATCGTGACACATGTTTCCAATGTTTCTCATCCCAATGTTCACATATAGGACAGGGATTAATGCGAGAACACTGACTACAATTAATACAATGATCATGAAAGTCAGAGGAAGATTTCTTCCTATTACAATTTGAACAACGTCCCTTCATTGTGAAAGAACAACAATAAGTCCTAGTTACTCGCAAAAACCCCTGACACAAAGATACATAATAACATGATCCATTAATAAATGAAAAAACAATTGCAAAACAAAATAATTTTGAAAAAATATTTTTTCAGCAAAGCCCAAGTTGCTGAAAAGTAACGTTGAGCCCCGATGGATCCGATGGCAAAGTGTGGTCAAAAATTTTAAATTTATATTAAATAATTAATGAGACACTTTCGGATAATATAAATGTATCTTATAGTGAGATAAACTACAGCAAAGGCAAACACCCCCCTCAAAAAAGGCTGTTGCCAATGAAAACAAACAGTGTAAAAACACCAGAAAACATGACTCCAGGCACTGAAAAAACTGGCCCGGAATCAGTCATCAATTACACTCCATCTGATGCAAAACAGAGACTCCCAGGGGAGAATCTGTAGAACATCAGATGGAAGATGCAGAACACAAACGTTATACATGGGTGAAAACGTAACTATGGGGAAAATAACAGAAAACATTCTGTAACCAAGCAACTCCCCCAGGAAATTTTAGAAATGAAATTTCTCAAAAATATGCCAAAAGCATGGGAGAATTGCAAGGGGGGACTTTAGAAGGCTAGGGGAGAGGAAACACTGAATAAGCAGTGCAACAATTAGCAAGAATGACAACAAGAGGCCCATGCCTCGAAAATAGGCAACTTAACATAATTTCATCAAAAAATTTTAAGTACAGCCCTGATTATTTTTTGTCACTTCTTTTTCCTCTCCTCCTTCTATCCTCCTTAGAATCACATTTTCTCCAAAAATTACGTGTCTGGCATCCTTTAAACTGAGATTTACAAGCACAAAGATCAGTGAGATGTTGACTGATGAAGGGCCAAACAGAGAATGATAATTGGCGCAAATTTCGGGACGTCTGCGTCACTGCGCATGCGCAGTAGAGGCGTAGTATGGAGGTCCTTTAGAACATGATTTCTTTCTGTTTTGGATGCAAATTTTGGGGATTGGGGGGCAAAATTTGTGTTTGGCCCTGGTTTTGTTAGAGTTAGCACCAGCTAAGTCTGGGTCATTGGTACAGTATAAAAATATATGGGCATTTGAATTTTTTTCTATTTTTAGCCCCCTGGGGTACCCACGGGGCAATGAAAAAAAAAACATTTTGGGCATCAATCAAGTACTTTGGACCCACTTATGCTACATGCCAAATTTGGTTCAAATCGGCCTATCGGTTCTTGAAACAGAAATTTTGGGCGGAACCCAAAATGAATATGTGCCCACAGAGAGCCCAAATATTGATCTACCAACTTCTCTTGAACAAATTTTAATCTTCAACATCAAAGAGTGTTACATACTATATATAAAGGCAATCTCTCTGGTGGTTCATGAGAAGAAGATTTTTAAAGATTTTTAGGCTTTGGCATCAATGCCCAGAGCCCGAAGAAGGCAGCCGCTCCATTTGAACAAAATAGAAAGGGTATACCCCAGGGATGGTTTGTGCAATATATGTTTGAATTTGGCTGAATGGCTGTGGAGAAGAAGCCAGGTTTGCAAAAGTTAACGTACGACGGATGCCAGATGACGGATACCAAGTGATGGCAATACCTCACACTGACTTGCAGTCAGGTGAGCTAAAAACAAATAAACTAATATTTTTTATTAAAAGCATTGGTTACATTTTTTATAATGGGCTGGTCAGCGTCCCTCATGAAATTCTGCTTTTCATCGAACCTTAAAACACACTCATTTGAGCAATGGGTCAATGGCATGAACGAATTAAATATACACTACAGAGTGAATATACAATGGAACCCTGTCAACAGAACAGCCACTTAGCCAGTGAAAAATATTCAGTTAACATGAGTATTAACAAACATTTGATTGTTCTCCTACTTTCTGGTAATATTTATTTATTGGTGTTAAAATTCACAATGGCTCACATGAACACAGAATGGAGATCAAGTTTAGTTCATCGTTTATACCCATGTTGCCAGTTTTAGAGGACTTCCATCTCAAACAATGGTAACAGGGTACTATTGTACCATTAAAACAGAGCTTGTTTACCACAGTAAACAAGCACTACTTCGCTTCCCAGGGTTCCACAGAGGTTTTTTGGGGTAATAAATTGAACACTTAATAAATTATATTTTGTTTGAGAGAGCTCTTGAAGCTCTGTGAAACAAGATATGATAGATTAAATGCCAACAATGGATATAAGAATAATGTAATAACTCTTGGCCAGCCGCTGGTTTGTCGCGGTTCTCGAATGAGAAGGCCTTGGTTACCCCTGTACTCCCAACTGCCTCCCTATTCCCACACTTCGTCTTCTCTCCTCCCAACACTCGGGAGACGAACTGCATGATGACATCCCTTGCCCCATTCTTCCCAATCTCTCCGATTAGCATATTAACCCTCTCCTTTGAGTCTCCCACTAACCACATGTCCTTCATTCTCCCATCCCACTTCCCCATTATTATACTCCCGGTGAATCTTATTCTTTAAGACTGGTATTTTGGGCATTCTAGAAGAAAGTGTTCTAGGGTCACCACCATGCCCAAATTACATATCTGGCACTCCTTTTCACCGTTTTTATCAATTCTTCCCCTCAGCTCCAGGGACTGCGACCTCAGCTTGAACAATAGTGACCCCCCAAAGGTGCCATCAAGGTACTCTTCAAAACCAGGCTTCTCTTTATCACACAGGCCAGCCCCAGACTTCTTTGATTTGACCCCTTCTCGCCAATTAAGGTTACCATCCTCCATGATCATTTCTTCTTTGATGATTTTTTTACCCTGGTTTGCCCCAACATCTAGGTCCGAGATCTCCAATGAGTAGTTCTCTATTAGTTCCCTTATTTGGACCATCCACCCTGTCTGTGGTCCAAAAGGTCTACAGAAATTATGTGGTTGTCAGAATAGTTTTTGATAGATCGCACAATTTTTTATTCAATTAACAGGAGTTTACTCTATAACATATGCAATTAACAGGTTAAATTTGAACTGAAGGTATGGCAAATGGTTTGGTATTTTTAAGTTAGATACAATTAACAGGGTTATTCAATTAACAGATATCCAACTCAACTCTACTAGGAAACAAGAGTAAGAATATTTTCAGGAAACTAAGAACATCATATGCTCAAACAGGACTAAAATCCTCGCCTTCAGATTGCATAAGAGTTTGCATAGTTTTTTTCTACCTTTAAAGCTCCAGTAGAATGTGTTACCATTTGACATTGAAATGTCTGAAATGATATTGCTTCCCGTTTCACTATTATTTCATCAGTGGAGTGACTCGGTGGTTTTCTCCAGGTACTCCAGCTTCCTCCACCCGTAAAACTGTCACAGACACGATATGACTTGAGCTGTTAAAGTGTCATTAAACCAAAATAAATAAATAGTCGACGTTCCAAAATAAGTGTTGTATAAATTACAAATCAGTCTATGATTTAAAATAAAATGAAATGATCTTGACCTTTATCTAACTTAATGATTATTTGTCCAGTGAAGTCATGGGGTACACAAGAGGTTTATTTACTAAACTTGTTATCATCAAAGGTTGCCTTGTTCATTTCACGATGTGGGTTTTGGGCTATGGGTAGCTATGTTTTTTTTTCACTGACAGGGGCAGTGGTATGAGAGAACATCTTGGGAGTTCCCACAAGGAAATTGCATTATTACAAATACTTCGGAACATACACATTATTGTGATGAATTGATGATGGTAATATGGTCGGAGGTTTGCAGCTTTGCCTAACTCGGCTGAACATAAATTCCAAGCCGCAAACCTCAGACCATGTTACCATCATTTCATTGCAATAATTTATAATGTTTTCATCAATAAAGATACACTGTGTATAATAGAACTCAACACAATAAAATTAACCTTCGAGTCTATACAAACAGCAAAGGAAACATTACCTTGCAAGAAGACCAATTTAGAAATTTTCTGCCTTCTATGATGACACCAGAGTAATATTTTAATTGTTGGAAAAAAAAAACATGCTGCTATTGACTTCTTTCTTGCAATATTAAATTTCTTCCCAGTTCAGATGAACTGAAGCATTAAAAACAGCGCTTGTGGAAAAACGTGAACATGTAAATGTAACTACAGGGCACAACTACATTTTTGAAGTCTGTGTGCAAGTCATGTGTCCAAAAGATCAGTGAGGATCAAGGAAAATCTCACTTTCCAACATTTTCCAAGCCTTATCAAAGAATATTTATATTTATATATTTATTGGGGATTAACAACACTTTCAACAGCCAGGGTCACATCAAGTGGGACAAGTTTATGGGTGGTGAAGTCTTAGTACCCAAATAGAAGAACCGAGCTGCAGAGCAGCAGCGAGAAAACTTTGCCCATCCAACATATAACCCCACATAAGCAGGACTGGCACTGGTTTTGAGGCACATGTACCACTGACATGCAATGTCTCAGAGACTTAGACCACTGAACCAACATGTTTCCACATGGGCAATTGGGATTAAGTGTCTTGGCTGAGGACACAAGACAGATGGCATGAGTAAGGATCAGAACTATGACCTTTCGATCACAAGTCCAATGCTCTAACCAATGAGAAACTGCAATCCCCTCATCTCTGAATGAATTGGATAAAGTGTGATTAGGCCCAACAAAGTAGATCTTCTGTTGTGTATTTCGGCCCTAAAGCATTGCAAAACCTTGTTGCACTCAAGGGACCAATTTATCAATTTTATTAACATGGGTAAAATATCAGACATAAACCATTTAATTTTTATTTTTTCAAGTCTGCATTGGTTATAAAAAGAGAGCATGCGGCAGCCAAAAGGACCATACGGGAGGGCCTGAGAAACAGATTTTTAACTTGGTAGGCCTTATTTATTATTTTGTTGCAGCCCAAATCTCCCTTTTGTTTTGTTTTGTTTTTTTTGCCAGGTAATCACCATTGTATTCAGATGTGTATTTTGGGGGTTGTTATTTTCTTTAAATAGTAAGATGAAAGAAAGACAGAACAAAAAATGTTACTATACATACCTCTCTTTGCATACACAACTCTTTAGTGAATGCCAGAGCTTCTTCCCCATAAGGTTCTGCTGGTAATATGCCACCACCAGATGGCATGGGTCTGGAGCCTCTTGGACATTCAATTCCTAGCAATAACAAGAAATTCAACTGTAATTTTTGTTGTCTCTGTATATATTTTTCAACAAAAAATCCTACAGGAGTAAAAACAAGAGACCTCAAGGGGCCTTATTCGCACACCTGATAAAATTGTTTAAAGGATTTGAGGTCACATTCAACATCTGCATGTCAATATAGTTAATCTAATTTAGCTAGAGGAGAGAGGTGGGGGAGAAGGGTCTGTTGGGTGAATTGTTTTTTTTAATCTGTAAAATCATTCCAACCCAGTTGATCCCCTCCCACCCAACAGAGTGAATGCTGTGTTTTGTTGGGGTTTTTTTTTTTTGCATAAAAATCACTCAAAATCTTGTGCTGAAGGGAAAAAAGAAATTGACCATAGGACCATCAACCACCCCCCCACCCCCCCCCCCCCCCCCCCCCCCGGGCCTCAAGTGGACTTGTGGAAGTGGAACCTACATTTAAACAAGCATTAATCTTATGTACTCATACTTACATCTAAGTTAAGTTTACCAGCCCTATCATTGGCACAGTTCATTTAACCCTTTACCCAACATAATGGCCAAAACCGGCCCGCGCTATTCACAAAAAAAGCGCCAATTAATTTTAATTATTTTTTCATTTTTTTTGTCTCAAAAAGATAGGTTATGACTCCTCTTTGGAATGAGCTCATCGAGCCCATTCCAATGAAGGGTCAAAGCCTATGTTTTTTGAGACAAAAAATTAGTCATTTACTTATTTGTGTTTAAGGTCACATATTTATGAACAATGGCTAATCATGACCATGACAGTTGTACAGGTGGAGGAAGCCGGAGTACCCGGAGAGAACCACCGAGCAACGACAAGTAGCTGCCAGCTCCTCAACATCGTAACTCCGCACAGCAGCACAGGAAGGGTTAGATTGGTTGAAGACATGTGCACCATTGACGTGCAGTACGCCTTAGTACACGGCGTCATCGTGCCCCCATGTAGACAATCGGGGTTAAGTGCCTTGACACAACGCGGGAGTCCAAATCGATCGCTCAGACGGTTACCCATCCGAGGATTAACCAGGCTCGACGTTGCTTAACTTCGGTGATCTGATGAGAACCGGTTACTGCAATGCCACCGCACCCCCCAAAAAATTAGTTATTCAAGAATTTTGTTTGCAAGTGTTGCCTGTTTTTCATGTTGGGTAAAGGGTTAAACAAATAGTAAATTCTGCATTGGGTTCGGTGTTAAATTACAAACCCCCTCTGGTGCCCACCAAACTCAGTCAAGTATAACACTTTGAACAAACTTTAATCTAGGAGTTATAGTATTGCTACATACCAAATATAGCATTTGGTTCTGCCTGGTGGATCTGAAGAAGATTTTTGAAGAATATTTCTCTTACTGCACTAAGTCAAAATTTGGGATCTCACAGGGATTTGAAATGAGCCAGGGATTTGATCTGAACGAACTAAATAACAAAAGAATCTGACTAACGGATGTGAAGAAGAATATTTCTCGTGCTGCACTAAGTAAAAATGCAGGCTCTCATAGGGAGCCCAAATATGGGTCCACGGATCAGGTTTGACAAATTTGAATCTCACCACACTATGGATGTCAATACTATATAACAAAAGAATCCAACTCATTCATGAATGTGAATAAGACGATTTTTAAAAGAATAGTCCTTATACTGCACTAAGTTAAAAGTGGGGATCCCACAGGAAGCCCAAATATGACCCAAGGGACATGATTTGAACAAAATGAAATCTGAACCTCCTAAGATTGCTGCATAACAAATATCAAATGACGCTGTCTGGTGGATCTGAAGGAGATTTTTAAAAGAATTTCTCCACATTACACTAAGTTACAATTTCAGATGCCAAAGGGAGCCCAAATATGAACTTGATTTGAACTAAGAGGAATCTGTCCCCAATAAGGAAACAGCAAACCAAATATAAAAATATTCTAACTGGAATATCTGAAGTAGAGGTTTTTAAAGAATATAACTCGCATTGCACTTAGTAAAAGTTCTGGTCTCCCACAGGAAGCCTTAATATGACTCCAAAGACTTGATTTGAACAAACTTCAAGCTAACCATTCAAACCCTCCTAACAATGCAGTATAACGATGCAGTATACCAAATATCAAGAGATTTTAATTGGTCGATTCGAAGTTAAAATTTGGGTTCCCATGGGAAACCCAAATATGAACCCAGGGACTTGTTTTGAATAAACCTGAATCTGACGCCTCTAAGAATGTTGTATTCCAAGTATCAAAAGATTCTGACTGCCAGTTCTGGAGATTTTTAAATTTTTAAACAAAAATTTGTGATGTGGTAACTGAATTATGCCCCTGTGGTGCCGCTGTAGGTGTGGAAACTTTATTAATTTATTGGGGTTTAATAACACTTTTGACAGCCAGGGTCACCTCGTAGCGGACAGTTTTATGGGGGGAGGAAGCTGGAGTACCAGGAAAGAACCACTGAGCAATGGCAAGCAACTGTCAGAGTCCCCAACATACTAACTCCACACAAGCAGGGTTAGCATTTGTTGAAGACAAGTGCACAGACGACGTACACTACGCCTTAGTACACAACGCCACTTTACCCCCACGTAGGCAACTGGGATTAAGTGTCTTGCCCAAGGACACAACACGTTTGATGCAGGTGGGATTCGAACTGAGGACCTCTCGGCTGGCAACTTTATTTTAACAAGATGGCAAAAATGTCTGCCATTTTACAACGAAAAACACACAGAGACGAACATGATTAAACTCCCCATGCATATTCATTCAACATGGGCGATATAATAATTAAATTTTCTGCTGCATATATAGGTACTTCCTTTTGTCCTAAAAATTAATAAATAATAAATTCAAGTCGATCTTATACCTGATATTAAAAATGTGATTAGACAGGTTTCTCTGGGAATAAACAATCGTAGTCTCGAGCCACTGGCAACAAATTCAACAACTGCATCAGATCTACCTGCTCTCTGAAGAAAGGGAAGAAACTGTTTTGCTTTAGGCACATCCTAAAAAAAACAAAAAAAACCCACAATCAGCAAATCACTGTGGAGTTTAACCCTCTTCACACCGATATGGAAATGTCAAAATTTCATGAAGCAAATTTATCCCATAATGCTAGTAGCAATTTAAACAATTCAGTATTATCTGACAGATCTGATGATTCGAGTTAAATTCTGACTTCATTAAGTTGTAGAATACTGCACATTTGTTTGTTTTATTAGAGTTCAACCCTTAAGGGCCTGACAAATGTCCTGAATTCCCACCAGCCCACAGTCTCGATATGTTCAGTGGCTTAGCTGTGACTTCTTGACAAGTCTTGGCTGCCTTGCTGCCAAGACTTGACTAGAAACCACTGTATACCTAATTTGTTTGTTGTCAACAGGGCCTCTTTATGATGGAATGTTAAGGGCACCTGTTCTGAGGTCGTAAAAGTCGGAAATAGGCCTTTAAGGGTTAACACTTTCACCAGTAAGGGTCACATTGTGTCAAGACAGTTTTATTCGTGGACGAGCCAGAGAACCCAAGAGAGAACCACTGAGGAACTGTCAAACTTGTTTGAAGGCAAACGTAGGATCAATGTGCAGTATGCCTTCGTACACAGCACCATCATGCCCCAACATAGGTAATCGGGATAAAGTGACTTGCCCAATGACACAATGCAGCTATCGCTGGTCAGGGTCGAACCACTGACCTTTCAGTTTAATATCTAATGCTTGAACAATTGAGCAGTATTGCATGTGAAATAAGTTGCAAGCTTTGTACTTTAAGGTGGCAAACATGTAAACATATGGCCCCAAGCTGGCCTTAATCGCTGACCAGTTAAAATTTGTTGAAGGAGGAGTTTAGGTCACATTCTACATCTGCATGTTAATATAGTTAATCTAATTTAGCTATGGGAGTCAGTATGGGGGGAGAAGGGTCTGTTGGGCGATATATTTTTTATTTTTTTTGCATAAAATCACGAGAGCAGAAGATGCCAGGTTACAGTATTTTCAAATAACTGCTTTCACCATACCTATATTATAAGACACAGTGCATGGAGGATGTGTTGTGGATGGATCACCTGTGGAATGAAAATTTAGCCCAAGCAATAATTGCAAATTCTTGAAGGACAAGAAGCAGTAACTATAACTCATCTGAGGTTTCACTCCGGGGGTGAGCTAAAGGGCTTTTGCCCATTAAAATTATTTTTCTAATTAAAACAAAGAGCTTGTGATAAACTTACTCCTGATATATCTGCAACCCTATGAATAGGCTTCTCTTTTTTAGAGTGAACACCAACACCCTTTTTTTCTGCACGAGCTTCAGCAGCAAGAAGTTCATCATACTTGGAAGATCGTTGATCATCATCTTGTCTATACCTTATAACAGTTCCAAATCCTTTACTAACCAGAGCTTCTGCAACATTACTGAAAAAGAAGGAAATAAAGCAATTTAGTACCAGTTTGAATAACTTTCAATTATTCACTTCAAAGAATTCATTCCACATCACATCAGGATACATGGATTCATGTAAGTTGTCCAAACAAATTTCTCACTTTCAAAGATTCAGAAGGCAGTAAGGAAGTGGATAATAAGAACTTATATATTATTGCTAACAACTTTTTGTAGGTTTTCAAGCTCTTTTTCATGCAGGGGATTAACTTAAGGGCAGGCAGTTACATTCCCTTTACCACAGGCTCAGTATTAAGTTGATAGAACTGCATGGGGTTTGCCTTGAATGTTTGCATATTGAAGTCAATAAGCAGATACAGTAGTGTTACACGGGATAAAGCATGATAAGGCCCATTTGGGTGGTGCACAATCCTATCATCACGGTTGAGTCATAGAGGCACTATACTAGAATGCTGTCGCAAAAGATCCATGAGCATGAGCAACATCAGGACGAGTGGATGGCTGTGCAATCATTGGTAGAGGGAATGATGTGTGTGTGTTTGTGTGTGTGTGTGTGTGTGTGTGTGTGTGGGTTTGTCTTACCAACTTGATGAGGTAACTAGACAAAAGAGTTTGCATGTTTCGCCTTACCGAGGTACAAAAGACAAAAGAAACCCTTTACCTCGGTTGTTTTCCCAGAACTGTACCGGCAAAACGAGGTTGAAACCGTTAGTCCACACAAAGGACAAACAATGGGGTACCTCGGTATGTAGGGAAAACAAGACTGTGTGTGTGTGTGTGTGTGTGTGTGTGTGTGTGTGTGTGTGTGTGTGTGTGTGTGTGTGGAAGGGAGGGGGTGGGGATCGGTGGGCACAGTGTTATATAAAATATGGGAAAAAAAGCATTGTGCTATAGTCTCAGCAAAAGCATAGCCCGAGCGACATTAAGGCCACACTGCCCGATGGACCACATCCTAGAAAATCCAACTGATTTCTTGGCATAAATAAAACTTTTATAGTAGTCATGGGCCTTCTTCAGAGAGACTTACCATAGGCATGGGGATATACATGGGCTTCTTTCTAGTCCTGTACTGTACCAACACATACCGCTCTACCACAATACAAGGTCTGTAGTGCCCAGTCACATATGCCTTGAAATCCCATTCTAATACCACATCCGATAGTTGTGAACCATGGCAGTTTTATTTGTACAGTCATATGCGAAAGGTTGGTGGTTGCACAGATGATGAAACTTGTAAATCCTTTTCTCAATTTGCACAAGTGTAACATGAAAAGGGTAGGAGGCTGGCAAAAACACCCCCAAATCACCTTTATTTTCAAGGGGGGGGGGGGGGGGATTTTGGCTTGTTCTGACCACAAAAACACCATTTTGAAAATTTCAGCTGTAGCATTTTCAGTTACGAAAGCACTCTTTAACAAGATCCTTACCCTCACCCTCCACCCCCAATTACATAACTTGTGCAATAGTAATTCCGTATAAGAAGGGATCTTTTGTCCCAGTTCTTTCCCACAAAAACACAATCAATCAGATTACCAAACTATCATTAGTTTGTTTATTGAGGGTTACAACACTTTCTAAGGCCAGGGTCATATTGTGCCGAGCAGTTTTATGGCTGAAGGAAGCCAGAGTGCGCAGAGAAAAACCATCACATAGCGACAAGTAACTGTTAAGACTCTCCAACTTACTAACCTGACACAAGTCAGATGAGCATTGGTTGAATGCATGTGTGCCATCAATATGCCACACCCTAAGCACACTTTACAACTGTGCCCCTATGTGAGCAGTTAGGACTAAGTGACTTGCTCAAGGCAAGTGGCATGGACTACTTTCGAACTGTTGTCCCCTCGGTCACAAGTCCGACGCGCTAGTAAATGAGCCACTTCACTCTCCAGTAGTTGATTTTAAAAGATTACTATAACAGATCATTAATTGGTTAAAACAGATTACTTGATCTGTTATAACAAATTATTTGTTGGTTATAACTGAATAAAAACTGTTAAAACAGATTATTAATTGGTTACAACACATTAAAAATCAGTAAAATCCAGTGTGCAAAATTTCAAAAATGAATCTTACCGACTGTGGGTTGGAGATGGCTAACCAAGCACTCTGCTATGTAAAAATTCTTGGGAAACTGCTCTTTTTATCATTAACAAGTATTCATATATTGCATGGAATTGAAATATGTATAGCCTCTCATGGCAAAAGTCTAAAAATCTATCAAGACACAAGAAAGGCTGCTTAACTGTTAGAGGGCTAGAAGCCCATATTTGGGCTTTATTCTGAACTGCAGGTACCTGAAGTGAAAGGCTTCATATTCTCTGGATGTCCTTCATATTATCTTGCAAGTAAAGTTACTTAATCAGCATTAATTTGCATTGTTACAATTTATGGGAGAGTGCCTATAGGCACTCTCCCATGAATTGTAACAAGACAAAAATGTGTGAACAAATCTTGAGGCCGATAAAAAATTTAGCATTTTACCAGTTAAGTGGCTCAGACTTTACCATTCAAGATGCAACTATTGGCTAACCGAACATCCGTTCACGTAGATCTAAATTTGCGTAACCACCATGCGAATGAAACGAGTGTTCTTCTCAAATTGTGCACACTCAAATCAGATTATGAATCTGTTTTAAAAATTTATTAATCTGTTATAACAGATAAATAACTAGAGATGGGTTGGCACCAATAAGCTAGAGAGGAAAATAAACTTTGACCTCTTCATTTGCAGTGTGCAAAACATTATAATGCAGTGCGCATGTCCAGAATAACGTTTATTCCTCCTCATGAGGAGGATTAACAAAATGCATTCTGAATAGTATTCCAGAATATGTCCACTTGAACAAAACGACTCGAATCACATTCTGCCTTATCTGCACATGTTCAGAATAACACTAGTATTCTCGAATGGCCCAGAGAAAAGTACCCAAAAATTGTTGATTTGACAACTCAAATATGGGGGCATAACTCACAAGTGGAATGAGTGGACAGTAACACTTGATATGTCCCACCTCTGTCCTTCATGTATCTGAAAAGCTATTTCATACTGGACACCACGTAACAGATTTCATCAAAATCGGATTGCTACCAGGTAAGTGATGGATGTACATAACAAAAGTAGGGGCATAATTATTATTGATGCTTTCTGCAAATGCAAAATTAATTTGTCTATTTGCTGATGACAATACTGCACTTGATGATCCCATTCAAGACCTTAATGATAAGAGGGTTAATAGATTACATTACAGCAGAGCCCAGATAGGTGAGCGGTAGCTAATTTGTTAGAGCAACCAACTTACGATTGAAAGATCGACATTTCGACACATTTTTTCCATGCCTTGAAATTTTTTTCCTATGAACTCTTATCTTTCAAATAAAGTGATGCAAATTGATCAGGGAAGCTTGTGGAGGCTTTTTGCCACAAATCCATCTCCTGTGGGTTAACAGGAGGTGAGTAGTAGTACAGGATAAGGGCTAGCATAAAGGGAATGTAGACAGATGTTCCCCATCAAACCATCAGTGGTTCACGATTTTGAAAAAAGTTAAAGTAATTTAAACAAATTATCATTTATGTCATCTAACATAAATGTAATCTAGCCAGATCTGAGAACAAAAGGACTCTTCTCACCATGAATAGTAGAAATCACACAGTGGCATAATGTCATTTCTCAATGCAACTGACTACTTTCACAGTCTCTTTAAGTGATTATGAATTTCAGTCATATACATGTATGTGCAAAATGTAGGATTGTTAATTGAACATTTAAGCCTTGGGCTCAGTGGGTAGCCTTCTAAACCAATTACCTCCAATTCGTGATACACTGTCAAAAAAGGCTGAGCCATCAAATAATGAGGACATTGTATGTTTCAGTGAGATCAAGCCGAATGTTGTAAAAACTACTGGAAAGTGACTGTCCTGTCACAGATCCTGTAACAGATTTTGAGCAAATAGGTTTCAATCCTCTGAGATGAATGAACAACCTTCAATATATTGTAGAATAACCCTGACATTTATTGCAGAAAATGTAATGTTACATAAATCACAGGGGTGTCACTTGACACATCAGAGCCCTAAAATTTCCATAATGCATCCTGACCAAAGTTGGAGAGATATAGTAGATCCTTTCAACTCACGTGGTCACCATTTTTATACCATGATTCTCCTATATATGAAAAGCCTATGACATAAATTTTAGCTTTACACACCAACCGTGGTGAACATGCCAGCAATGGGCTTTCAATAGAAACAATTTACACCTACAGTAGAACTACATCCCCGTTGACCTTTGGTGACATCGACCTTAATGCAAACTTGTCTAAATTTATAATACGCTGCCTCGCCAAGAGTGAAATGGAAGAGGCAATTATTTATTACGTTTTTAAATGGTTTTACCTCATAAGATGCCAAAAATTAACAAACATGCATTGTCTCATGTTAATAAAGCATGCATAACTCGAAATAGTATGTTATTAAAACGAAAAAGGCTCAGTTTCTTTTTTTCATTTCGTTTCGGGGATAACACTGACAGCGAAAGTACCGCCTACTGATGCTCGTGTAAACAAAAACAGATTCGCTCGTATGTCTGTTCTCAGTAAAATCGAGAAAAAATAATAGTGACTCTTAATAATCTGACGATCATGGTATAAATGAAAGTGTCAATGACACTGTAGCTCAACTTGTCAAGACAAAGACATGCACATGTATAGTATGTGACACAGCAATGACAAACATCTAGGTAATGACCTGATAACAAAGGTACATATAAAGTATTGTAACGGTCTGTACATAAATACTGACCGTTGCCTGTAACAAATGTATAGGTAAAGTATTGTAAAGGTGGGTGACAGTCAGATGCTAAACTAGAAAAGAAAACTTTGAGTCCCACAGTGGGTCTGACTGAACCTCAAAATATTTGTTCTCATAGCACAGTGATAACAAAGGCACCCCAAAACACACTCGTTCCTGTCCCAAGGTGAAAACAAAGGTACCCAAGAAGTTTTGTGAAGATCAGTTCATAAATACGAGCTGTATAGAACTTGTGACAAAACACTGATTGGACCTAATTTCGGTACAAAATGGCCACTGGCAGCCATCTTGAATTTTGGACCGTACCCAGAAACACTCATTCTCATCCCAAGGAGATAACAAAGGTACTCAAGAAGTTTTGTGAAGATCGGTTCATAAATACAGCCTCTACCCTGAGCCGTATTGACATGTGTGCTTACATTGTGTAAGTAGCACTGAATAAATCAAAGTTCATCTAATTTGCATAATTTCGGCACGAAAAAAAACCCCTTACAATATGTGATGTATTCCATGTTACTAAACATTCATACAAAAATTTATTCAAATCAGAACTTTCATACAGAAGTTCTATACAAAAGACTGATTGCACTAATTTTGGTACAAAATGGCTGCTGGTGGCCATCTTGAATTTCGGACCACACCCCAAAACACTCGCTCTCATCCCACGGTGATAACAAAGGTACCCAAGAAGTTTCGTAAAGATTGGTTCATAAATATGGCCTCTAGTCTGAGCTGTATAGAAGATGTGTACAAAAAACTGATTAGACCTAATTTCGGTACAAAATGGCCACTGGCAGCCATCTTGAATTTTAGACCGCACCCAGAAACACTCGTTCTCGTCCCAAGGTGATAACAAAGGTACCCAAGACATTTCGTGAAGATCAGTTCATAAATACAGACTCTAGTCTGAGCCGTATTGACATGTGTACTTACTGTGTGTAAGTCGCACTGAAAAAATCAAAGTTCATCTAATTTGCATAATTTCTGCACAAGAAAAAAAACCCGTATTATATGTGATGCATCCCATGGTACTAAACATTCATACAAAATAATTATTCAAATCAGGGCTTTCATATGGAAGTTCTGTGCAAAAATCTGATTGCACCTAATTTTGTACAAAATGGCTGCCATCGGCCATCTTCAATTTCGGACCGCACCCAAAAACACTCGTTCTCGTCCCACGGTCATACCAAAGGTACCCAAGAAGTTTCGTAAAGATCGGTTCATAAATACGGCCTCTAGCCCGAGCCGTATTGGCATTTGCACTTACAGTGCTGAAAGTAACCCCAAAAAACATCAAAATTAGTCTAATTTGCACAATGTACGTATGAGAAAAAAACCTGTATTATATGTGATGTATCCCATGGTACTAAACATTCATACAAAAAATTATTCAAATCAGAGCTTTCATATGGAAGTTCTGTACAAAAAACAGATTTCTGCATCGTCGGTACAAAATGGCGGCTGGCAGCCATCTTGAATTTCGGACCGCACCCAAAAACACTCGTTCTCGTCCCACGGTCATAACAAAGGTACCCAAGAAGTTTCGTAAAGATCGGTTCATAAATACGGCCTCTAGCCCGAGCCGTATCCAATTGTTGACGGACAGACGGATGACAGGCCTTGGCATAAGCTCAAATTTGGCTTCGCCAAAGTTGAGCTAAAAATCTGGCACAAGGATCACAGATCCACAAGTCGAGTTTTGACATTAAATTTCGTGAAATGTCAGAAAAGCAAGTTATTTGTCGCAACAGCAACTTCTGCCAACAATGATAACTACAGTATTCTATTTATAGTAACAGTGACCTTGACCTTGAGGCTTCAGACCCCTAGATCAATAGGTGTCTTCCTTTCCTATGGAGTAACCTCTGATGTAAATTTGGTGAAGGTACGACAAATAGAACTCAAGTTATTGCCTGGAAACCAATTTCTTGAAAAAAAAATCTATTTATAGTAACAGTGACCTTGACCTCAGGGCATCAGACCCCAAAATCAATAGATGTCTTCCTATCCTATGGAGTAACCTCTGGTGAAGGTACGACAAATAGAACTAAAGTTATTGCCCGGAAACCAATTTGTTGGAAAAAATTCTATTTATAGTAACAGTGAACTTGACATTGAGGCTTCAGACCCCAAAATCAATAGGTGTCTTCCTTTCCTATGGAGTAACCGGTGGTGTAAATTTGGCGAAAGTGTGACAAAAAGAACTAAAGTTATTGTCCGGAATACAATTGTTTACACCCGCCCGCCCACCGCCCGCCACTTCATCTAACTATTAGTCTGAATTTGATCTTGGAGTCCCAGACTCCGAAATCAATAGGTGTCTTCCCTTCCTATAAGGTAACCTCTGGTATAAGTTTGGTAAAGGTGCGTCAAATAGAACTTAAGTTATTACCCGGAAACCAATTTGTCACAAAATATTCTATTGATAGTAACAGTGACCTTGACCTTGGGGCCCCAGACTCCGAAATCGATAGGCGTCTTCCCTTCCTATAGGGTAACCTGTGGTATAAGTTTGGTGAAGATACACTGAATAGAACTAAAGTTATTGCCCGGAAACCAATTTGTCATAAAATATTCTATTTATAGTAACAGTGACCTTGACCTTGGAGTCCTAGACTCCGAAATCAATAGGTGTCTTCCCTTCCTATAGGGTAACCTCTGGTATAAGTTTGGTAAAGGTGCATCAAATAGAACTAAAGTTATTGCCCAGAAACCAATTGTTTACGCCCGCTCGCCACTTTATCAAATTTAAGTCGAGTTTGACTTTGTCAAAACTCGACTAAAAATTTGTTTTCCTCCAAAAAAGGGGTGGGTGGGTGCCCAAGGAGTGGAAAAAACTTTTTGCGCCTTCTGTTCGAAATCGTTTTTCTTACCCCAAACCTCCCCCCCTTCCCCACCCCCCCCCCCCCCCCCCCCCCACCGATAAACACCAAAAGTAAACAAACAAATAAACTGGTTATGATGACAGTAGCAATATTTTATCCTCCAAATTATAGATGAAAATGACTCAACAGACTGAACTCAAATCCTATGGTTTGGAAGTAAAAATCCCAATTCAAATATTCATGTACAGCGCTTGGCACAGTCCTTGAAATAAGGACTATTTCACCACAGCACTTAATTGCTGTGGCAAACTTCAATCACCAAGGCACTACCAAGGCATTCTGAAACATCATCAACTACTACTTGCTAAGCACATAACCAATCAAGTGCAATAGGTGCTCTTATATACCTCAAGCACTGAATATCTCTCTATTTAAATCACTGATATTAAATACTTGAGTTATAAAAATAGTGTAACATAGGTTTATCACGGGTTAAAATTTGCTCACATTACTGAAATATATTACAGAAATATTATGTACCAGTGCACAGAATAATAAACTGAGAGCTTAGGAAAAAATTTCATCACAGCATTTATGTGCTGTGGTAAAACCCTTTTATCACAGCATTTACCATGGCAGTGCTGATTGCCGTAGCTAATTTAACTGGTTGAGTGCTAGAAGCCACTATCAGGGCTTTGAAGAAAATGTGGGTACCAGAGCAAAAGCCAACATTTTTCTCCCTCATGTTCCTTTTTCAGTCAAACGCAAATAACATTTTGTTTATATTAAATTGTTTTATTACAAATTACTGGAGTGTGCCAATAGGCACTCTCCAGTAATTTGTTATAAAACAAACATTGGTGAATAAATTCAGACAAGCAAAAATAATCTAGCCCTCAACTAGTTAAAGGGCTGTTGGAAAAATAGGACTATTTGTTAGTTGACAGATATCAATACATAGAAACTTACATTCCTCCTATTGTAACTGTACAACACGTTTTTTCAGGAAATCCCATGTTTGGTGGCTGTATGTAATCAACCTGAACATTAACCTGTAAAAGAGAACATGCACTTCACATATCTCACACCTGTCAACTGATGGAAATTTGAATTTGTTCATTAATGTATTCAGAATTCCAATGATTATACATCACAGCCTCTTAGTTTAGTGAAGTAGCAGTGATTCATGTAAAGTTTTAGCTGCCAATAGAGACAGCCAAGACTTTATTGAATAACACTGTCATGGAAGTAAGGATAACTGTTTTCATTCTGGAAGATTTGCTCATGACTGCATGCTGGGAAACCTGTTCTAATACCACCACGTTTGTCAAAGTTGAAACTGACCCTTAACCATTAACTGGTTGAGTGCTAGAAGCCACTATCACAGCTTTTAACAAAATGAGGATACCAGTGCAAAAGCCAACATTTTCCATTCCCTTGTTTCATATTCAGTTAAACTAAAATAAAATGTTGCTTATATAAATTTGTTCTATGTCAAATTACTGGAGAGTGCCTGAGGGCACTCTCCAATAATTTGTAACAGAACAAATTTTGATGAACAAATTCATACCACCAAAAATAATCTAGCCCTCAACCAGTTAAAGGCCAATGTCAGACTGTGGTAAATTGTTACTACCTTAACACTGGTGCCTTAACATATTGTCTCTGGGTAAATTAACAAGGTACATTCCCAAGTATTTTGGCAGCTGTTTCTAAACTAGTCTTGGCTACCAATGTAGGCAGCCAAGATTTACATTCAAATGAAAAGACACAGAACATCAACTGTCATGGTCTTGCAAAAATTAATGAAAAAATCTCAAGGCCTTTAACTGGTAGAGTTCCAAATTTTGGGGGGTCATAAAAATTTCAATGCATGTCTTTGCCTTGTTACAATTCATGGATGGTAGAGTGCCTATAGGTGCTCTCCCATAAATTCTGGCAAGGCAAGGCCATACAGACTAGAAAATGTCACTTTACAGTTAATATGTGAAGTACATCCATTGAATATGAAACCTTTAAGTTAAGGTAAGGTATCTAAACTTCAGACAGGAGCCAAAATATAGGCTTCCAGCACTCTAACAGTTATGGGTAACAAATGCTTAGAAATACTGTGAAGTGAAGAACTATCTTCTTAGCAAATTATAATTTTCACTCTTGGAAGCCGGGGAATCAGAATAAATTTATTGAACATGACATACCGTGAAAAACTTGCAGTAAAGCAGGTGCTTCTAGTCAAGTATCGACTGCCTATTCAGGCAGACGACACTTGACTAGAAGCACCTGCTCAATGTTTACTTCTCCTCAGCCCAAAGATAGCTGAACCGTCACAGCCAGATTACCTGCCGTATTACATCACAGGCAAGAAAACTCGGCTCCCGGCTTCTAAGAGTTAAATCAGGTTGAACCCACAAGCCAGATGCAGGTCTTATTATATTTTCTAATGTCATAGCCAGCAAGAGAAAAACAACTTGTTGGTAACGATATTTTGGTAATGGGGAAACTGATAATGATTATGTGATACACAAAGATTTGATTAGGCCATACAAAGTTGATTGTTTCTCAGGCCATTTTTCCCCAAAAAGGATGCAGGCGGGCGGCTTTTTTTTATTTTTTATTTCTCACGAGAGCTTGTTTGTGGTAATTCGCCCCCACACAATGTCCTGGTGGTGCATGCAGCCACATTGGTTATTCACTGGAGGGGTGTTGGGTAATAAATGAAGGGTGTTTGGAATGTTTTTTTTCTCAGTGAAACATGAAAATTAGTCCACGGCACGGGGCGAAACGTTACAGGGACAGAACCTCTCTGGGAAAAATGTCGAAGTGCTGTAAATTACCAATTTTCACAGATTTATTTTATCAAAATATGAAATTCCCTCACAACTTGCCTAAGAAAATCATGAATCGGAATTTTTTCCCAATATATTCATAATTATAACAACCTATTTGAACGAGCAGTTCATCCATAAATGATATTTTGCTGAAAAATTAAATACAAAACAAATAAATGTTCGAGTGTTTTTTTTCCCAATTTGACTGCACACAGCTGATAATATACGATTTATTTTCAAATGCAAATGTTACTTTTATATCAATCAAAGGTTATTGTTTGATATATCATTGATTCAAACAATTATCCTGCTCCCAAAATTCACTTAATTCCATAACTGGTCAACTCATTACACAGTTTCAATTAACACAATGACGGCCATTTACAAAAAAAACCCATAAAACAATGTCTGGAGAACGTGTTCCATTCAACACTGTGCCTGACTCTGCAGAGTTTCTCAGGGTTGGTGCGAATCAACCTTGGTGCGAATCAATCATTCCCTTTTGTAATTGTTGTCAGTCTGAAAGACACTGCCACTCTGTCTGTCGTTATAGTTACTTTTTACGGTATAAAACATTTTGTGACTTGAGTATTGCTAAAACCCACCCACTTTATTAAAGTATGCTATAGAATAAATGCAGGGTGTGTGGTATTTAAAATTCGCTAACACAAGCATTGGTACTATCGATTTACCGAAATGAGCATAATAACTTGAATTTTAAAAGATTTTTGAAGGTGATAAAAAGGTTGCTTGTAGAGCAAAAATGACCATGCGTGTGGCCTGAGAAACAGAGGTTCTTTTTTTATGGCCTTATAGAAGTCTTTACAACATAAAAACAAAGATTCAGGGAATCAGACTCAGTGATCCCATAAGTAATAGCAGGTCATTAACTTACCTTTTTACCAATCAACTTCTTTCTGAGGAACTCTCTAGCTTCAAACATGTAGGGAATGTCATACAGAGGTCTTGTTCTTTTTGCTGCTTTTGCAGGATCAGTATTTTCAGTGTTTTCTGTAGGTAGCCTGAAATGAAATTGTCATTATACTAAAATTAACAGTAAACAGGCAATGTTAGCACCTCCCCCACCTCCCACCACCAAAACAAACTGACTAACTTCCCTTAACCCCTAAAGGTCTGGGGCTTATGACACAATTTGATTCGTGGATATTCGTCAAAAACTAGCAATTTTGAAGGGTTTTCAAAGCCCTTGAACATATTTGTACAAGGATTTTCCCAGATTTCCAGGACCAGCGCATACCCAGTCACGGACGACAGACGATGTACACCTGATGACAGATGGCGAGTGATCACTACAGCTCATCCTCACTCTCAGCCAAGTGAGCTAATAACTCGTAGACTTTGCTAAAGGAATCTAGGTCACACGATGGTTAGGTGGTCAGGGTTGACCGATTATGACCAAAATAGGAGTCTCATCTTCATATCCTACCAAGTTACAATGAAATCCCTTCCTAAAAACAACCTACGTGTAAGCAGTGCTAAAGAAATCTAGGTCAAATGACCAGGTGGCATTAATGGTTGACTGATCGTGACCTAAATATGACAGCCTCAGGGTATTTTTTGTTTTTAAAAATTTGATTAGCAGTTTCCATCTTGGTTTCAAAAAATGATGATAAATAGTGAATATAAGGCCAAAATGAAAGAAAAATGGTTAGCATTTGGCCATTTTTGACTAGCATTTTGCTATGCGAATCCAGTCATTAAATACCCTGAGCCTCATCTAGACATCATACCAAGTTATCTTTCCAAGTTACAATGAAACTGCTTCATAATTATGAACTGTAGACTGTGCTAAACAATCTAGGTCACATGCCTGTGTGGCTGTCATGATTGACCGATCATGACCAAAATACAATGTTCTCATCTAGACATTATACAGAGTCCTCCTACCAAGTTAAAATAAAATCCCTTCACAAATACGACTTGTAGACTGTGCTAAAAGGTTCCAGGCTTCGGGCCCGCTTAGCTGTCATGTTCACCGATCACAACCAAAAGGGGATGTTTCCATCTAGACATATACGATTCGTACTACCAAGTTACAATGAAATCCCTTAATAAATACGACCTGAGGACTGGGCTAAAGGTTTTTGGATTTCGGGCTCTTGCAACCATCACGGTTGAATGATTGTGACCAAAAGGGGATCTTCTCATCTTGACATTATATGAAGTTATCCTACCAAGTTACAATGAAATCCCTTCATAAATACGATGACCTGTAGACTGCACTAAAGGTTTTCGGGCTCTCGCAGCCAACATGGTTGACCGATCGAGACCAAAAGGGGACGTTCTCATTTTGACATTATATGAAGTTATCCTACCAAGTTACAAAGAAATCCCTTCATAAATACGATAACCTGTAGACTGCGCTAAATGTTTTCGGGTTTTGGGCTCTCGCAGCCATCACGGTTGACCAATCATGACCAAATGGGAACATTCTCATCTAGATATTATGCAGAGTCATCCTACCAAGTTACAGTGAAATACCTTCATAAATACGACGACCTGTAGACGGCACTAAATGTTTTCGGGCTCTCGCAGCCATCACGGTTGACCGATCGCGACCAAAAGGGGATCTTCTCATCTTGACATTATATGAAGTTATCCTACCAAGTTACAAAGAAATCCCTTCATAAATACGATAACCTGTAGAATGCGCTAAATGTTTTTGGGTTTCGGGCTCTCGCAGCTGTCACGGTTGACCAATCGTGACCAAATGGGGACGTTCTCATCTAGATATTATACAGAGTAATCCTACCAAGTTACAGTGAAATACCTTCATAAATATGACCTGTAGACTGTGCTAAATGTTTTCGGGTTTCAGGATCTAACAGCTGCCATGGTTGACCGATTGTGACCAAAAGAGGACATTCTCATCCAGACATGACCTCGAACCCGCATTTGAAATTTTGTGATGATTGGACAAGAACCACAGGGTTTAGCCTGTGCCAAAGAAAATGTGAACAGACTTACAGACTGACAGACTTCCGCATGCGTGTTGGCAATGGCTTATCTTGACTTTGTCAAGTCAAGCTTAAAATCTAAATTTCAAAAGGGGAAGAACAACAATACTAAATTCCTCTTACCTTGGTGGTCTTATGCTGGCGAGAAACACTTTCTTGTATGAGTTATCAACAACTTTTAGGACAAGCGAATCACCATTTACTATTTCTACAACCTACAAAAAATAAAGGGAGTGAATAATGTTGAAACAGACTCCTTGAAGTTGTGAAGATATTTTCTGAATATGAATTATTAACCCTTAGGGCCCCATCGAGCCACACACTGCCCTATTATAATGCTCTGAACAAGTTGTCCCCATTGTATTCTTTCTTGAGGACTCTACTTGTAGGATTATTTTATACTGACAGTGTTTTTACATCATTATTGGCTGTCTGCACAGGCAGCAAACAATAATGTAGAAACACTGTTAAGTCATCTGTCCCCTTATGAGCTCATTCCAATGGGGTGGCTTATAAAATGGGTTTGTATTCATTTTTTTATGAATTGGGAGAAAAAAAATTAAAATAAAATTTTTTTATATCATATGTTTTTTGTTTCATGTTAAAATCAATTCGTGGGAAATAGGTCAAATAATACAATGCCTGCATGAAAATGTGAACAATTCACCTGTAGAATTCTACGACTTAAAACTAAACACACTTCACTTTCCAAGAATTGGTACGAAAACAACATAATTCAATAAAATTAATAATCATCTGAATGATTTATGATAGCTCCACTGAAGATTCAATTCATGTATTATACCAAACTCAAAGAAATTGGATTCTTGCTACAAAGGGCTTATCAGAAAAGTTAAAAAATTTATAGTAATTTATATATTTTTTATACTTACCAATGACCCAGACATAGCTGGTGCTAACTCTTAAAATATAGGGCCAAACACAAATTTTGCCCCCCAATCCCCAAAATTTGCATCTAAAACTAAAGAAAACATGTCCTGAAAGGCCCTCCACACTTCGCCCCTACTGCGCATGCGCAGTGTCAAGGACGTTCCGAAATTGGCGCCATTAATCATTCTAATAACCAGTGCCTGGTAAGCGCTATGTACTCAGCGGGGAGGCAAGAGTTCCCAACTCCTGGGAGGGCCATCCCCGTCTGGGTCATTGGTAAGTATAAAAAATATATAAATTACTATAAATTTTTTAACATTTTTATACTGTACCAATGACCCAGACATAGCTGAATAGTAAAAAGGCTGGAGGGCCAAGGACATAGAGCAAAATGGAATACGCTCAATAAAATAAAATAGAGTCATCCCCTGTAGGGAAAAGAAGTAATAGGCCTTACATGTATCTTTCTTATTTATGATAAATTAGAAAGATACAACACCTTCCAAAATTGAGCTTCATACATCCATGTACTCTATTAATATCCAATATAATCCTTATACTAATAATTTTTAAAGTAAGCCAATAAATAAAGTAAGTCTAGAGAATAGAGACTCTTATACTCCTAAAAGTGTCTGAGGATTGCATAATCATGTCCGTTGACATATGCAATATTCAACAGCTATACTTTAAAAACTAAGACTTGAATGAATTTTAAAAACCTAAACTTCTCACTAAACAACCATCCCAATAACAGCTCAGAATTACTAACTCCGGAGGAGGTATCCCCTTGTTTTCATAGTAAAACAGGTGACCCAAGGGAACACCCTCCCCCCCCCCCCCCTTTTTCTTGCCCTGGGTCAAATAGCCCAGAGCGAAGAGGGCAGCCGAACGGAGACACTGCCGAAACAGACAGCCTACCTAGCTATAGTAGCAACTGTTAAGTGAATGACATTCTGAGCAGTAGATAATAGACCTAACAATAGAGGCCTCCAGAAATGGACTCGATATTTCTGAGATAAAATTCATGAATGTGGATGGCTGAGCGCAATGAGCGGCCTTCAAAAATCTATAATAGCGACACTATTAATGTAAGCCCAAGAAGTAGAAGAACTCTTACTTCATGAGCCGAAATCTTAAGCACAACTGCTAAGTCAATGATATACTATAAGCAGTACCGATAGTTAATAGAATCCATTAACAATAAAATGGAGCGTAACGTCCTTCTACTAGACATCAAAGACAGAAGAAGCTTACGCCCATAGTAATAAACAGAAATCTGTTTATAAATACATAAACTGTACCCGGAAAGAGTAAAGGCCTATGCCCATACGAAGACGGAAGGACCTTAAAATAATAGGTTCCGGATAATAGGAGCCTAACTCTTATGCAACAATCCAACCTAAATAGTAACGGAAGTATTGATTCCGAAACTATGAAAGTGAAAATCATCCATCGATAGTGCATGCAACTCACTGACTCTACAGTAAAAGAGAAACCAACAGAATTACTGTCTAAAAGGTCAGAATTTGAAAACTACTGTTTCCAGAGGTTCAAATGATTACTTAGCTAAATAAGAACCGAAGTTAAAATCCGTATAGGAATTTAATCTAAAGATTCTAAGTCTATTTATCAAAAAGTTACTAACTGACTTAGATAAAGAGACAAAAGACTCAATTGTAAACTATCGTAGAGTGCATAGGTATGAGGTAACATAAACCTATAACCTAAATAATAACAGGCTGCAGTAGATCTTGTGAAACAAGTATACTAAAAAATAGCAATGAGTAGTATGGAGGGATCAACAATATGAACATAATGATCCCTACACCACGACGGAAGAGCCTCCACTTTAGCCGCATAGAATAGCGAAGAAGAGGATCTCCTATAGTAAGAAATCGCGTCCAAAGCTCGTCCAGTACAGTGCTTACAATGCAATACGGACCACACAACGGAATACATGAAGGTTGCGACCTTGCAGGTTGTGATAAAGATGACACGATTTACCCAGTGAAAAAGATCCTCACATAGAGGAAGATTTCACGTTAAAACCCACAGTAGACAAGAGAGAAAATTACTCATGATCTCTGTGAAGATAGAGATGCTATCAACAGAAATGTATTGTGGTTGTTTATCTTAGCAATACCTGCTAAAACAACAGCGCCGGGGGATACGCGTATCCTATCATTCCGTCCTATAGATCAATAGAGCGTTAAGAATATTAGCTCAGAGATCTGGACAAGCCAACACATACGTCTGCAATTGATTAGCAAGCTGTGTCATAAATAAATCATCATTGGGCGCTCCCATAGATAGCAAATCTGATAGAATACTTGTTTGTTGAGAGTCCATTCTGACAGCAACAAGCGACCCGTAAGAGAACGGGAGTCCGATAAAACAATCAGACGACCCGGAATATGACGGACCAAAACTGAACTTGGTGTACTATAACCAACAGACGGATTCTTTCCATTAAATTGAATAACGGAAACGAAAGAGTGCCTCCCTGGTTCCGGAGATACGCCACTACTGTCGAATTAAAGGACAGGAATTTGGGCATGCGTTTCTGAATAATGTTCATGCAATGACATAAAGCAAGCCTAAAAAACATTATTCCGCGGAAGAAAACTGATTGCTAAAAGACTGCGGAACCCAAAGACCCTGGCACTTCGAATCCGTAGGGATCAGTATTATATCCCAATCTGTATGACTGGCAACCGTCATAACAGCCACACTCGGGTCCGGCAACTGCGGCGGCACTCTCTGAGTCAACCACCGAATGTTTGCCCCAGTCTGAATCTCTTGTAACACTAGATAGACAAGAGAACGTGTAAATCGAGCAATTCATGGATTGCCGAAAAGTTGCCGTCGAAGAGAAGCTCCTCCGAGAACGAAGCGACTCTGAGAGAGTTCTTAACCTTACTATCCACGCGAGTGGATGTAGCTAGGGCTGCGTCACGTCTAACTAACTCCAATCAGCCACTGAAGGGCGGAGTTATACGTGAACAAACTACTGCCCTCAAAAGAAATTATATTGAGAATAATATCCCGTAAATCTTTTCTTGAAGACGTAATGATAACGCCTCAGTAAGGCGGATTACGTATAATAAAGCGTCTAAGTTAAGTCTACTATACATAATGTCGTTCCCAACATTGAAATTGGAAAAGACATAAACGGCGAAAAAGAATATATGCAGTTTTTAATCACACCGTCTAGACGCATATGAACTCTCGGTATGCCCTGCTCTGCCAAAATAAACTATTTGTATAAATGATAAAATGGCAGAAATGAGCAACGCGGACAAGAAACTAAACTATCATGCTTAGTAGCAGGCTTGTATATATATATATAGCGTCAAAAAATAAAACACATGTTGTAATGACAATATTGGACTACGTCGGTAAGTCAGGGACAATGTCCCCGAACCGATCGAAAAATCCGAGTCCAATGACGCTATAAGTCTCTTATCCAAGATCGCAGCAATGAAGTCCGAAATAATAATCACTGGAAGATAATGCCAAAAGATATGAAAGGCATCTTCCGATACTACTAAAGGGAAAACTCGAAATCTTTCGAATCCCTTTCGCCATCCTGTCGGACCCTATAAAGCGTTCGGTCGTCCGTACCTGATGCAACCGCGGACCGCACCGACCCAGCGCCGTCGGATAATTCATGATTCGACCGAGAAACTGTCAATTGCTGGGATGCTGCGAAACAACTGTGCTAACTCGGATAGCACGTCCGTCACTGAGGCCTGAGGAGAAGCGGTCTTACGATGCATTGCCGCTGGAAGCTCCGTGATCGCTACCCCCGTGCATACTACCAATATGCGAGCGAACGGAGTGTATAGGCCTCGTGTCCCTTGGCTACCGGATGGCGCGACCTATTCGCTGTGGAATCACTGAATGCCGAAACTGATCGGATACTCGAGGTCACGTAGCCAATGTGCGGTCGTGTGCCCTGGTGTGAGGATGAGGAAGCATTAAAGACAGTCTCTCGGACTGTCAATATAACGGAGCGTCCCGACCAACGGACATATGCTCCGAATGTAAAATATCTGAACCACAACATGCGGTCCCCTATGTTGTTGGGCGAGAGAGGGACCTCTCTCGCTCACAGCCCGGACGGACCTGGACCAGCCAGGAACCGGACTAACAGGCTTCCTCCGATCTGTCCTCAATCTGCCGTCACTGGGTGAGTACTAAAGTAATTAAAGTGCTCGCATCACCCAAATCTCCTTCCTAGACCGCAACGGACGAACCCGGCAGCCGAACCATTCGATGAATGTACGCTACACCGGGTGAGCTAGCGAATGTCACTCCGTAGGCGATAGACATATTCCATGAGCACTTATTGCCGCTAACTCTTCATTAACTATGACGACAGAGGCACACTTTTGAAAGACATCTCCATAACTCTTCGAACAAGAAACCAGAAATGCTTGGTTAACAAGCATAAAATAATAATATATATAGCGTCGTTCAATAATTCAAACGTTTGTGTGACATTATTGGACTATGTCGGAACTGAGGGACGATGTCCCTGAACCGAACCAAAAATTTCTAAGTCCACCGACGCTATCAGTTTCTTATCCGGCATCGCAGCATTCTGGTCCGACGAAAGAAGCTGGAGAAGACCAAGTCAGATGACATACACAACAGCATATGTTGTTCCGAAAGGGAAAGCTCGAAATCCTCCGAATCCCTTTCGGTATCCCGTCAGACCGGATGAAACTTTCGGACGTCCGTACCCGCTTCCGCGGAGCGTCCCGACCCAGCATCGTCGGATAAAATATATGCGACAGATTCAGTTGATGCTGGGATGCTGCGATAAACTGTGCTATTAAGGAAAGCACGTCCGTTCCCGAGGCCTGTGCAGTAGCGGTCTTACGATGCATTGCCGCCGGAAGCTCCGTGTACGTTGACTCCCGCACACTTCCTATGCGAACGTCCGGAGTCTGCAGGACTCGTGTCCCTGGCTACCGGATGGTGTGACCTGGTCGCCGAAGAATCCTTGATCGGCGAAGCTGGTAATATATCGGCGGTCACGCAGTCAAGGTGCGGTCGTGTGCGCTGACGAGAAGAGGAAGCCTTAGCAGTCTCAGCGGACTGCCTATACAACGGAGCGTCCCGAGCGACGGACGTATGCTCCGCTTACGACACATTTTGTACTACAACATCTGGGGCCAGATGTTGTTGAACGAGAGAGGGGCCTCTCTCGCTTGCCGTCCGGATGGACCGGAACGAGCTATGAACCGGACTAAAAGGCTTCCTGCGTTCTCCCTCCGATCCGCCGTCACTGGGTGTGCATTAGGTTAGTTTATAGTGCTCGCATCACCCCAAAATTCCTTCTAGACCGCAACGGACGAACCCGGCTGCCGAACCATTCGGTGAATGGACGCTACACCGGGCGAGCTAGCGGACGTCAAAGGCCGTCGAACCTACTAGGGTCCTCTTAGGCAATTGGCGTATTTACATGAGCACTTTTCCGCTAGCCCTTCATTAATTGTGACGACGGAGGCACACTGTTGGAAAACATCACAGATACATCACCCTAATCTTGATCGTCTGAAATAGAAATAGATAAAGTAGAGTGACCCTGCGGGGAAAGGACCGGAGTGTCCAAATCCCCAACAACATACCGTGACATACGCTTCCCATATTGTCATCGAAATCATACGATACAGAACAGGAGTTAATGCGAGTACACTGACCACATACAGAATGATAATAAAGTCAGAGGAAGACTTCCTCTTAAAACAATTGATCAATATCCTTTCAATGTGAAAAGAAAACAAGTCCTGGTACTCGCACTAACCCCTGGCAATCAAAATACATAATAATAATATGATCCATTGATATAGAAAAAATAATTGAAATCAAAATATTTTGAAAAAATATTTTTTCAGAACAGCCCAAGTTTCTGAAAAGTAACGTTGAGCCCCAATGGATCCCAAGCCTAAGTGTGGACAAAAATTTTAAAAATATTTTAAACAATTTATTCAACACTTACGAACAATAATAATGTATCTAGTTATGATTAAAATAACATCAAGATATTATTTTTTAGAAATCCCCCCCTCACACAGAGGGCTGTTGAAAATGTAAACAATGAGTGTAAAAACACTAAAATAAGACTCCAGGCACCCAGGCCCGAAATCAGTTACCAAAAATACACTATCTGATGCAAAACAGAGACTTCCAGGGAAGAAACTGCAGAACATCAGATGGTAGATGCAGAACACAACGCCTAAACACCCCTAGGTGAAGACGTAAACATGGGGAAAGAACAGAATTCATTCTGTTATTCAGCTAAAACTCCCAAGAAAATTTAGTAATAATAATTACAAAAACTATGCCAAAAGCATGGGAGAATAGCAAGGGGGAACTTAAAGGACAGGGAGAGAGGAAAACACTTAAAAAAACAGTGTAACTAAATAATCAGAATGACAACAAAATGGCTGCTGCCTTGAAAATAGGTAACTTAACATAATTTCATTAAAAAATTTTAAGTTACAGCCCTGATAAGATTCTGTCACACATTCTTTTCCTCTCCTCCTTCTCTATCCTCCTTAGAATCACCATTTCACTAATATTTATGTGTCTGGCATCATTTAAACTGAGATTTATAAGCACAAAGATCAGTCAGATGTTAACTGATGAAGGGCCAAACTTAGAATGATTAATGGCGCCAATTTCGGAACGTCCTTGACACTGCGCATGCGCAGTAGGGGCGAAGTGTGGAGGGCCTTTCAGGACATGTTTTCTTTAGTTTTAGATGCAAATTTTGGGGATTGGGGGGCAAAATTTGTGTTTGGCCCTATATTTTAAGAGTTAGCACCAGCTATGTCTGGGTCATTGGTACAGTATAAAAATATCTGGTAATATTTTTAGAATCCCTACTAATACTGAATCAGTGGAGTGAATGGTGTGTAGTTATTTATTTATTTATTGATGTTTAAGGTCACATATTTATGCACAATGGCTAATCATGACCGTGACAGTTTTACGGGTGGAGGAAGCCGGAGTACCCGGAGTGAACCACCGAGCAACGACGAGCAGCTGCCAGCTCCCCAACATCGTAACTCCGCACTGCAGCACAGGCGAGGTTAGATTGGTTGAAGACATGCGTACCATCGACGTGCAGTACGCCTTAGTACACGGCATCATCGTGCTCCCACGTGGGCAATGGAGATGAAGTGTCTTGCCCAAGGACACAACGCGGTTGCCACAGGTGGGATTCGAACCAAGGACCTCTCGGCTTGCAGCCTGCACTTCTACCAACTGAGCCACCGCGCTCCCGAATGGTGTGTAGATGTTAGTCAATGTTTTTCTTGAAAACATTTTCCTGATGCCAGGGTTCAACACGAGCAAGCAGCACTTCAAATGATAGTGAGCAGTATACAGCGCACATTCTATTTGTAACCTTTAAGGGCCTAATTCTGACTTTGATCACATTTTTTGCAACAGAACAGGTGCCCCTACATGCAGTCTTTTGATTAACACACAAGTTACATTCTAAGAACCTTGGTAGCTGTTTTTTTGGCAAGTCTTGACTGCCTATGTATAGGCAGCCAAGACTTGACAAAAACAGCAGCAAAGGCACAAGATGTAGTCTCTCAAAGTGCGGGCAAAATATGTAACAAGAGTCCCCACAGGGCCTGAAGCACTCACCTTGAACAGAACCCGATATAAGCCAAGTCCAAGAATGAATCTACATTATTTGTTTATTGGGGTTTAATGACACTTTTGACAGCCAGGGGCACCTCATGTCGGACAGTTTTACGGGTGGAGGAAGCCGGAGTACTCAGAGAACCACTGAGCAGCAGCAGCAAGCAACTGTCAGACTCCCCAACATTCTAACTTCACACCAGCAGGGTTAGTATTGACTGAAGACAGGTGCACCATCGACATGCAGTATGCCTTAGTACACAACGCCACCGTGCCCCCATGTGGGCAATGGGGGTGAAGTGTCTTGCCCAACCACATAATGCATTTGCTGCAGGTGGGATTCAAACCAAGGACCTCTCAGCTTGCAGCCTAAATGTCTACATACTGAGCCACCATGCGCTCCCATGAATCTACATTCAGCAATCAATCTCCATAGAATCCATTGTCAATCCTTGAGCCCTCAAGAGTGACTAAAACAGTCCAAGCATCACGCCTTTTCTTCAGTTCATCATAATGTAAAAAGTGGAGCTCCCCTATGGAGCCTATTGATACAACCTATGTTGATTAATCTTAGTTACACACCGGTAGAAGGTACTTAATAAACAAGAGGCCCCACAGGGCCTGAAGTGCTCACCTTGAACAAAACCCGATAAAAACTGAGGCCGAGAATGAATCTACATTAAGCAATCAATCTCCATAAGATCCATTGTCAATCCTTGAACACCTAAGGAGTGGCTAAAATAGTCCAAGCATTGCTTCTTTTCTTCAGTTAATCATAATGTAAAAAGTGGAGTTCCCCTGTGGAAGCCCTTCATACAACCTATGTGGATTAATCTTAGTTACACACCTTTAGAGGGTACTGAATAAAAAATTTAGAACTCTTCAGCTACATGGCTCCTTATAAAATTAACTTGGAATTATGTTTCTATTTTGAGCACACAGTGAGTCCAACGATAACTAGGATTAATTTTCTTCATATAAATCAAATATCTGTTTCCCACTTATGCTGCCTATCAAATTTTGTTAAAATCAAAGTGTTCTGAACAGTGAACTAGAGATGCTGTAAATCAAATATGGAAGGATTCTGACTGGTGGATCTGAAAAAGATTTTTAAAGAAATTTCCTCATATTGCACTTAGTCAAAATTCGGTCTTCCATAGGGAACCCAAATATTGACCCAGGGATCCGATTTGAACAAACTTGAATCTGACCTCCCTAGTGATGTTGTATACCAAATATGAAAGGATTCTGACTTGTTAATCTGAAGGTGATTAAAGAAATTTCCTCATACTGCTCTAAGTTAAAATTTGGGCTACAATAGGGAGCCCAGATATTAACCCAGGCACTCGATTTGAAGAAACTTGAATCTGATCCCCCACCCTTCCCCCCCACCCCCACCATGGAGATATTATATATATTTGAAAGCATTCTCCGACTGGTGGATCTGAAGAAGATTTTTAAAGAAATTTCCTCATATTGCACTAACACTAAGTTTAAAGCTACCATAGAAAGCTCCAATATGGACCCAGGGACCCAATTTGAACAAACTTGAATCTGACACCCCCTAGAGATGTTGAATGTCAAATATAAAAGGATTCTGACTGGAGGATTTGAAGAAGAAGATTTTTAAAGAAATTTCCACATATTGCACAGGTTAAAACTTGGGCTTCCAAAGAGGACCCAAATATGAACTCAGGGACCTAATTTGATGAAACTTGAATCTGACCCAACTGCAAATATGCTGGCATTTTTCCGATGTCCAAAGATCATTCAAATCCAACACATACTGACAGAGGTCTCAAGTTATTATGGATGGGCAAATGGACGGATGGACGAACAGATGGATGGACAGAGCCCTTTGCTAGATCCCCTTTAAACTTCTTTTGGCGGTGGATAAAAACATTAGATACCCAGTATCGCACTTTTAATTACATATTTATTATTTATTTATTGGTGTTTAAGGTCACATACTTTTGCCCAATGGCTAATCATGACCACAACATGGAGATAAAGTCAGGTCAGTCAATCGTTTAGACCTCATGTTGCCTATTTTAGAGGACTCGCACCCCAAGCATTAGTGACTGGGTCCTATTTTACCAGTGAAAAAGAGCTTGTTTACCACAGTAAACAAGCACTGCTTCACTCCCGGGGTTCCCGCGGGATTTTAATTACATAAGTTGGTAATTGAGGATTGGGGGAGTGAGGCTTGGCAAGGAATGGGTTATGGTATTCTCAAGTATTCTGGCCAAAAAGTTGCTGAAATCAGCTCAGTATCAAAATGTTCTCATCCATCTGTTATACAGATTTAACTGCTCATTATCACACATCATTTAAAAGAAATAAGTACTCACCTTTCCAGTGTAAGATCTGTCAGAAAGATCCACATTGGATGCTGATGGTTTATAGTCTTTCCACAAACGTACTTTCTTCTCCTTTGCCTGTCTGAAAAAATAATTAGATCATCGTAACCCCTATAACAAGGACATCTCTTATGATGGAACAGATGCTATAATATCTATTCTTAACACTTTACCAAAAATTATTAGAAGATGAAACTCGCACAAACAATTTCTGAATAAATAAAGACTTCTGAGAACCAAATTCCATGACTTTAACACGTTTTTTACAAAACTTTCCACCCAATTTCCATGAAGGCCTAAAAAATTAAACATCTGTTTCTCAGGCCCTCTCGCATGGTTCCTTTGGCTGTCGCATGTTCTCTTTTTATAACCAATGTAAACTTTAAAAAAAAAAAAAAAATTAAATGGTTTATGTCTGATATTTTACCAATGTTAAAAAAATTGATAAATTTGTCCCTTGAGAGCAAGATGGCTTTGCAATGCTTTAGCTTTGCAAAGCCTTCTAGCTCCCAAGGGCCGAAATACACCCACCCAAGCTACCCTGCAGATTGTGGGGCCTAAAATATAAACCAAGAACACAAACTTTTGATGGCAAAGAAATAATTAGTGAAATAAAAAATAAAATAAAAACCGCACACCCGCATGCAATTTTACAAAAAATGGCCTGAGAAACAGAAGATCTATTTTATGGGGCCTAAACTTTCCCTCATTAATATGGCCCCCTAACCCCCACACTCTTTTTCAGGATTTTTAAGTGATTTTTTAGGGAAATGACATACTGAATTGTTATCATGAACTTCCATGACTTTACCAGACTACAGCATAAAAAACAACATTTTTCCAAAATTTCCAGGCCTGGAAAAAATATTTTTATTTTCCATTACTTTTCCAGGATTCCATGACCCACATGAACCCAGTCCAAGACATAGCTTATAACCCTCCCCTCATTGGAACAAAACTGACAAGACCAGCACAATGAAAGGTTCAAAATATAAAATAGTAAAACTGGAATTGAGATTTTTGTGAATGGCACAGGTTGTATACAGTCATTATGTTTCAGTAAAAGATTGAAAGGGTTGTTTTTGAACCAGAAAATGTCAGGCATTAAAAGCTTAGGCCTATTAAAAAAATTTCTTGTTTCTCGGACAATTTTCTCTCTATTTTATTTTTTTTTAAATCTTATTTGTTTTACAAGGATTGGTAAACAAGTTATGCAACTTATATTAACACCTCTCCTTGGCCCAATGTGTGTGAGATGACCTTTGTGGCGGCAACTTCTCAAATACTAAGAAGGGATGTTTAGCCTTCGCGGAGAGCGTGTCTCTTTCTGCACAGAGGACAGCCAGTTTACGCCCCCCCCCCCCCCCCGCCCCCACCTTATCAGGCAGTACACCGTGACATAATCAACCCCACAACTGATGCTGACAGAGTGTGTTCAGATACCATGAGAACTTCCCCCTACTGGGGATCTATCCCAGTACCTCTGGTATGATGAGGAAGGGAAGCTTTTTTTTTATTTTGAAGGGATTTTTGTTCAGACACAAAACAGTTCTGAAAATAGTTGAAATTAGAAATTGAACTCCTGACACTAATCAACAGTGGAAATTTCCCCTAATGCAGTTGCAAATTTAACCAACTATATCTTGTTTGACAGAGCTCAGTGAGCTCTGTCAAAAAAGATTCAGCTGGTCAAATTTTTATCCCACAAGTGCAAAATCGTGTCAGTGAAGAGATTTCCCAGTGATAAAAAAGGGACATTAATCGCTCAACTGACAAAGTGGTTCAAAGAACTATTTTGGGTCACATTCAGTTGGTCACGGTTTATCAACACTGGAGAGGAGCACAGGCTCACCTTCCCACTTACTAATAACTTCATAAGTCATGAAATTATTCACATAACTTGAGTGTCCATGTCACCGATTATTGTTATCCTGGGTCTTCCTGACGGCTTCCAATTCTTTTAGCTTTCCTTCCAAACTTCAAAGGGCTGTTATGTCACTGCCCCCCCCCTCCCCCCCCCCCCCATCAAATATAGAGCCCAAATTTTAACCCTGAAACACGATTTAAACAACCTTGAATCTAACCCACACACCCTAACACTATATCCACCTAACCCCCTAGAGAGGTTGTATACCAAATATGAAAGCACTCTGACTGGCAGGATCTGAAGAAGATTTTTATAGAGATATTCCTCATACTGCACTAAGCCAGGGTTGGGGTATTCATATTTGTATTCGGTATTCAGTGGTATTGAATACATTTTTTCAAGTATTTGGATGTATTCAGTATTCATGAAATTTTCAAGTATTTGTATTCACATTTGAATACAGTCAAATTTGAGTCAAATTTGAGGTGGTTTCATGAAAGCTTTTGAATACTTTTTGAATGCTTTTCTTATTTTTAATCTTTAGGGTATAATCTAAAATAATAATTGTGATTATCAATATCAGAGAATAATCAAGAATTAAACTAATACATTTGAAGTGCCTAGTTTTACAATATAATAAAATAAAATTTGAAAACATTAAATTAAAATATTTAATAATAGAATATATTTATTTTTTTAATATCTGCTACTATATTTTTAACTGCAGCAGCCTAATTTGGTGCGCAGACATTTCCCCATCCGGAACTTTACCCCATCGGACAATTTCCCCATCCGGACATTTCCCCATCGAGGACGGACATTTCCCCGTCATCATTCTCCCATCAGAGGCGGACATTTCCCCATCGGAAGTGGACATTTCCCCATCGGATATTAACACCTTTCCCCATCGAGGGCAGACATTTCCCCATCAGACTTAACCCGTCGGAGGTGGACATTTCCCCATTGGACATTACCCCATGTCCAATGCAGCTGCCAGCTTCCACATGTGAATGAGTGACAAAAAAAGAGAAAGAATGAAAGGTTTTAGCACGCCTAAGGCGTGCAGGGACGATGTGGGATTTACAAATCCCTTGCAACCCGGTTAACCTTATTTTACTTCACTTGGATCACACAGGCCTAGCTTTCCTATTGCCTTAAATGGGGTCTGAGGGGGGTATGCACGCGGTTAGAATTCCCGGCACTTTACATTGGCATGTTAGATTGTCAATAATCAATCCCTCAACGCCATTAAAACTATTAAAGAGTGGGCTCTATTCGGTTCCAGTTCTGCAAGTTTTCATTTTTCATTCTTTTATATAACTCGAAAAAACAACATCTCGGCATATGGTATAGGCAATAGCACAATTTAGCACAATTTGAATTTCACAACAATAAAAACACAACATCAATAATAAAAAACAAGAATGTTTGTCTGGTTACAAGTCTGTGTATATATATATGTATATTCCAGTGACAAGTTTTCATTTTTCATTCTTTTATATAACTCAAAAAAACAACATCTCGGCATATGGTATAGGCAATAGCACATTTTAGCACAATCTGAATTTCACAACAATAAAAACACAACATCAATAATAAAAAACAAGAATGTTTGTCTGGTTACAAGTGTGTGTATATATATATATGTATATAAATATGAAGCCTTTGAAAGCCGAAAGCTCGTGATTAAATTACTAAAATAGGTCTTCAAGGTGTCACCTACTAATATTTTTTATATATATAAATATGTTTGGTTATAAATCTCTTACACATGCTTCTTGTTGGTTTGTTTGATAAACACTGATAAATTCATTGACATTTACTTCAATGAAGACACGACTGTTTATCAATCAACTTAACAATATTTTTTAACAAAAGCAGCTTGACAGAAAGAACAAATATTAAAGTTGCAATGAAAACATCCATATTGTTCAATCCACTTGTGTGATAAAAAGTGATGTATTCATTGAATTTCACATCAGTGAAGACATGACCATTTATCAATCATCTCAACAAAAAGTTAACTGTAAATTGCTACGAAAACAGAACACAAATGTCTTATAAACACTTCTTATAGAGTTGTTTGATAAACACCGATGCATTCATTGACATTTACTTTAATGAAGACACCACTGTTTATCAATCAACTCGATTGAATAACGGAACCACAAAAAATTAAGAAATGGATGGTGAAAAGTCTGCATGGGGAATTGTACGTTTTTCCATTAAGCAGAATGGGGTAATGTCCGATGGGGAAATGTCTGGCCTAAATGGGATGGGGTAATGTCCAGATGGGGAAATGTCCGATGGGGAAATGTCCGGCGACCGGCTAATTGATAATAGCATTTTTCTCTTGACTTTCAAAGAAATGTTTCCAAGCAGATGATCAGGAGTGATATGGATTCCTGATGAAGATAAGGGCAAGATAAAAGACCAATTATTAAGATTATTCTCAGACAAAGGATATCAGTCTGCCCACAGTATAGATTCTTAATCCTTAAACAACTCCAATATCCAATTAACACTAATCTCATATTTTTTTACAGTACTAGTAGAAACAAGAGGCCTGCATTGCAAAGCGCTGCTAATGCCCCCGATTGCAAAACATTTTTCAAGTCGAAAGAGTGAAAAAGGGCCATAATTCTGGAAAAAATGTGTGGAAGAAACTGTGTGGAATTGTAACCACATGATGCTCTAGCACCACATAAAATATCATTCAAATCAGAGTAGCAGTGGCTGAGATACAAGGGAAAATGTTTGTATGGATGGGAATTTCGACATTTCCAAGTCGAAAAAGGGCCATAACTATGAAGAAAATGTGTTGAAGAAACTCACGCTAGGCAAGTGTCGTTACCCTCATCTTACTATTCCACTGTACCAAATAAAATTCAAAATGGAGGAGCTGTAGCTGAGCTACAATTGAAAATGTTCAGACAAAAAGAATTTGGAATATCGAAAAAGGACCCTAGCTCTGGAAAAAATGTGTGGAAGAAACTCAAGCTATACAAGAACCATACCCCCATGATGCGGTAGCACATCACCAAATATCATTCAAATCAGAGTAGCTGTGGATAAGATACAAGGGAAAATGTTGGTACAGATGGACGAACAGATCGACAAATGGATGGACAGACGGAGGTCTCCACTAGATACCCCTTCGACTTTTGAAGTCGGGGGCATAATAATGTGTAGACTGACAGAGTTGAAATATTATTGTGGCTACATTACAACTTAATTCTGACAATACAGTAATTGCATAACTGATTAAATGTTAACTCAGTTATCCCTTAATTTACCCAATACAGTATTCAGAACCCCCAAAATACTATTAGCTTGATGTGCTTGTTGCAATGACTGAACACAGGCTATGTTTTAGGTAAAGCTGAAATATTATTACGGTGAAATTACATCTTAATTCCAGTAGTACAGTAATTGAATAAATGCTTAAATGTAAAGTTAGTTAACCTTTTAACATACAGTGTGTGCTGAAGAACAACAAGAGGCCCCATGGGGCCTGAAGCGCTCATCTTGTACAGAATACAATTTAAACAGAGTCCAAGAATGAGTCTACATTAAGCAAGCCATCTCCATAGGCTACACTGTCAATCCTTGAGTCCCTCAGGAGTGACAAAAATAATCTGGGCATCATGCCTTTTCTTCAGTTGATCATAAGTAAAATGTAGAGCTCCCCTATGAAGAGCCTTGATACAACCTATGCGGATTAATCTTAGTACCTCTAGAGGGTACTGAATACAAAATTTTTAATTCTTCAGCAAAATGGCCAATTCTTGCTCCTATAGAGAGCTCAAATAATAACCCAGGCTCTTGATTTGAACACAGTTAAATCTGACTTCCCTAGAGATGTTATGTACCGAATATGAAAGCATTCTGACTGTTGGATCTGAAGAAGAGAAATTGTAAAGAAATTTCTCCGAATTGCACTAAGTTCAAATTTGAGCTACCACAGCAAGCCCAAATATTAACCTATGGATCCGATTTGAACAAACTTGAATCTGACCCCCCTAGAGATGTTGTATACCAAATGTGAAAGCATTCTGACAAGTGAATCTGAAGAAGAAGATTTTTGAAGAAATTCCCTCATATTGTACTAAGTTAAATTTCATGTTTCCATATGGAACCCAAATATTAACCTAGGCACTCGAATTGAACAACCTGGAATCTGACCCCCCTAAAGATGTTGTATACCAAATATAAAAGCATTCCGACTGGTGGATCTGAAGAAGATTTTTAAAGAAATTTCCTCATATTGCACTAAGTAAAAATTTGGGCCACCATAGTGAGCCCAAATATATACCTAGGGATCTGATTTGAACAAATTTGAATCTGACCCCCATAGAGATGTTGCATACCAAATATCAAAGCATTCTGACTGATGGATCTGAAGAAGAAGATTTTTTTAAATTACCCTCCATATTGAACAAAGATAAAATTTGGGCTTCCATAGGAAGCCCAAATATTAACCTAGGGACTTGGTTTGAACAATCTAGAATTTGACCCTCATAACAATGATGTATACCAAATATTAAAAGATTCTGACTGGTGGTTCTGAAGAAGAAGATTTTTAAAGAATATTCCCCATATTACCCAATGTTAAAACTTCGGGCTCCTGTAGAGAGCCCAAATATGAACCAATGAGCTTTATTTCAACAAACTTTTATCTGACCCCCCTATGAATGCTGTATACCAAATATCAAAAGATTCTGATGATTGGTTCTGGAGAAAAGATTTTAAAAAATTTTTGCAAATATGCTGACTCAGCATTTTTTCGATGCCCATTACAGAACACCCTAACATAACCGATGGCAATTTTTTTTTACCATTCAATTCTACTGGCCATAAGGATACTTCATACCAAATAAAAGCTCTCTGTTCCGTGGGGTTTGGGAAATATGGGCGTTTGAAAATATTTCTATTTTTAGCTCCCAGGGTTCCTATGGGGACGCGGGAATTTTTTTTTTGCATGGGTCAAGTACTTATGACCCAATACTACCACAAACCAAATTTGGTTCATACCAGACCATCAGTTCAGAAAATAGAAATTTTGGGCGGGGCCAAAAATATTACCCCTCCTATTACAAAGCCAAATATTACTTCACGAACTTCGTTTGAACAAACTTGATTCTACACCTCATATGGAAGCTCCATAGCAAGTATCAAGTCATTGTACACACTGGTTCTTGAGAAGAAGATTTTTAAAATATTTTGGAGCATTTTCCTCCACTCCCTCCCTATGGGGCTGGGCATGCTGAGTTGAACAAAAATGAAATGCCCCTTTGGGACCATCACTCACACAAACTTTCACTTGAATTGGCCCAGTGGCTTTGGAGGAGAAGACCAAAACATGGTGTTGACGGACGACGGACGGAGAGCGATGAGATTAGCTCAGCTTGACTTTGTCAAGATGAACTAAAAATTATTGTACCACCACATATTTATTTTATTGGTGTTTAACCCCTAGCACTCTGGTAGAGCAACAGAATTATTTTCAGTACTCTGTTCTTCCTTTGTTTGACTATGAAATTAACCAATTATACCTTGTTTGACCGAGCTCACTGAGCTCTTTCAAATAAGGTATATTTGGTTAAATATCAAACTTCATTATGGGAAATGTTTGCTGCTGAAAATTTTGCCATCTGACATCAGAGTGCAGAGGGTTAAGGTCACATATTTCTGCACAATGGCTAATCATGACCATGACAGTTTTACGGGTGGAAGAAGCTAGAGTACCCGGAGAGAACCACCGAGCAATGGCGAGCAACTGTCAGCTCCCCAACATATTAACTCCACACAAGCAGGGTTAGCCTTGGTTGAAGACAAGTGTACCCTCGACATGAAAGTAAACAAGTACTGCTTCACAACACGGGGTTCCCATGGGGACCCCTTTTATCTGTAAGAGGTGTATAAGTGGAAGGGAAGTTCAACTAATGATCACTGAAGAGTTCCATCAGTATGAGTTTTGCAAGTCAATTTGAAAGTTGGAAACTATGAGAGTGTGACAAATTCATGGAATGAATACTCTGATGCATTTGTGTATATATCTCACATATTTCACTTGAAGATGAATCAAGCAATGCTTTGTCTAGTTTACTGGTAATCTTGGTAACACTCTGCACCACCTCAGGCCAACATGTTCTCAAACTTCAAATATATCAGCAAAAGGATACATCTACTAATTCTTACATCACACCTCAGACCTACTTGGGTTCTATGCCCAGATAGGCCTGGGATGCGGCAGAGAAATTATTCGATATATTCTACTACTGAAAAATTAGGACTGTAAGAAAAAGTGCCTCATTTGCAAATAAGGTGCACCAACATGAAACAGTTTATCTTACATCACCTTACTACAATGCAATGGGTACACTTGCAGAAATTGTAACCCTTAACTCCTTGCATGCTGCTGGCGAATATTCCTGCCTGGGACAGGATTTCTCTTGCCACTGAAATAAGTATAATTTGGGCACATTTATTCAAATCTTTCACCTGTACACGGAATCGAATTTTCCACCAATGATTTCTTTTGTTAAAATTAGATGATTTTCTCATTAAATCTAGTCATGGTTGCTTCATAGCAGACATGACTAGATTTGATGAGAAATTGTAACCCTGAACTCCTTGCATGCTGCTGACGAATATTCCTGCCTGGGACAGGATTTCTCTTGCCACTGAAATAAGTATAATTTGGGCACAATTATTCAAATTTTTCACCTGTACATGAAATCATCAATGTTTTCTATTGTTAAATTTAGATACATTTCTCATTAAAACTAGTCATGGAGTCCTCACTGCCTACATAGGTAACCAAGACTTACAGAGAAACAACTGCCCAGATACTTAAAATGCAACTTGCAATTTTACCCAGAAGGAGCACATTGGGAGCACCTGTTGCAGAAAAGGCGATCAAAGTCTGAATTGGGCCTTTAATCTTTAAAGGCCTATATCAGGCTTTTGCAATCTCAGAGCAAGTGTCCTGTGTAAGACATCATTAGGAGGTCCTGCTGAGTATAGACAAAACACCTAGGCAGTGATTTCTTAATAGGCAGCCAAGACTTGACTAGAAATCACATCTAAGCAACTGGACATGTACAGGTTGCAGTCTAGTGGGAATTCAGAATAATTGCCCAGGCCTTTAAGGAACAAGGGTTAAATATGTTTTGTGTGAATTTCCTTTGTGCCCAAATCTTAGGATCTCTGTATAGACCTCATTTATCGTAAAATTTGTCAGCATCTATTCCAGATCTCACAAATTTCTGCGTTTGAATCCAATGTTGTACTTGAAGACTAATATGTTGAAGAAAAGTAAAGTTAAATTATATACTTTTCTGCAGCTCTCAATTTTTCAGATCCTTGGGAAACAACCCCCATACTCCAGTCAACACATCTTGCAAACCCTTCTTTCAGTAGCATTTCAGCGATACTGCCATTCTACAAAAAAAAATTCAATGCAGTATTATTCAATGTATGAAAAAGCAAAAATTGTGACTCATGTTCACCAATCAAAACTGTTTAGGGCTATAAAAGCATTTGTGCCGAAAATCATGGGCCATTTTATTTCTATAAATCCACATGAAAATTTTCATGTAAGTTATAGAATATATAAAATTTCATCCATGATAATAAATTACCTGAAACAAGCTTATTAACTTAGCTCTCCCATACTGGAGATACACATGTTCCTGGTGAGATACCTGAGTGAAACAGATCCATCTTACCTACTCCAAATGGCTATCCTCGTTTGAATATAAAATGATCACAAGACTATTTTATCATCGTCTGCATTTTGTAAATAAAGATGGCATCTCACATCGTTTTTCCATAAATACAGCAACGTGGATAATTCGCCTCCCACCATATGATCTCATAGAGATTAATAATTTCAAAATTGACATCACTGGAATATTGTTTCAACTTGCTTCCAAACATCAACTGGTGGAGTGCTAAAAGCCACTATCATGGCTCTATTGAAAAGTGCTGAAAGCCACTTTAGTGGCTTTATGCTATATGCACCATGCTTACTCACTTCTCAGACGGAAAAATTCTTCACTTGAAATTGTTTTATTACAATTTATTGGAGAGTGGCACTTTCCAAAAATTTGTAACAAAACAGTTATCAACAGCCATTTACGTCCCAACCCAATGGGATGGTATGCTGTAACAGCATCAACCCCACAATTGATGCTGACAGAGAGTGTTTGGACACGTCGAGAACTTTCCCTGATCAAGGATTGATCCCGAGACCTCTGGCATGAGAGACCAGCACCCTTATCCACATTTTAGCATTCTTACCAGTTAACCCATTCCCACTATGAGCTAAAGCTCATTTTCATTGCATAAACCCTTTCTGAATATGCAATTAAGTTTTCTCTATGATCAATCAGTACACACAGTGGTTTTTCAATGCATGAGCAGTATTTTGATTTTGATGACTCATGTCAGGTGTGGTGGAAGATATAAATCATCCTTGAGCAGGCCAGGCATTCTTCAGGCGTGCAGAAGTGCTGCACGCCTAGAAAATATTGAGGAGGGCAATTTTTTGCACCTCCCAATTTTCTGGAATGCCAGACCTGTTTGGGGCTGCCTTTAAAATCTATTATTTCATCCCCTGAGTTCCAATGTATTCTCTGTGCCTATAGCACACTGGAACTCAGGGGATGATTTGTCAATGTTGCATTGAGTCGAAATAATTCATGACCCATTCTGTGTCGCATCTTGATAGATTTTGAGCGTAGAAGACAGTCACATAAGAACTAAATGCAACATTTTGAATAATGAGAAGATGTGTGTGCCAATTTTTTCACTATGTTGCTGAATGTACTACAATTTTTCAGTCACAATATTAAAACCTTCAAGTGAATATAACCAAAATAGCAAACAAGTTTTTGCATTGAAAATTTCAGGTGCAATTGCACTCCCAAGCAATCTGAGGAGGGCAACTCTTTTGCACTCCTTGATTTTCTAGATTGCCAGGCCTGCTTGAGTCGTGTGTTGGTGGGATAAGTAAATTATGTCTGGGTCAAATATCTTTCCCATCAGGTGAGATTTACCCATCACCCCCATACCACTCAAGGACAGTAATAATATAAAACTTCTTATAAAAGGACTCTCAGTACCCTGTGAAAAACTATCTCATGAAACAGCATCTCATCTGCAAAAAAAACGATTTTTTGTTAGAAAATTACAAACAAGTGGTTTTCGGATTTGGAGAAAAATCATAAATTATTCTAGTGATTTTTTCATCCTGTCTTCCATGAAAAACTTTTCAAAAATTACTTTGATATAGCACCATTTAGAGTAGTTAGACAGCCATTTATAGATGACTGAAATCATATGGAATCAAATTATTGTACAATTTCTATTCAGTGATATGTTGCAATCTTTCAATAATGAGGCATAGTGGAGATTATTATTACCTCTGGTGGGTGAGGGTGTAAGATGCGGAAATCTCATCCGATGGCAAGATATTTGGACCAGACACAAGGCTTGCCAAGTGTCTGGACCAAATATCTTGTCCCGAGGGTGAGATTTCCCCATCTCACTCACACCCCCATCAGGGATAATTTTTCTCACCCCACCAAAACATTCTGACAACATCAAATTAATTCAGGGGCACATGCAGGTATACAATTTTGTTGTCCATTTCTGAAAAAACTGATTTGCTAAACGGAAAGTGCACACAAATGTTCTGTACATACCACTGTTATATACCACAAAATTAAATCTCAATGCCGAAAAAACAGGGGTTAAAGATTTGTAGTGAAATGAACACTGACACATTCTGATGATGTCGTGTAATGAATTATGCAATGTATTCGCATAACTTTTTGACAGAAATTTTGTGCAACGCTCTCCACTCATAATGGCCTTCACCCAAAAATTCATATAAAAGAGTAAAGTATCCTTTGGTTTTGCAGTCTGTGTTTCTATTTCTATTTTCTTTGACAAACGTTCGTCTGCTGATATTTCCGAGACATGGCTCCATGTTGAATGTTTACAGAACAGGCGATGATTGAATAGTCCTGCTCTCATTAAATATCCTAATAAGCCGGCCATATGAGTCATGTCAGATAGATATCTATCTCACATGACCTTCTCACATGAGCCACGCATATCTTGCATAGGAAGTGTTGGGGGGGGGGGGGGGAGGAGGAGGAGAGGGGGAAGAAAACTGCATCTGCACAGAACACTGTTAGATCATCTGTCCAAAATAAGAATAGAGCAGTTATTATGCCAACAATCAGGAGTGAACAGTACACTCATTTTTTTGTAACCACTGTGGACTGGAACCAACTGGATGACAGGATAGCATCAGCAGACTCTATTGATATTGTCAAGCCTGTGTACCAACCCTGAATACTTTCTCTCACCATCATATTAAAGCCCATCAGGGATTCTACAATGTAACAATACAGATACAGATGTTTAACTGGTAGAGTGCTGGAAGCCCATATTTGTGCTTTATTTTGAAGTGCTGGTACCACAATTTAAAGGCTTCATATTCTGTGGCTGTGCTTCATATTATATTTGAAGTGATGTTATTTTATCTGTTAGGATTTGCCTTGTTACAATTTATGGGAGAGTGCCTACTGGCACTCTCCCATAAATTGTTATAAGGCAACGGTGCACAAAGAAATTTTAAGGACCAAAAATAATTTAGCACTCTACCAGTTGAGGGGATAAGGTTGCCAAATCGTCGTTTGAGAACCATTTCTATCTTCCAGTGAAAGATAGAACCTTATGGTTCTCATGTGACGAAATGGTATACTTTGTTATAGGCTGTACTATAAAGTAGCAGATCAGTGTTTCCACTAGGGAATAATAAATGAGGTCATATAATGGGGCAACCAAGAGTTGACCATGGTTCTGCCCATGGTAGGAAAATGTATAATTGGGGATCCCAAACCCCCATTTCGTTGTATCTGGGGGGATATTTTGAGGTTTCTCACAGCGATATTTGTGGAGGTTTTCACATCCTGAGAGCCAGTAATTGCATAAGAATAAGGACCAATGAGGAGAAATTCAGATGAAAAATCATTCATTTACACAATAAATTTCAGTGCTGTCGATTTGAGGAAAGCTATTGCACTCATGCTTTTTAGTGCTTCTAAATTAGAAACAAGAAGCTCTCTTTTCGCGCTTCTGTAATTTTCAAGAAAATAGATTCGAGAATCCATTACACTAATTATTAACAAGAGCACCGCTGGGCATTGCATCATACGCCCGTGAACTGTTCAAATTGTACCATTTTAACACATTTGCAATTTTTTTAGAGTGCGAGAAATTTATACTGGCATATATATATATGTTACGGTCAGACTTTGAAATCAGTGATTTTGTGAAATGACTAAATTTTTCAGTCATTTGAGAAAAAGACTAACAAGTTTGAAGCCAATCGAAAAACAAATACTAAAGTTATCATCCGGAAACCAAATATTTGACGAAGAATTCAAAGTCCAACAGGGGCCATAATTCAGGCAAAAATTGTTCAGACCGACCCCATATACGAACTATCAGTGATTTTGTGAAATGACTAAATTTTTCAGTCATTTGAGAAAAAGACTAACAAGTTTGAAGCCAATCGAAAAACAAATACTAAAGTTATCATCCGGAAACCAAATATTTGACGAAGAATTCTAAGTCCAACAGGGGCCATAATTCAGGCAAAAATTGTTCAGACCGACCCCATATTCGAACTTGACCTGTATTTTGTTGAGATTATACCACATACCAAGTTTGGAGCCGATCGGAAAACAAATACTAAAGTTATCATCCGGAAACCAAATATTTGACGAATTCTAAGTCCAACAGGGGCCATAATTCAGGCAAAAATTGTTCAGACCGACCCCATATTCGAACTTGACCTGTATTTTGTTGTGATTAAACCACATACCAAATTTGGAGCCGATCGGAAAACAGATACTGAAGTTATCATCCGGAAACCAAATATTTGACGAATTCTAAGTCCAACAGGGGCCATAATTCAGGCGAAAAATGTTCGGACCGACCCCATATTCGAACTTGACCTGTATTTTGTTGTGATTAAACCACATACCAAATTTGGAGCCGATCGGAAAACAAATACTAAAGTTATCATCCGGAAATCAAATATTTGACGAATTCTAAGTTCAACTGGGGCCATAATTCCGGCGAAAAATGTTCGGACCGACCCCATATTCGAACTTGACCTGTATTTTGTTGTGATTAAACCACATACCACATTTGGAGCTGATCGGAAAACAAATACTAAAGTTATCATCCGGAAACCAAATATTTGACGAATTCTAAGTCCAACTGGGGCCATAATTCAGGCGAAAAATGTTCGGACCGACCCCATATTCGAACTTGACCTGTATTTTGTTGTGATTAAACCACATACCACATTTGGAGCCGATCGGAAAACAAATACTAAAGTTATTGTTCGGAAACCAAACGGATGGACGGACAGACAGACAGACGGACGGACAACGCCATACTATAATACGTCCCGTTTTTCAAATGGGCGTATAAAAACACACAAATGAGGGGTGAACAGTGTGTCTGCAAACTGTTGTGTCATTTTAATTAATGCCGACAGTGAAAGTACATCTACAGAAGTTCATGCTTTTTCAACACATGCTTGTTTTGGGTAAATATTGGAGTAATAAGATTGGTCAGTCAAAAACAAAATGTCACAATTACTGAATGAAGTTTTACAACTTGCATTACGTAGTGCACATACTGACCAAACAAATCGCACAGTTTTGTGATGTGTCGCATTTAACATTCAATGAGGTTATTGTTTACAGTTTGTCTAGCTTTTGATTGGGGATTAAGTTATGCAGGACACATGGAACAATCGCGTCATCAGAATACATTTCTTCAGTCATTTTTCTATGACATTTGTGTGTGGAAATCTTCAAAAAACAAGAGCACCGCCTAGCGGGACATTATATGCCCGTTTTGTATTTTTGAAGGGTTGGGGTAAGGATGGGGGTGAGGGTGAAAATTGTTCGGACCAACCCCATATTCGAACTTGACCTGTATTTTGTTGTGATTCCAAATTTAACTCAGTTCAAACCATTACAATTAAAGTTATCGTCCGGACACGAAATGTGTCCATGGACGGACAGACAGACGAGTGGAGAGACCATTCACATAATACGTCCCGTTTTTCAAACGGGCATATAAAAACAACATCTGAAAAATTTGGTGTCAAGGTGTTCGGCTTTAAATGAACGGAAACCAATTTTTTTTCAAAAATTGTGTTTTCAAAGGGCCATAACTCTGCAGCAGATGGACTGAGAAACACCAATATCGAACTTGACCTGCATTTTATTGCTACAAACAACATCTGAAAGTTTGATGTCGATCCGTCAAGGCGTTCGACTTTAAATGAAGGGAAACCAATTTTTTTTTCAAAAGATTGTGTTTTCAAAGGGCCATAACTCTGCAGCGGATGGACTGAGAAACACCAATATCAAACTTGTCCTGTATTTTATTGCCAAAAACAACTTCTGAAAGTTTGATGTCGATCCGTCAAGGCGTTCGACTTTAAATGAATGGAAACCAAATTGTTTATGGACAGACAGACGGACGGACAGAACAGAACAGACAGACTGATAACATAATACGTCCCATTTTTATAAACGGGCGTATAAAAAGTATAGAAATGGCACTTCAACAATCTGTGAATCAATTATTTCTCAGGGAATTTTAACATCTTGATTAATGTTTGGAAGGTCGCCTGGTGAGGGAATATGACTGGTTGATGTTTGCTGAACCGGTATAGCGGTAACCCTGGGTAGATTTTACTCACAGGATGCAGAATTGTTCCCAGTAGATTTTGATTTGAAGTTGACTCCAGTATAATCTGTACTTCTCTTTGTAACAATCGAACTTCTGTATAATATTTTGCCTCTTCAGCAAACTCTTCAGCAATTTGTTTAGTTACTCCTGGTTCCTGCTTAAACATAGGGCACTGAAAAAGGAAGAATGTTTTTAAAACTTATTTCACAAAATAATAAAACTTGAAGGATTTCTGAAAAAGGTCTTTCTGGATCTGGCTGTTCAGTTATGTAAAGGATTAAACTAACATTATCTATCAATTCAGCTCTCTGTCACATTTTTTCAAGATTTTTACACACATAACAGAAAGAATATCCATACTTTTACATTATTTTACCATAACTGTGTGTTAATTTTTCCACACTTAGAATAATGCTCAGCCAAATTTGCTTTCAATACCTGAAGAAGTCTCCACTGTTGAGTTACAGGATAAAATAATATGTGAGCATTGAAAATCAACAGTCAGATCTGGTGAGGGATAATTTATTTTCACCCTTAAGGGCCAGAAGATTTTCATACCTTTGTGCTACACTATATAGACACTTTTTGTGTCTATATAGGCAGCCAAAACTTGCCTAGAAACAACTGCTAAGACACATTATAGTTCGTATGTAACCTGCAAATCTAACCTGTTTTGGGTTTTTCTTTTTTTCTTTCTTTCTTTTTTTTTTGGAGGGGTGGGGGTGGGGGGGGGGGGGTTGTAGAAAAAAGTGATTAAAGTCAGAATTAGGCAAGTAAGTGTTACATTATTTATGAGATCGGATGAGAGGCTAACTATTCAAACACTGTTGCTTGCATTTCCACCCAACAGTTACAATTTCTGTAAAAGCTCAAGAAACAATGATCAACGTGTTCAGCCAATACACCACTAGGTTACACCAGTGGGATATAAATTGAAGAAGTCACTTTTCCCTCTACAGGAGAAGTAAAATAAAAGTGGAGAAATGATCTGAAAGGAGAGGCATGAAAGAACTTTGAAATAAGTAGTCCATTATATATTTTTGTTTCACAGTGTCTCGTGCAAATAACTCCTTAGAGCTAAAAAAAAAATCTCTTCCCCAGTGAGTATTTAAATTTTGAAAAGTACAGATTGCAAAGGGTTATTAATTTGTGAAAAAGATTAATACCTATACCTTTATTCCTGACATCATGACAGTGATATAATGGAATGTTGGAAGAACAAAACCTCTCACTGTGCATCCATCTCGAACATGTTCAATTAAAACTGCAAATATAAAAGGAAAGTTCTTAAGGTCTGAGCTGGGGGTTAAATGAAATGAAAGTGTCAATGACACTGTAGCTGAACTTGACTGTGTTGTGTTTGGTGAAAAGGATAAAGTTCAATGATTATGAAAGGATTATGAAATAAGTCAAGAATAGTGATAATTGAGACTATGTTAATTTCTGTTCCCTGTATGTTATGTTTTCAATAAAAAATAATTTGAGGTGTAGACTGTACTAAAGAATTGTGGGGTGGGTTAATGTGGCACTCACAGTTAATGTATGTTAACCAAAGTTACCAAGTTACAGTGAAATTATTCCAAGTTACATCAAGTTACAATGAAATCTCTTCATAAATACGGCCTGCAGACTGTGCTAAAGGTTTTCAGGCTTTGGGCTGTGTAGTCATCACGGTGACACCGATCGCAACCAAAATGAACCGTCCTCATCTAGACATTATACTGAGTCATCCTACCAAGTTACAATGAAATCCCTTCATAAATACGACCTGTAGTCTGTGCTAAATGTTTTCGGGTTTTGGGCTCGGGCAGCCGTCACAGTTGAATGATCGCAAATAAAAGGGGAAGTTCTCATCTTGGCATTATCTGGAATCATTCTACCAAGTTACAATGAAATCAATCATAAATACGACCTGTAGACTGTGCTAAAGGTTTTTGGGCTTTGGGCCCCTGCAGCCGTCACAGTTGACCAATCATGACCAAAAGGGGACCTTCTCATCTAGACATTATATGGAGTCATCCTACAAAGTTACAATGAAATCCCTCTATAAATACGACCTGTAGACTGTGCTAAAGGTTTTCAGGTTTTGGGCTCGGGCAACCATCACGGTTGACAGATCGTGACCAAATGGGGAAGTTCTCATCTAGACATCATACTGAGTCATCCTACCAAGTTACAATGAAATCACTCTGTATTAAATGATTGTGACCAAAAGGGGATGTTCTCATCTAGACATTATCTGGAGTCATCCTTCAAAGTTACAATGAATGAAATCCCTTCATAAATACGACGTATTGACCGTGCTAAAAGTTTTTGGGATTGGGGCTTGGGCAACCATCTTGGTTGATGGATCATGACCAAAAGGGGACGTTCTCATCCAGATATTATACAGAGTCATCCTACCAAGTTACCATGAAATCCCTTCATAAATATGACCTGTAGACTGTGTTAACGGTTTTCGGGTTTTGGGCACTGGCAGCCATCACGATTAACTGATCGCCGAAGGCACGAGCCAGGGAGAGCACGAGAGGGGTTGGTAAAGCCCTTTCGTTGGGGAGGTTTGGGGGGCCTCCCCCAAGAAATTTTTTTTTTAGAGGTGCCTGAGAATGCATTTCGTGGCACCTGATGAGTATTTTCTCACAATTAGGCAAGGCCATATTTGGGAAGATTTTACAAAATATTTTTGAAAATCCAGTGACTAAATTTTCAAAAATATTTTCTGAAATCTTTCCAACTATGACCTTGGTTAATGGCAGTGGAAGAACTAAATGAGGCTCCTCCACCTGTTTTTGACACCACACAAAATTGAACTTATTTTTAACTTGGAATATACAAAAATAAATATGTCAAAATAAACTTTTATTGCATGGAATAACTAGTTACTCACTGAATGTTCTGGAACTCACTGCTAAAAAGTCCATCTTGCATTTACACTGCAAACTAGATGGTATGTCCTGAAGGTTTTGTACATGGTGTTTGCCATGAATGTCTATATACATGAACGAAGTCTCAAAATTATTATGAAATTTAATCTCTATACATATATACAGGTTCACACAAATCCAGACTATTTGCATTGTTTTTTCCTGGATTTCTCTGCTAAAACTTCAAGTGCTCGTTTTCTTTTCTTTTTCAGCTCCTTCAGTTTCAAGTCCAATTTATCTTGCTGCTGGTCAAAAATAATGATTTGTGTTGCACATCGGGGGAGCTAATACGAAGCACCGACGTTTTTGAAAACAGTAATGGAAAATCCACCGTCTCCTCAAAAACAACCTGGAGCGATTCACAACATAATTATTTTTCACCTTTGCCTCTAAACATAAAACTCACCTCTGAAGTTGACACACGATCACACATCATAGCTGGTAGCTTTCCTCTAACAGCGATAGGTGTCAAAGCCGATGGCTTTCTTTCTGCCTCTTCCATTTTCGTTTCCAATTTAGTGCCATTGTTTGTTTTCACACCGAAGAAATGCTGAACCATTGAATGCGTATTTAGATGGGAGAACATTCTTTTTTTGTGTTTTGCACTTTTACAGTGATCAGTTAATGCCACAATGCCACGACTGCTGTATTTTACAGTTTGGTTGGAACAAACAACACAGACAACAACTCCTGGTTCTTCTACTTTTCGAAAAAAATCTCCAAGTTTTCTCTCTTCGGTGGCATAACCAGCCATTGCCAGCGAAACCATCTTTTCTAGCCATTCCCGTCGGAATTTCTCTTTCTCATTTTTATCCATATCGCACACTCGATGGTAATTTTTATCTTCAATTACTTTCAAAGTCGACATTGTAACTGTTATTGTGCTATTATTCGCCAACAAAATGAATGCCGTGCACAAATGAACCCATGTGGAATGGCATTTCCCAGGAACTCCTGGGAACTCTTATTTCTCATTGGATAATTTTATTGACTGTGGACCACTTTGACCAATAACAAATTTCGGAACATAAGAGTTTGGTGAATAGGGGATTCCATGATATCATTAGCCAGTTGCTTGAATGATGCCGGCATCTGACCAATCAGAGACTGTGCTGCAACCAACATAGCACTTGACTGGGCAGTCTTTTTCCGGTTGTCTTACAAGATTGATACAAAACGACTGACCAATCAGAGACTGTGCTTCAACCAACATAGCACTTGACTGGGCATTTTTTTCCGGTTGTCTTGAAGACAAGGTTGATACAAAACGATCTTAACCCCCCCCCCCCCCCCCCCCACCCCCCCCCACCCCCCCCCCCCCCCACCCCAACTATCTCAGTGGGTTTGCATCAATCTCAGAAATGACTTTTTGGTGCTCTTAAAACACGGGAAACCGCGGATCAGGAAATTTTCACCCCTGAACTATGGGGTGTAGCCTGTACTAAAGGGAAATGTGAACAGACTAACAGACTTCTGCATGCGTGATGGCAATAGCTTATCTTGACTTTGTCAAGTTAAGCTACAAATGAACTTGACAAACTGAAAACGTGGTTGTGACAGTCATGCAACATACACTGTTGCATAACAAACATCTGTCATTGAAAAAAAGAGAGCTTTGTTAGTTTTTTTCTCCCAATTTTATTCTCTTATTGTGTTGTGATGCCTGCATCCTGAGATACTGCAGACTACCGGCTGAACACATTGTATTTATTCGTTAATGTTAAAATGTTATGTATTCAATGCAACGTTGTACATATTTATTTAATGGCATATAACGACACTTTCGACAGCCAGGGTAACCTTGTGTTGGTGTGTTACGGGTGGAGGAAGCCAGAGTCCAGGAGAGAACCACCAAACAGTGGCAGGCAACTGTCATGGTCCAAAACATACTAACTCCACACAAGAAGGGTTAGCATCTGTTGAAGATAAGTGCACCATCGACATGCAGTATGCCTTAGTTCACAACACCACCATGCTCTCACGTGGGCAATGGGTGTGAAGTGTCTTGTCTAAGGACACAACGCGGTTACTGCAGGTGAGATTCGAACCGAGTACCTCTCAGCTTGCTGCACCTCTACCTACAGAGCCATCACGCCCCTGCAACGTTGTACAGCATCATGATTGAAGGCCAGTGACCACGATAAGCTGGGAAATGGTGGTGATCTCGTACCCATTGCAGATGGTAAATCTAGAAATATCTTGGCTCTTAAATATTCTGCTATGCACTACATACGTTTTTATAGGGCAAACTTCATTGAAATGGCTAGATATCAAAGAAATTTTTAATAGTCAGTGTTAAATATAGAATAATTGGAAACTGTCGGTTTTTAACTGCCAGTTGTCATAATTGGCCAATGCCCCATAATCGGCTGGTGCCAATTATCGGTTTATCACTAATGATATATAATAATTTCTACATCACATCTCAGAACTACTTGGGCATACAGTCCAGGTAGGCCTGAGGTGTGGAATCAAAATTATTATATTCTACTGGTGATTTTAACCCTTTCAGGCCAAGTGGCAGCTTTTTCTGGCCAGGAACATGATACATCATAAAGTCATTAAATAGGATGGCTGTTCAATAAATGTGTGGGGTAGACTAATCAATATTTTCAACCTGCAGCCCCAAATAATGAATATGGACTCTTCTAATTGCTGTCATTAAACTGGCATGGAAGATACCACAAGAGTTCAAAGAAAGAAAAAGTGTATTTCACTTGCGATTAAGGTGCGTAACAGTTCCATGCGTGCACCTCAGAAATGAAGCACTGTATCACTTACTCTCCCACTCATACAATACAAGAGGCCCCAAGGGGCCTGAGGGCACTCACCTGACATGGTAGCCTAAATATCAACCCAGAGAATTGATTTCAACAAGTTGCATCTGCCCCTCCTAAGAAAAGCTTATACCAAATATCCAAAGATTCTGAAAGTGGATCTAAAAAAAAAAGATTTTTAAAGAATATTCCTCATATTGAACTAAGTTATAATTCAGACTCCCACAGGGAGCTCATATATGAACCCAGGGACTTGGCTTTAACAAACTTGAATCTCACCCCCCTAAGGATGCTGCATACCAAATATCAAAACATTCCGACTGCTGGATCTGAAGAAGAAGATTTTTAAAGAAAATTCTTCATTTTGAACTAAGTTATAATTCGGGCTCCCACAGTGAGCCCAAATATGAACCCAAGGACTTGGCTTGAACAATCTTGAATCTCACCCCCTAAGGATGCTGCATGCCAAATATCAAAAGATTCTGATCAGTGGATCTGAAGAAGATTTTTAAAGAATATTCCTCGTACTGCACTAATTTAAACATCTGGACTCCCATAGGGAGCCCAAATATGGACCCAGGGATTTGATTTCAATAAACCTGTGAAACAATCTTCCAAAGATGTTATATGTGAAATTTAAAAGCTTTTGGAGCAGTGGTTTGAGAGAAGAGTAGTCTTAAAAATGTTTTTCCCATTACCCACAGTGTTAAAAAATGCTGACTCAGCATGTTTTCAAAGTCCCGAAAAAGTACCCTATGATAAAACTGATAGCAATTTTTTTGACCATTTCATTCTGTTGGTCCTAATGAAGCTTCACACCAAACAAGAATTCTCAGTGCCATGTAGTTTTGGAGATACAGGCGTTTTAATTTTTTTCTATTTTTAGCTCCTATGGTTCCCACTGGGAGACAGGAAAATTTTGGGGGGGGGGGGGGGGGGCACAAATTAAGTACTTATGACCCAATAATCCCTCATATCAAATTTGGTTCAAATCAGCCTCTCGATTTGGAAAATAGAAATTTTGGGCAGGACAAAAATTCTTGCCCCCTCCCTTAACGACAGCAAATATAGCTCCTCGAACTTCTCTTGGACAAATCTGAGTCTACACCTCAAAAGGAAGCTGCACACCAAATATCAAGTCTCTGCTACTGTGGAAGAAGATTTTTTTAAGACTTAAGCACAGTTATTGAGCATGGCCCTACCAAGGGACGGGGCAACTTGATTTGAACAAAATTGAAATGCGATATCACAACAAACAATTATCTCAAATTTCACTTATATTGGTTCAGCGGTTTTGGAGAAGAAGATGCAATCACCATGTTCAAGGACAACGGACAGTGAGTGATCACTATAGCTCACCTGACTGAAAGTAAGACGAGCTGATAACAGTACCCATCTTTTAACTGGTAGAGTGCTACATTATTTTTCAAAGGTGATTTGTAACACAAGTATTTTTTTTCAAAGGTACCATGCAACCAGCAAGAAGAGACTTAGTTTAGCAAGATGTTCTTCATAAATAATTCTTTTATTATCGTATATTGTAGAGTGCCTGCTGGCACTCTCCACTAAATGGTGACAAGACAATTTTATATACCGTATTTACTCTATGTAGTGGGACACTCTATGATTTGGGACACATATTTTTTCCAGAAAAAATATATTGTTTTTATGCTCCAAAGTTTGGGATATTCAGGGGATTTGTTTCCAGTTGACCCGTCACTAGTAGCAGAAGACACTCATAAAAAAAATTCTTGAGTAACTAAAAATTTTCATTTTTTCTTCCAAAACATAGCTTATGATCCCTCACTGAAACGAGCGCAATGCGCTCGTTCCAATGATGGATCATAAGCTATGTTTTGGAAGCAAAATATGAAAATATAAAAAAAAATGCCGCTCAGGATCACCGATCCAATGTCGAGTTGTGACAACAGTTCCTCGCACCAAGGCCAACACACCTATGAAGTTTCATGACTCTAGGTTGAACCACTATCAAGTTCTCATCCGGAAACCAATTGTTGCGATATACTATGTTCAAGGTCACTGTGACCTTGACCTTTGACCTGTTGAGTCCAACATCAATAGGGTTCTTCCTCGCACCAAGGCCAACACGCCTGTAAAGTTTCATGACTCTAGGTTGAACCACTATCAAGTTATCATCCGGAAACCAATTGTTGCGATATACTATGTTCAAGGTCACTGTGACCTTGACCTGGTGAGTCCAAGATCAATAGGATTCTTCCTTGCACCAAGGCCAACACACCTATGAAGTTTCATGACTCTAGGTTGAACCACTATCAAGTTATCATCCGGAAACCAATTGTTGTGATATACTATGTTAAAGGTCACTGTGACCTTGACCTTTGATCTGGTGAGTCCAAGATCAATAGAGTTCTTCCTCGCACCAAGGCCAACCCACCTATGAAGTGTCATGAATGTAGGTTGAACTACTATCAAGTTATCATCCGGAAAGGAATTGTTGCGATTTACTATGTTCAAGGTCACGTTGACCTTGACCTTTGACGTAGCGAGTCCAAAATCAATAGGGTTCTTCCCCTCACCAAGGCCAATCTACCTATGAAGTTTCATGAATGTGAGTTGAACCATTATCAAGTTATCATCCGGAAACCAATTGTTTAAGATTTACTACGTTCAAGGTCACTGTGACCTTGACCTTCGACGTAGCATGTCCAAAATCAATAGGGTTCTTCCTCCCACCAAGACCAACCTACGTATGAAGTTTAATGAATGTGAGTTCAACCACTATCAAGTTATCATCCGGAAACCAATTGTTTACGCCCGCCCGCCATTCACCAAACTATAAGTCGAGTTTGACTTCGTCACAACTCGACTAAAAATGGATGCCGATTTTCGTATATTTCATATATAGTGATGGAAAACGAATCACACACAACTTTATTCAGCATCAAATCAAGACCAGGCTGTGTTCTTTCCCCATTTTCTAAGAATTGGGACACCTGTAAAAATAATTATTTTTAGCTGTCCCAAAACAGAGTAAATATAGTAAACATTTTTTTCTGCTGTGCATCAAACAGCAAGCTAAAGCATACAGTGCACCGCAACTGTAGTGGCTTTGAATACTTTACAACAGAGCCATGCCAGTGGTTTCTAGCACACATCCAGTTAACACACAAAAGCAGCAAAGGCCTTTTTGCAACTTTTTCGGGATCAGAATATGGGAAGAAGAATAGGGAGAGGTAGGGGAACATATTTTTTAGCCCTTTAAAAATTTAACTTTGTTTTATTTGTCTCTATAATACTTTGAGGAGCAAATCATTGCTGATGGTGCAGGCAAACAAGACTTGAATACAAATCAAAGTACCTTTAATGTTAGGAAAATAGTGAAATATGATCTAACCCACTGATCATTAAGACTTTAATTCAATTTTTTATAAACATTCAGGCCTCACAACAGAGGCGTCAAAGTGCAATGAAGAGCAAAATTAATATTCCAGATGAAAGCCATATTACCCCAGCAGTAGTCAATAGTTATGTTTTGCCTACCAACGAAGGCAATACAAAATTGCAAGTTCATACCTAAGCTGTGATGGGTGGTAAAAATGAAATAAATTCAAAATCCATCAAGGGCAATAAATCTACCAAAATTTTCCAAATAACAGCTGCATTGAACATGGATCTAGACATCAATAAGATACACTGGCATCTAAATATGTTGCCATTCCACAGTATATTAAAGTTACTGAGTATAAAAACTCTTAGGTCACAAACCAACCAGCAGACAGACAGACACGGCCACATTTCTAGCTGCTTGTTAGAAATGTGGCTGCTGAACATGGAGCTAGACATCAATAAGATATACTGGCATCTAAATATGTTGCCATTCCACAGTATATTAAAGTTACTGAGTATAAAAACTCTTAGGTCACAAACCAACCAGCAGACCGACAGACACGGCCACATTTCTATCTGCTTCTTAGAAATGTGGCCGCTGAACATGGAGCTAGACATCAATAAGATACACTGGCATCTAAATATGATGCCATTCCACAGTATATTAAAGTTACTGAGTATAAAAACTCTTAGGTCACAAACCAACCAGCAGACCGACAGCCACGGCCACATTTCTAGCTGCTTGTCACAGATAAAAAACAAGTCACAAGACCTACAGGTTGTGGTACAATAGAGCCCACCACTTAATTGGATATCTCTTAACTGAATAATCCTGTTAATTGAATATAATTCCCAACACAAAACCATTTACCATACCTGCAGTAAAAATTTGACCTGTTAATTGAATATAGGTTATAGAGTCAACTCCTGTTAATTGAATAAAAAATCTTGCAACCTGTCGAGAAATTACCCTGACTCTCCCCAGTTTTCCTTTGTTTATAGACCTATTTGGCCTCAGTACATCCAGTAGACATTTAATCTATTATATCTTGTTTGACTGAGCTCATGGAGCTCTGTCAAACAAGATATAATAGAATAAATGCTAATTTTATCTCCAGAATACAGAAAAGTGACATAATCCCTGTTAACTGAATACTCTTGTTAATTGAATAATTTTCATTGGCAAAGTGGCTATTCAATTAACAGGGTTCAACTGTATTGGGAAAATTTTGAAAAAAATTATGATCTATCCAAGAATTACTCTTCACAACCACTGCATTCCCCATGTTTATGGGCAACCACCAATTTATTTATTTTATTTATTAGATATGACTTTCTTTCTCTGAACCGCCCATTATCAAGCTTGGCAGATATGACTTCAAGCTCGGCTAATATGACACCGATCTCGGGCAGATATGAATCAGTCTAGAGTTGTCCCCCATGTCATGTTATTTGACGTAACCAATTTTTTGCATCAAAATAATTAGTTACTCATCGAGTGCAATCAGCAAAACCGTCCTTGCCATGCATAAATTTATTTATTTATTTTTTGGTGTTTAAGATCACATATTTCTGCACAATGGCTAATCATGACCACAACAGTTTTACGGGTGGAGGAAGCAGGAGTACCCAGAGAGAACCACCGAGCAACGGCGAGCAACTGTCAGCTCCTCAACGTACAGCAGAGTTAGCATTGGTTGAAGACAAGTGCCCCATCGTCGTGCAGTATGCCTTAGTACACAATACCACTGTGGCAATGGGGGTGAAGTGTCTTGCCCAAGGACACAACGCAGTTGCCGCAGGTGGGATTCGAACAGAGGACCTCTTGGCTTGCAGCCTGCACCTCTACCTACTGAGCCACCACACCCCCCTGCCAGGCATAGTGGAGTGGTTTTTGAAGGCAAGTTTTTGTATGGTGAGGAACTAATGATGGCAATAAGTAAAGATTAGGTGAATGAAGAAAAGATAAAAGAGAGTTCAATGCAAACTATGATTCCAAGGTATTTTTTGTTTTTAAAAATTTGATTAGCAGTTTTTATCGCTGTCTGGGAATAGTGATCAGCACTTTCAACTTCAATCCCCACCCCTCTCCCCCCCAATTCCTATCACATACCAAAATACCTGATTACGCTCGTCTGAGCTCATACTCTAGCATAAGCCTATCCCTAACTTTACAAATGTGAGTTACGAAATGGCCCCTCTGAGTCCAAGCACACACAGGCACTGGTAATTAAAACGAAAAAAGGCAAGTAGTCATCTGCTGATCGCAACAACTAACCTTAACAAATACATAAAAAGCTAGAGAACAGTGGTCCCGTCGGTTTGCATTGAAAAATAAATACATCAGTGATTGAGACATGCTCTTGCAGTTCATGATTCAACTTCCATGTTGCAATTTTCAAATCGAACCACCAGAATAAAAAAAAGCGCGACATCAATGCCGAGCTGCAACGGGTGGTGCAATTTCACAAAATTTTAAGTTCATCAAGGGTCTTAACTCCAAGAAAAATATTTGGAACAACACATGCATTGGACAGTGGCTAGACATCAATAAGATACACTTACATGCCAAATATAAAGTCATTCCATCTAGTATTTCAAAAATTATTGAGTTTTGAAACTCGTTGGTCACAGACAGACCGACCGACATTCTAAGTTCATCAAGGGCCATAACTCCAAGAAAAATATTTAGAACAACACATGCATCGAACAGTGGCTAGACATCAATAAGATACACTTACATGCCAAATATAAAATCTTTCCATCAAGTATTTCAAAAGTTATTGAGTTTTGAAACTCGTTGGTCACAGACAGACCGACCAACCGACCGACAGACAGACCGACATTGCCACTTATAGAGCTGCTAGTCACAGCTAAAAAAGTTGTGGAAGACTAGAAGGTGATTACGAAGAATGACTGGTGCACAACAAGGGAGCTAATTTATAGTAACTGACATCGTACAAAACACCAGGGTTCGACCACATAATCTGGAAAAGATATCCAGGACTTTTCCAGACTGAAAACCACAATTTCAATGACCTGGAAAAGAGGGGACACGATTTTCAAAACCAGCACAAAAAAGTGTGTGTGTCGTAACAAATGCTCTCAATAAAATAAATTAATTTTTTTATTACACTTGCGCAAGCTGTACAATAATAAGAAATTGTGTTTACTTACTGGGATTGTCGGTCCATGAATTTTATATTTAACTATTGTAATGTAGTGGACTCCCTGTGTCCACACAAATCTACAAGTCAACAGTCAATGCATTTGGCCTACTTAACGAAAAGCAGTTGCGCGATGTACCATAGTGTCTGCATGAAATTTTTTGCTCCATAAAATAATTTCCATTACCGGTATTCATTTTGCCTGTGAAATTCCAATCGGTCTTAAGTAATTTCGCACTTGGAAATTAATTCTACATGAAGAATTTACAATGTTTCCACACACGAAGTGAGCACATGCTAAAGGTACAAGAGCATCACCATATTGGCAAACTTGCGCATGTCATTCAATCTCATTGTCTGCTTAGAGGATATCACTAACAGCTTTCAGAAAAGAGATGACAGGCTATTTATATATAAATTAAAATAACAATTTCAGCCGGAGTTGTTTCACATTAAAATATATTTTTTGTTCATCAATGTACTGTACGTATATTGAATTTGCATTTGAAAATATGTCCAGTCAATTAAGATGTTGCATAAAATATTAAAAAAAAATGCTGTTAATACACTTGTTTACGGCAGACTATGCAAATTACCCCAAGAGGGAAGGGTTTTGTGCAAGTAAAAACTGATTGACACAACGTCAGCTAAACAGTTATCTGAATCAGCTGATTTCCTTGCAAACCAATAAAAAGGCGGGTCACCGGCAATCCTCGCTAATCACTGGAGGATAGAGAAGAGGTCATGCACTGTACAGGAATGTGCAAATTGGACTGCCAGTTGATTCTTTTTACTGATAATGTATCTGATGCATGTGAAAGTTTGGGGGCGGAATTATGCATTCATATACTCAGTAAAACACAGCAACTTGTTTTTTCTAAAACTTTTCCAGAGCCACATAAAATAAGACCCCCCCCCCCTTTTTCCAGAATTTCCAGGTCTGGAAAAACTTTTTTCATATTCCATGACTTTTCCAGGATTTCTAGGACCCGTACGAACCCTGAAACACCAGTGGAGTTTTGTCAACTGATTTGAAAACACTCGTAAAATGGTGGTTAAATTTATCATTTCGCATGACCAGCCAATGTTCATAATAAATTGGTGTATTGTTACACTGTCTATCTTTAATTTTACCCTTTTTTGAATTTGAATGTTGGATGAGCACATAAAATATTGAATTGCACCATGCGAACCAAATTTTGGCAATTGGATCACATCTGGGAGATCTTGTTTCAGAAACAGCGATGCAAACCCAAACAAAAAATACCTGGATTCAAAGTCAAATGCAGAGATTTCTCAAAGTGGAAGAAGAGGTTGTTCAGCTACCGGACTGCTGCAGCCCAATGGCATGGGTTCTTTTGTATGTCTACAGGGGCCGAATATGGGCCCCTTTCCCAATGGCATCTTGGCATGATTTTTCCCCAATTCAAACCAAAAATTTCCCAATCTCAGTCCTCATTCAAATAAAAATTTAATTCTTCTTTAATTCTTGAAGGTCATAAAGGCAGTTTTTCGATATGTTTGCAAGTTGTCAGTTGTTTCTAGGCAGCCAAGACTTGCCTAGACACAACTGCAAAGCAACAAAATGTAGACTATCTCATAAATATCTTGATCATTTCATTGTGTAAGAAAAATTTATTTAATAGAGATTACAGAGACTTCATTATTTCATGTGACTGGTTGTTATAAAATGTACTACATGCACTATACATGTAGTAGCTTCTGTATTAAATGTTCTCAGTTCAATATGAAGGTGATGGGACATTTCTTATTCTTTGTGTGTTTCTTCTCCCAAACAAATTCCCAATTGGAGTTTTCACGATGTGAATTTTCCCAATTACATGGGCCCCGGACCCTTTCCCAAAGAGGGCTGAATGGGGAAGCAGAGACGCTCGGAAAGCTGATCTAGAAGAGAAAACTTCAGACTTTGTGATCAGGATGAGAAACAATAATATTGTCAGAAAAGTTTAACATATCTGAGAATAATTTGTACTTATTTATTTTTGTTTAATAAATAAAAAGATTATAACTTGGTTAGTTTCATATCGACCGAGATAACAGTCCTTAGTAACTTCACATCAGGCTTACATCTCGTCCGATATGAAACTAACAAAGTAATAACCTCTAAATATCTTATTTGACAGAGCCTGATGGGCTGTGTGACCTGTGTCATTATTTTTAACTGAGTGGGAGGAGGGGGTAATGACAAGAGGGTTCTTGTTCAGACTATGCTTTCACTAACTCTGGCGTATGAAACTACATAATGGTGACTTTTTGCTTCATCAGCATTTTTCTTTCATGAATATTCAAGGCTTTTCAAGACCTCCTGATACATTTTGCTGGATTTCAAGGCCTCGAATGAACCTTAGTTAAATTCAAGGCGATTCCTTGAATCCAAGGCCCCTCCGAAACCGGACTCCACAGCTCTACAGGCTCATACACTCACCATCCACTGGCTTTCCATGATGAGAATCAACAAATTTTCTTGGGTCATCTACTGTCCATTTTATATCTCTAATGTGTTCTGTGGTGTTATCTGACCATTTCCCAATTTTGGCAGTTTTAGCAGTATCCTCCAACTGAATTAAACGCTGCTGGTTAGGACTGGAATAAAAAAAAAACCTACAAAATTAACAAACAATAAATACACAGCACAACACATGCGTGTGAATGGGTTAATCATTATGGCACGAGTGCCAGAACAAATAACGAGAGGTCGTAGTTCTCGAGTTTTATCCTTCTGTGATGGCACAAGTGCCATATCGATTAGCCCATTCACACACGTGTTGTTCCATGTTTATTACATGTCTTCACATCTATGAAAGCAATTATGAGAAGGACACTCAGCAATTCATTTGACAACTCGTCCCCTGAGTTTCAATGTGCCAGTAGGCACATAGAACACATTGAAAATCGGTGGATGAACTATCAACAAAAAGAACGCATTTTATAACCAACCAAATTTGCGACGGGAACCTGTGTTACTATGTTTAGCTATCCCTAGCAATTAAAATTGTAATTGCGGTGCACAGTGTGTAGAAAATTCCAGTGAAATTCCGCCTCTATTTAAAAATAGTCTGTCAACGATTTCCATTCCACACATATGTGCGGAACAGATTTTTATTTTCCGCATGGTTTAGTGTTCCTATAGATGGGGATTTCATGGAACAGGCTTGTAACAAATTATAATTGCTAAAACGTCTTCTTAACAACATAATTTATTCTACAAAATCCTCAGTTTTTTTTTTTTCTACAAAGAAATCCTGTTCTCTAGATATTTTTTTATAAAAGACTAATCATTAAGTTGAATTGTTGAAGGGACTGCCCTACTCCCAAGAGGAAATCCTGTCTTAGGCAATAATCCTACAGTTTCCTTCACCTTGTTTTTCAAGTGAGGGAGGAATTGCATTGACAATATGAAAAATATCATGTCAACATTGTCCTTCAATGTCAAGATAACATTTTTGTACATGTGTGTGCAGTGGCGGAGCTACAGGCCCCCCCCCCCCCCCCCCCAACCATCTTGCATGCATTTCCATCCACCCTCACACACAAACACATTCAGTCACTCTCTCTCACACACACACACTCACACACCTCTCTTTTTTATTCCCAATAATTTCCCATACACACTTAGCCCAAAGCCTCAGGCTAGCTGATGAACACATCCAGGCAGTAGAGATTTAAAGACTCGGATGCAGATACTTATAAGTTATAATTAAGTTATGAGCCAACAAAGGCATGTCTATCCATATCCCTTGTCTAAAAAAATTCATGGATTTCGCATTATGACAGATGGGCATTATGTCTCTCTCTCTCTCTCTCTCTCTCACGCACTGACCCACCAGACGCGGATCCAGGATTTTTTGAAAGGAGGACCGCTAATTACCATTACATTTAGTCGAAACTTGGACCCAAAGTCTGTAATATAATTTTTTGGTTTGGTACGTCCACAGGACGTACCAAACCAAAAAAGTATATTACAGACTTTGTGTCCAAGTTTGGACTATCTCATAACAAAGTAATGATATGATCCTTTACGTATTTGCCCCCCTTCATGGGAGTCTGCCCCCCAAGTTGCCCCCCACAAAACAATTTCTGGCGCCGCCACTGTGTGTGTGTCTGCAACTCTGCACATTGGTAATATTCAAACAAGAATTTGTTCACCCCATCTTCAAGCGAGGAAGAAGTCAGGTTAAGAAGTCCAATAACAAAATTTTTCAATTTAACCCTTTACCTAACATGAAAAGCAGACGACACTTGCAAAAAAAATTCTTGAACAACTAATTTTTTTCATTTTTTGTCTCAAAAACATAGGTTATGACCCCTCATTGGAACGAGCTCAACGAGCTCGTTCCAATGAGGGGTCATAACCTATGTTTTTGAGACAAAAAATTAAGAAATAATGAAAATTAACTGGCGATTTTTGAGAATAGCGCTGGCCGGTTTTGGCCGTTACGTTGGGTAAAGGGTTAAGAGACTGGCATTCCAGGTTGGGTGGAAGGATGGCCAGATAGATCATGTCAAAATTGATAATCCTACATTTTTCATTTATATGAAGATATAGCTTACTCATCCATTTTGATTCCACGGGATCTGACTTCAACTAAACCTTCTGCAATAAGGCTTTCTGTAATATTCTCTCCAGAAGTATCTAAAAATGAATGAAAACCATTCAACAATCAATATCTTGCAAGTAAATCCTAGTTATTGAACTACATTTATCATTAATCCTGTATTTGCTTGTATTACTTAGTATCCTGAAGCTTAACAATGGTCAATATCAGATCTGATGGAAAGAAAAACATGTTTATATTTTGGCAGTAAAATGGAAATTTTAATTTTCTTGCCACGATGACTCTTTTGTCTATTTGTTCAATGTAGGTTTCAAGAAAACAGGGTCAAAATTTTGAAAAATTCTGAGATAATCAAAATAACATGATGTCCATTCTATTCTTCAATTCAGAAATGAATCTGCGAAGTCATTACGAGAATCAGATTCTCTTATTTTCACTAAAATTTTACCCCGGGTAAAATATAATGATTCTTAGGACTATGTGAATCGAACCCCCAACTGAATCAAATCAGAGATTTTCAAATTGAACCTTGAATTGAATCTCACGTCTCTCTATGTTATTAATATTGTTGTTACCTCCTAGCGCTCTGGTAGTATTTAAAAATTTCCATCACTGACTTCATATTGTACCCGCAGAATGAAAAATTTAACAAAATATATCTTGTTTGATACACCCCAATCAGCCCTGTCAAACAAGATATAATTTATTAAATTCTCAGTTGCATTGGGAGAAAACTTTGCGGATGAAAACTTTGACATTTTGATATCAGCATGCAGAGGGTTAATATTACAGGTTGTTAATATTGCACCTTCTTACAACTATAAATTAGGGCTGAAACGGATGGCTCATTTCCACAACCGATTAACCAATAACTATAACCAGACAATATCTGGTTATCCATGGCCATTATTTCACCAATTATGGGATTAAAATTATAGAGATTGGAAAGCAGTATTCACAGAAACTATTCTGTAGTGTGTCTACAAACAAACGTTGACTTGACAACGTTCGTTTGTATACATATTTTGGAATAGTTTCAGAGATAACGTAGTACTCATAGACTTGCCGATCATTAACAAAATCTTGAATACCAAAGTCGATTATTTTTCAACACATACAACTTGGCTTTGAGGTGTAATCTATCCCAAAGGAGAAGTGGCAGATTAACTATCTTTTAACCATAAAATGATGATCACCGCCGATATTCTTGATAACCAGTTAATGGTTTTTCTAATCAGTTAGATAGGAAACTGGTTTCAAACCAGTCATCCGGTTTGACAATTTCAGTACTCCTGTAAATATTGCCAGTCTCCACTCAAGTAATGTATTCAACGGTGATTCGTTATCTGTTTGGGCAAGTCAGCCAATAAAGTGGAATATTCTAGAATGGACTCAAAGTGTTTTCAGAAGAGAAGATCTGATGACAGAAGTGTTTAAGAGGAGCCATTTGTTAAGATTTTGAGAATATCACAACAATTTGAACAATTCTAAATCAGTATGACACAAATTGAATCATCAGGGTGATGATTTTGAATCGAATTGAATTGCAAAGCCTTACTTGGCCTTACTGATTCTCAGATAATCCAATGTTCTGAGTGTTGAGATATTTATCAGAAAGTTCTAACCTTAACCCTTTACCCAACGAATCGGCCGCATCCACCCGCGTAATATGCAAATTCAGTGGTTGAAAAAATATTACTTTTCAAAAAAATTCAACAAAACCATATCATGTGACCCCTTGTTGGAACGAGCTCGTCGAGCTCGTTCCAACGAGGGGTCACATGATATGGTTCTGTTGAAATTTTTTGAAAAATGTAAAAAAAAATAATATTTAAAATAATAAATTTTGATATCGTCTGCGTTGGGTAAAGGGTTAACCTCTCTTCCCAGTATCCTGAAATTATTAGCAGTTTTATAATTAACACTAGTACATATTTACCTCAACACTCAACCATCACTCATTTGAAGACAAGCATATCCCCACAAAGATATAAGTGGTACTCCCAGTTTAATCGACAAGGTCTTTGGTTTGATAATAAAATGCTGTTACCAACAGTTTATCTTCCCCCCCTGTATAACTCCCCCCCCCCGGGGGGGGGGGGGGGGGGGAAGATAAACTAGTTTATCTCCCCCCCCCCCACCTGAATTTTTTTTATCTTTCAATTTAATCACAGAACTTTTTAAAGAATTTGCTTTAGTACCCCTCTGTTATATTAAAAAGCATGAGGGGCAATTTGAAAACTTGTTAGTCTGGCCTTGAGAGTGCGGCAACAAACCCTATATTTTGACATGTTTTTTTATTTGAAAATATGAATAAAATTCTCAGCAGTATCGTTATATGAGCCAAAAAAATAATTTAAAAACTTTGAATGTCTGTTGGGGGGAAGGGGGTAGTCATAACTTAACCATGATCCCCCGCCCCACCCCATCAGAATATTTGTCACCTTTTACAACTTAAGTTCAGGAATTTTGAGAATGGAAAATATAGCAAAAAATCAGAAGAAAACCAGCCTTTTGTGACTCAGGTGTGGGGTGGATAAGATCATTTCTGAGTAAATAAAGAAAAAATATCTTTCGGTTGAGAACTTTTATTATCATAACAATAAAAACTACGTAAACTACAGCATAAAATTCAAACAAAATATCTAGCACTTGATAGAGTCAACAAAGCCCTCAATGAATTTCTCTTCAAAAAGGTGATATGAGCAGTATTTTTTTCTCTTCCAACTTAAGACATATGAATCAGAAAACAATAACCTGAATGTTTTTCTTTTTCAACAACTTAGACATAGGAATCGTTATACTCACATTTTTAAGTTGGCAATTTCTAGTGTCAGGTGGGGGGTAAGATAAACTGGTCACGACATCTTCCCCCCCCCCCCCCCCCCCACACTCACAACAACCTGAATTATTTTCTCTTCCAACTTAAGACATATGAATCAGAAAACAATAACCTGGATGTTTTTCTTTTCCAACAACTTAGACATAGGAATCGTTACTCACATTTTTAAGTTGTTAAAATAGAAAAATTTTGACTAGGGTAGACGATACTGTGACCATATTATCTTACCTCCCACATGACACTGGAAACTGAAACACAAACTAACAAGTGGGAAATATGAATCTTAATATAAGATTAAATTCTCTACAAAATGGTGCTTTGCCCTAAAACAGATATTTTCAATTTCAAGTGTCAGGTGGGGGGTAAGATAAACTGGTCACGACATAAGCCCCCCCCCCCCCCCCCCCCCCACACACTCACAACAACCTAAAAATTTTTCTTCCAACTTAAGTCATATGAATCGGAAAACAATAACCTGAATGTTTTTCTTTTTCAACAACTTAGACATTCAAATCATGACTTTGTCAAGAGTGTTGGTGTGGGGTGAGATAAACTGGTAACAATATCTTCCCCCACCTGAAAATTGTTCCCTTCTAACAGCTTAAGTATGTGAATCATAAAAATAAAAAATACAGATCAGATTCTCTTCAAAATAGTGGTTTGAGCTAAAAACAATTTTTGTGTAACTTTGAGTGTTGGGTGGGGGGTAAGATAAACTGGTCACGATATCTTCCCCCCCACCCACCAAAATTTTTTCCATTCTAACAGCTTGAGCACATGAATCTTAAAAATAGAAAATACAGATGAAACTCTCTTCAAAATAGTGATTTGAGGAAAAAAAAAAATTGGGGGTAACTACGAGTGTCAGGTGTGGGAAAGATAAATTGGGCAGGATATTTCCTCCCCCCAACCCTCTACAACTGAAATTATTCTCTTTGTCACATCCTTAGCAAATAAATCTTAAACTTGAAAAATACAGGTGAAATTCTCTTCAAAATAGTTGTGTGAGTGAAAATAAAAAATATTTAGCGACATCGGGCGACATGTTTAAAAAATGTTTTTTACATATATCCCAGGGGATATTTTGAGAAAAAAAACGCAAGTTCTTCTTGTGCAATTTTCTTCTATTAACAACATATTCAAATGAGTCTTGAAAATGGAAATTTGTATAATATTCAACTCACAATGCTAATTTGGGCTAAAATGTTTTTTTTTTCTTTTGGGCATATAGCTCTCTCACATACTGACCAATAAGTTTTTCAATGCGCACTTGATGCTTTTTTAATATCACACACAAGTGAACAAGCAAATTCTAAAAAAAGATCTGGTAAAAATCTGAATGGTAAAAAAATTCAGGTGGGGGGGAAGATAAACCAGGTGGGGGGGAAGTTGTACAGGGGGTGGAAGATATCGTAGTGCACCGGTATATAACACAATGCTGGAAACCTCTTTCAGAATTCTTTCCAACAATGTATCATAAATTCATCAACTTAGGTTTTTACCCAATGCACACAATATCAAAATCTATTATTTTAAATACGTCTTCAAATTTTTCAAAACATTTCAACAAAACCAAGTCATATGTTTTTTGTTGAAATTTTTTTGAAAAATATTTTCTTTGTCAACCGCTCAATTTGTAAATTTTGTGGGTGGATATGGTTGACTCATTATGTAAAGGGTTAACCCTCAAAGCCTCAACATATCTTAGCAGTAAACAGATTAAAATTGTAATTTTCTTCAGCCAACTTTATTGGACTAACGTGGTAAGGGTCTATTTCTTTCATACTAAAATTATTGATGCTTAATGCCACATCAGAAGTTGAGGCTATATCATGGTGATATTTTTTTCATACACACACATTCAGCATGAAGAATATGATTTTACAATTCATATCATGTCCTGATTATTTCTTTTTCAGAAAAACATTCCCAATTTTTGCAGTAAATTACCATTAATTCAAATGTTAACCCTTAAAGGCCTAATTTCGACTTTGATTACTGTTTACTGCAGCAGAACAGGTGCCCCAAGGGGCGCTCTCTGGGTAAATTTGAAAGTTACATTCCAAACACCTTTGCAGTTGTTTCTAGGAAAGACTTGGCTGTCTAAATAGGCAGCGAAGACTTGCCTAGAAACAACTGCAAAGACACAGGAGAAAGACTGTCAAAGTGTAGAAAAAATGTATAAAAACCTCCAGGCCTTTAACCCTTAATTTCCTGGAGATTTTTATATATCTTCACTACTCATTGAAAGTCTACATCCTGTTGCTTTTCAGTTGTTTCTAGTCAAGTCTTGGCTGCCTACAGAGGGAGCCAGGATTTGCCTAGAAACAACTGACAAGGTACTTAGAAAAAAACCTTTGAATTTTCCCCAACAATGCATGTTGGGGCACCTGTTCCTTTGAATTAAAAAGTTATCACAGTTGGAATTAGGCTCTTAAGGGTTAAAGGCCTAATTCCAACTGTAAAGAGTTGAACCCTTCACCTAATGAATCGGCTGCATCCATCGGCATAATTTACAAATTCATCAGTTGAAAGAAATTATTTGTCAATAAACTTCAACAAAACCATATCATGTAACACCCTCATTGGAATGAGCTTACTGAGATCGTTCCAATGAGGGAACTACATATGGTGTTGTTGAAATTTTTTGAAATTAAAAAAAATAAATTTTGATATCATGTGTCTTAGAACAAATGTCCGAATCTGCAGATTTTTAGCAAGTTTTAAACCAGCCCGTCACAGTACCACTGCAGTGACTTCTACTCTTGACTAGAAACAACTGTTACAGCAAAAAAAATTTCAGTGATTCTACAGTGAGAAATTTTTCAAAATTCTTCAGTCCTTCAAAGGTTAATTGACATTCTTGTTCCATGAGGGGCCACATATGGTTTTGTTGGAATTTTTTAAAACATTTGAAAAAATACCTAAACTAATAAATTTGAGTTTGTGTGCTTTGGGTAAAGGGTTAATACTAAACTGACTCATCACAGTACCACTGCAGTGACTTTCAGACTTCACTAGAAACAACTGTTATAGCACACAAATTTCTGTGATTGTACAGTGAGAAATTTTTCAAAATTTCTTCTGTCCTTCAATGGTTAGTGGAAGTTCTTTTTCCATGAGGGGCCATATAAAAAAATTTTTTAAATCTGAAAAAAATACCCAAAATAATAAATTTTGATATTGTGTGCCAGGGACCGACCTGGGCATGTGCCAGTGCGTATTTGGTTCTGAAACATCAGGACCTGGCTCTTAAATCTCAGAAATAGGCTTCTCAGTTGGCGCGTAACTTCTCAGATCATATTTTGATATTCTTTCGATGGATAATCGAGAGAGACACTCTTACATGTATTATATATATGATTATCATTTATCATTGTTGTGGAGTGCTTAAGTTAATACTTTAAGTCTTAATTACCAAGCATTAATCTTCACTGTGGTTTCTGATCAAGTCTTGACTGCCTAAATAGGCAGCCAAGACTTGATCAGAAACCACAGTGAAGATTAATGTTTGCTATAGTGTACTAAATGAAAATGATGAGAGCGATTACATACTTGCAGTGTGTGTTACAAACAGCAGTGTGACTCCGTAAATTGAAATCTGGCGCATGAATTGAAAAAATAGGCTCCGAGGCTAGAGCGTATTTTAAATAGTCCTGATCGGTCCCTGGTGTGCATTGGGTAAAGGGCTAATGGTAAAATACTCAGCAGATTAAGAGTTAAATTTGTGTCTTAATCTGTCCAGATAAAGCAATTAAGAGGTTAATAATGAAAAGACAAAGTATGAAATAAAAGCTTTCTCTGTACCTTTTCCAAGGTAGACAACTCCATATTCTCTGTCATTGCCAGGAACAACGTATTCAATGGTGAATGCTACTTCTTTACCAATTAGTTTTCGTCTTACAAATTCACGAGCTTCCCATGCATATGGCTACAAAAAACAATGATATACAAATGAGCAGTATTTATAAAGGAAAAATATATATTTAACGTGTAGATTTATCTGTGATGACTTCAACTTCTGTAATCGAGTCTTTCAATTTTTCTGCTTGCTTCTACTTGAGGCAGAGCATGCTGTTTCGGATCAACTTGAGTCCCCAATACTGTGACAATTTTGGAAAGAAAATCTTTGAGTAACGTGATTATCTCACATATTGGAAGCTCCCAGGAAGTAGTACGCTGATTTTATTATATGCTAAACGATAGATTATTGAAGAAATTGCGGAAAGGTAGAAATCGTATCCTCCACTGTGAAGATATAGAAATTTTCACTTTCACGGTATCAATCAAAATGGCAGCTTTCAAAGCATCACTTCAAGGTGAATACGAGTCAAATTTACACTGGAAATGATCAATTTGTTCTCAAAACGTATAATGAAAAGTAAATCTACATGTAGTGTTTTTGAGTGGATACCGATCATTTCCAGCAATAATTCAACATGTATTCACCTTGAGTTGATGCATGAAACCTGCTAGTCCAAACATGGCCTGAAAGTCTGTAATATAAGTTTTTGGTTTGGTACGTCCTTTCAACTAAAAACACTAGATATCCTCTATATATTAATTAAAGGGCTCATTAATGTTGATAATTAGCATGAAGTAAGTCTTTTTAGTGTGTCGCAAGTGGAGGATTACTGGGTGATTTCAAGCGCACGATCATTACATTACACCTATGTCTGCACATCAAGGGAGGATACTCTAAAACATTTGGCCTGCGCAAATAGTAAATAACAACAGAAAATCAATGTCAACCAATCACAAAAGGAACAAAAATATTTATTTATTTGGGTTTAATGACACTTTTGACAGCAACCTCATGTCAAAAACAGGGATGAAAACAGATAAAACTTTATCACTGACCTCAAGTTGAACTGTGTTCGAACAGCAAGTGATACTTTACAGTTTTATATCTTTCATGTTTTATTAATGAAAGTATCTTTGACCCTTTACCTAACGTGAAAAGCAGACGACATTTGCAAACAAATTTCTTGAATAACTAATTTTTTTCATTTTTTGCCTCAAAAACATAGGTTATAATCCCTTATTGGAACGAGCTCGTTCCAAAGAGGGATCATAACCCATGTTTCGGAGACAAAAAATGAAAAAATAATAAAAATTAATTGGCGATATTTAAGCGATGGCCGGTTTTGGCTGTTACGTTGGGTAAAGGGTTAAACTGCATTTTCAGCAAATAATAGGTCGTACTGTTCCACATATTGTAACATTTAATATTTAATCCTTTCAAGTTGCATATTTTTATCGCTTGCTGGGTTGAGCTGCAGGGCACTGTTCATGACTCTCAAAAAATAAAAATTGCAGGAGCAATACCAATGATAGCCTCCACTCATGTACATGTACAGCATAACAGGTCTGAACTTTTCCACACTTACAAAAAGTCTAACATTGCATTAAAAAAGATCAAAATCTGCAAAAAATGTCCGGTAAGGGTTAATGTCAACTTTAATTTATGCATGTAATACATATATGAAATATAAAAGCTGCAGCATACCGGTGGTAGCTTCCACTCATGTATAGCAAAACAGTTAAGACATTTTGTAAGTCCATACTTACAAAAACATTGCAAAAACACTCTAAAATTCACTGGGTAAGGGTCTGAGGGCGATTGTAATGTTGCAAGTAAACCATAGAAACAATATGAGATGCATAGTAACAGGTGGGAAAGTCAAAGTGGACTCTTACAATAACTTTAACACAAGTGTTGACGCTGATGAGCCTCAGGCTATGACATGAGCGCACACAACTTTGTTGATGAGCTAAAAAATCAAATCTGATACTGCAGTTTATTCCATAAAGTTCTTTTACTAAGTCAATGAGGTATTGTGTTGTATAGTGCAGCCGCCGTGGACTGGTCACTTTCCATGCGAGGGCAATATTTCCTTGGACGCAATAATATTAAATTCCTAACACTAATTATAGGAATAATCATCAAAAATTTAATTAATGAAGCACCAAGTACAAATTAAAATTTTGCTCATGATTTTTATTCCCTGGTAAACGCACGCATGGAAATCACTGTCCATGAGTGGATTGCAGCCAGTCCACGGCGACTGTACTGTCACAGCTTTTAGAGATAAACTGAGGATTTATTCTATTTATCTTGTTTGACAAAGCACATAGAGTTCTGTCACACAAGATGTAATAGATTAAATGACAGCACAGGCTGTATTGAGACCAAAAAGGTCTATAAACAAGGGCAATTCAACAACTGTAAAGGTCATTTCTCTTTTTTATTCAATGAAGGGCCCATATGTTTCTCAGACCATTTTTTTGTAAAATTGCATGTAGGTGCAAGCCTGATAATAAGCAGACAGTCATCTGCAAAATGAGGTCCCCAGAGGGTGAATTTGTTGATGCTACCCTACACAGCAGGGTAGCATCACAAAATTTACCCTCTGCCTCTGTGAACCTCATTCTGAATCAAGATCTCAAGCCAAAACAGAAAGATGTACCTAGAGGATAAATTGGCCTACTGTATGGGATAGCATCAGCATCAGCAAATTCCCCCTCTGGGGACTTCATTTTGCAAATGACAGGTTGCTTATATTCAGGCATGTGTTGGTGGGTGGTTTTTTACTTAATTTTTTATTTTTGTAATTATTTCTTTGCCATCAAAAAGTCATGTTTGTGGTTTAATGTTATAAGCCTCATAATCTACAGAATAGCATGGGTGGTGGCGTATTTCATCCTTTGAGTGCAAAAAGGCTTTGCAATGCAAAGCCTTCTTGCACTCAAGGGACAAATTTATCAATTTTATTAACTTGGGTAAAATATCAGACATAAACCATTAATTTTTATTTTTTTATGTTTTATTTAATTATAAAAAGGGAGTGTGAGGCAGCCAAAAGGACCATGCAGGAAGGCCTGATAAACAGAAAATATAATTCACAACATGTCTAATATAGGAGAAACGTTGGAATTAAACATCATTTTTTGACCCTAAACATAGCTTATGACTCCATATTGGGATGTGCTCAATGAGCTTGTTCAAATGAAGAGTCATAAACTATGTTTCCAGGGCCAAAGTTGTAAAAATAATGACATTTGTTTGGCAATTTTTTGTGAATAGTGCTGGCCAGCTCAGTCGTTACTTTATGTAAAAGGTTTGTTGTGTCCCTGGGAAAGGCACTTGACCCCGATTGTCCATATGGGGGGGCATGATGACGCTATGTACTAAGGCATACTGCATGTCGATGGTGCGCATGTCTTCAACCACTTTATTCCATCCGGTGCAGCAGTGCTCAGTTACAATGTTGGGGAGCTGGCAGCTGTTCATTGTTGCTCGGTGGTTCTCTCCGGGTACTCCGGCTTCCTCCACCCATAAAACTGTCATTGACACAATATGACCTTGGCTGTTAAAAGTGTTGTTAAACCCTAATAAATAAATAAATTAAAAGGTAAAATTACACATTGTGTGCTAGAATCAATCTGAGCCTTGGTAAACTTCAACTCAAGTTGATTTTATTTAACACAGTAGACATTTCATATGAAACAGCAACTCATTGGAGATCTTCTATTTAAATACAATGCTGCCCCTGCATGATTATTGAGAACACGTCTGTAAAACATGTAATTACCTCATCCTTTGGCCTCGGATCAATAACTGGTTCTGTAACATTTGGATTTGGTCTTCTTGCCAAACGTGGTGCAATGATGTTTGAAAAACAAACTGTTCTTACTGGTGGTGGTCCACCCCGAGGCTGACCTCGTATTACAACAGAATCCCCAGAAAGGGCCTACAAAGAAATGAGTAAAGAAACTACATGTGTGTAACAGAATGAACATGAAGCAAAATATACTACAGCAATGTTTAACTCTTAACACGCTGAGTATTTTCATGATATTTTTCATCAAATCTAGTCATGGCTGCTCGGAAGCAGCCATGACTAGATTTGATGAAAAATTCATGCAAATTTAAATCAATATACCAATGGTGCAAAAATCCATGCAATTTACAGGGCGGAAATTTGATTAAATGCACCCATATTATACTTATTTCGGTGGCATTAGAAATCTTGTCCTGGCAGGAATATCCGCCAGCAGCATGCAAGGAGTTAATCATCTACCTAACAAAGTGATCTCATTGAAATTCTCTGTTCCATTTTCTCCCTTAAAAGTTTTTTGAAAATATTGCAATTTTTTCTCGATATCGCTCAGCACAAGTCCATATTCTCCATAAGGCCATAAAATAATTTTTTACTTGCACTAAAATAGTATTTTTACACCCTTAGGATCCACGTTTGAAACAATGTGGTCAGACCTTGGAAGTACGAAATTTTTACAAGGACATAAAATTTGTGTGGCAAGTTCATTTTATGATGGCAAATTTAAGTCAGTGACAACATACCTTAAGAGCCCAGAGTATTTTAATTACACTTCCGCGTACGAAAGGTTTGATGCTCTTGAGCTGTTAATACCATTAAACTATTGAAGAAAACCCATTTCTTAAGATCCGCATTCCTGGAGTTTAGGGGCTGGGGGTGCCCAAAAGTAACTTTTTAATTACACTTCTGCATAAATCCATGAGTTTCAGCTCAAACATTCTGTAACGTTCACCGATAACAAAAACACAACTTAAGAAAGAAGTTTTCCCAGTGCTTTCAGATAAGAAGGAAGTCTTCCGTGGCCAAGAGAGGTTTTGCGCACACTCCATCTGAGTTCTTAACCAATAGCACTACACCCATTTTATTTACAGATACAGTATAGTCGCCATGGACTGGTTACTTTTCACGCGCTGGCAATATTTCCACGGACAAAATATTATTAGATTCCAAACACTAATTACGGGAATAATCATCATAAATTTAATTAATGAAGCACCGGGTACAACCCAGTGCTTCATTAATTAAAATTTCGCTAATGATGATTTTTACTACCTGGTAAACAGATGCATGGACATACCTGCCCACGTGTGGATTACGACCAATCCACGGCGACTGTACTGTAAAAGTTAGACATGAATTTAGATCTTGACTCCACTCAGAGTGATGTTGATGATATTCCCGATATTGATGAACCCGATATTGATGATCTTAATTGGGAAGTGGAGAATGATCAAGTGTCTGCAAGGTAATAGCTAAATTTTAATTTGTTTGTTGAAAACAGGTTTTATTATATTATTGGTTTGAGCATCAGGAAACTTATGGTTTCCAACGCCAGTTTAAATTAAGATACCTCTTTCATATTTGGTCTGTGTGATGTCTTTATGAAAATACGGGTAGGGTTCACAATTTGTTTCACCAATGCAGACTGGACTTATTGCCCTTGATAAACAGAACTGACTGTTTACCAGTGTTCTCCATAAAATCTACCACTATACTCAAAATAAAGATATCTGCCTCCAACGTGATATGGTGAAAATGAAAGGAAAGATCTAATGTGAATTTCAGTCTTGCACAGCAAGTTAGATCAAGAGTTATGGCCCTTTGTATGCCCAATTTGAGCTGTTTCCAAAGCTTTCATAAACAGTAAAATGCTTTCGTTTTCCTGATGATCGGACCAGTTTAAATTGAGATATCTTTTTCATATTTGTTACAATTAAAACTAGAAGTCCTGTGGCTGTATTCTGCACTATTTTGAAGTAATAGCGTGCTGAATCAGTGCACTTTTTCCCGTCCAACTGCACCATTAGCGTAACTCAATTCCTGTAGAAAAGTAGCGTGCCCAAATCTGTTTAGTTCTATACTAGTAAACAGAGATCGTTAACATCATTCCCAACCTCTACAGGGATACATGTACATGACGTAAACAGATATTACAAGAGCAGGACTTTCGTCCGGTGCATACCCCCACATGGTGTACTGCCTAGTGTGGGCATACCTATGACCAACAAATATTATTTATGAATACTCTCATATGGACTGACGGACGGATGCACAAATGGACGGAAGCAATCCAGTATATGCCCCTCCCCCTCCCATTTTCTTCGAAAGTTTTCAACAATTTCCAACAATTTCTAAGTCAAAAGGTATGGTAAATTGTTTGGTGTTTGGAAGTTTTATGCAATGAGGCAGAAGCCTTTGTCATAGGCAAACTGCATGCCATATTTCACTGAAATCCGATAACCTATACCTGAGGTACAGGCTGAACAGACAAATAATGTCTATTTCCTACATTTTCTAAGTCAAAAAAGGGGGATAACTCTAAAAAGGAGAATGTGAGAAATATCGTTGAATCCTTTTTTTAAAGCCTATACCATAAGCAGTGTTCATGGCAAATTTCATTGCAATAGAACATTCGATACCCGAGATACAGGCTGAACAGACAAAATTTGGCTCGGATGGACACAATTTCTAAGTGAACAAGTAATAAAAACAAAAATAACTAGTGTGGGCATACCTATGACCAACAAATATTATACAAAATAGGCCGATGAAATTGTCAGATGTGTACCCATATGCGCAACTAGTAGAAAGCTGTATGACGGAGGGCCACCCCAGATGCCGACATTATATACACCATACATGGTATGGGTACATATAGAAAGGGATTCGAGGAATGCCTAATTTGATGGATAAAGGGTTAATATCTCCAGATCAAATTATTAGATTTACATAAAATACTATACAGCACAGCACATCAGTAACCTGAATACATATATAAAGTAACCTGATAATCGGATTAATAGTTATCGCATGCCGAAGAAATGGATTGGAGGAGTTCTCAACTTGAAGGATAAAGGGTTAATATCACAGGATCAAATTATCAGATTTACACAAAAAACTATACAGCTCGGCACATCAGTAACCTAAACACATATATGAAGTAACATGACAATCAGATTGATATTTTTTGAGTTATTTCATGCCTAAGGGATTGGAGGAATTTTCAATTTGAAGGATAAAGGGTTAATATCTCAGGATCAAATTATCAGATTTACACCAAAAACTATACAGCTCAGCACATCAGTAACCTGAACACAAATATAAAGTAACTTGACAATCCAAGTAACATTTTTCAAGTTATCGAATGCCAAAGGGATTGGAGGAATTTTCAATCTGAAGGATAAAGGGTTAATATCTCAGGATCAAATTACCAGATTTACACCAAAAACTATACAGCTCGGCACATCAGTAACCTGAACACAAATATAAAGTAACCTGACAATCCAAGCAATATTTTTCAAGTTATCGAATGCCAAAGGGACTGGAGGAATTTTCAATTTGAAGGATAAAGGGTTAATATCTCAGGATCAAAATAACGGATTTACACCAAAAACTATACAGCTCAGAACATCAGTAACCTGAAGATATATATAAAGTAACATGACAATTTGATTGATATTTTTTGAGTTATCTCATGCCAAATGGATTGGAAGAATTCTCAATTTGAAGGATAAAGAGTTAATATCTCAGGATCAAATTATCAGATTTACACCAAAAACTATACAGCTCAGCACATCAGTAACCTGAACACAAATATAAAGTAACTTGACAATCAAGGCAATATTTTTCAAGTTATCGAATCCCAAAGAAATGGATACGGACATACGGACGGATGAACAGACAGACGGACAAAGGATGGACGAGCGACGGTTGGCCACCCCGGATGTCGGCATCATGTGTACCATACATGGGTACATGTACACATAAAAATAATAATATACTTAAGTTATGAATATTCTCGGATGGACTCACACACGGACGCACAGATGGACAGACGCATGTATTCCAGTGTACCCCCATTTTCTTCGAAAGTGGGGGTATAAAAATTCAACTGCATAGGGCCATATATTTCCCACTCGAAAGGTATGATTGTTCATAACAACACAAGAAACACTTGCAAACTTTCATCACAAGGACTACCTGGTTGACCAATAACCACAATGATTTACTAGTAATCCACCCTCCACATACTGTAGTCTCAATATTTTCTTTGTTTGATCAATTCAATTCGTGATTTCATTACCAACCTCGTGAATAGCTCATTATATTTTGCATTGCACAGTGAAAATGGCATTGTGTATTTAACCCTTTACCCAACGAATCGGCCACATCCGCCCACGCAAATTCAGCAGTTGAAAAAATATTATTTTTCAAAAAATTTCAACAAAACCATGTCATGTGACCCCTCGTTGGAACAAGCTCGTCAAGCTCTTTCCAACGAGGGGTCACATGATATTGTTTTGTTGAATTTTTTGGAAATTTTTTTTAAAATGACATTAAAAATAATAAATTTTGATACCTTCTGCATTGAGTAAAGGGTTAAGACAACTTCATTGTCCTGTAATAAGGAGTGCATCAACTAACGAGCATTTTCTGTGTTAATTGTGACAGGACTTCTAGTTTCAACTGTATCTGGAATTCTTAATGACCTTTAACGAATTTGAATAATATATACATTGTATGTGTAGTTCAAAAGAACTCTCCAGCTGTATTATGCCACACTTGTCAGCTCAACTGACTGAAAGTCAGGGTGACCTATACTGATCACTCGTTGTCCGGCATCCATCATTAGGTTTGTGTTTTGGTCTCGTCCTCCACAACCACTTGCTTGCCCAATTCTAACAACATTTAACTGCTAAAGTGCTGAACTATTTTTGGTGGTCAAAATTTGTTGACATCTATTGGCACTGTCACAATTTATGGGAGAGTGCCTATAGGCACTCTCCTTTACATTGTGACAAGGCCATTTCATACAAAATAATTAAGTTCATTTCACAGATAATATGAAACATTCTTAGAATACTGAGTGTTCAATTGCAGCACCTGCACTTTGGAAAAGAGCCCAAATATGGGCTTCCAGCACTCAACCAGTTAATGTGATTAATGTCTAAGGAGGTGGAACAAAGTTTTCTTAAAACTGGTATGTCCCCCCCCCCCCACCCCCTCACCCTTAACAATCCATGGGGAGAAATGGGAAAAAACATATTTGAATTTTTAAAAAAAAATTCTCACTAACTGATTGACACTAGAATGACTTGATTTTATACTGAGCTTCCTTCTGAAGTATATATTATTAGTTACACAGTTTGTTGGTGGCCTAATATGGTATATATGGTGTCAGTTAATTTTATATTGGACGAGAGCAAAGCTCGAGTCCAATATGGAATTAACTGACACCATATATACCATATTAGGTCACCAACAAACTGTGTAACGAATATATCTTACCGACTGCTGCATCGATGCACAGAAGTAATAACAACAGCGATCAAAATTAAATGAGAGAATTCTCCCAATGTGTTCACATGTCTTTGCCTTGTTACAATTTATGGGAGAGTGCCTACAGGCACTCTCCCATAAATTGTAACAAGGCAAATTCATACATACCAAACAGTTTCATTTCGAAGGTAACATGACACACATCCAAAAAATATGAAGCCTTTTAAGTTGCCTAACCTGCACTTCAGACCAAATATGGGCTTCCAACACTCAATCTTTCAACTTGAAGCATTTATCGGCTGCCACCATTTTGAATAATCATTGAACAAAGGGGAGATTACCCACAGCTGTCAGCGTATATTGATTTTGACAGGCAGTATATGGTTTTATATGCAGTCTGCATGTGACGTCTTTGAACCAATGAAATTCACAGATACTTGTAGGAGGTAGGACTCGGGGCAAGCGCCACTGTACATGTAACTCTCTGGCTAAGGGAGAAGAAAAGGTTGGGTAAGTAGGGGGCTATACACAAAGACTCACTGTGCCAATCGTGTTATTTCTATGAAACATAACATATAATACTATGATATGGCCTTTATACTAGAAGTAAAGTTTATGAACTCAGAATATATGTGTTTTTCCACGAATTTTCCTATGTTAACCATCTATTTATATTTATTTTCACGATACCAATATTTCCGCATAATTTAAATTAATGGCTGTGAGCGCCTTACTCAGACTCCAGCTCGACACCTCCTGGAGTCGAGCTGGATCCGATGCAAGCGTTCTTGAACAGAGAACTAATCCGACGTAAACGGAGTCAAGCATGATATTCCGATAAATAAAGTCAAGTTATCCGTAGAGAGACTATACTTTTGTAACTCCGTGGTTTAATCCCCCCCCCCCCCCCCCCCCCCCCCCCCCGGGAATCCGTAGCCATTATATGTCCCGTTGACGCCACTCCTGTAATAAGGAAAAATTGTACGATTAGATAAAGAATTAAAATAGGAATTATAAGGATGAACAAATAAATAATTCTTAATGAGCTGGTCATCCAACCCACCCACCCCCCTCCCGTCACCCCCTACACCAAACTAATGCTTACAGTCATGCCCATTATATTACATTACTTAAACTCATCCTCAGTCTCAACAAAGGAAGTCCCCCTCCCCCCCCCCCAAGTGAACATGGACAAAAGCCTTATAAAAACAAGCAGGTGTAGGTAATTACTATTATAAAAAGAGCCATCCCAAACGATTTAAAATGGATTAATTATCTATACCCCCCCCCCCCCCTTTTCTCCAAAGTTAAGACTATAAAAATAATAATATAGCGCATAATTTGAAAACCTTGGGTGCCCACCCTACTACCACCACCACCCATCTAAAGCTTTAAACTACAGGCATTACATTACGTTTGGGTTGTAATAGCGCCACCCAGTAGCATTAAATTGACCGTTGCATGAATGAGCCCAAACCGTAAATTAACGGGAGATACGAACAACGGCCGAGCCACATAGATCGACATCACGTGCATGAGTTAAATTAAGGCTGTAGACTGCGTATAAAAAATAATAATAATTCCTTCTCGTCACGTAAGATATAATTATATGTGAACAATTGATATAGTTGGCTGTTTATGCAATGTAATGCATTTTCGCAATTAGATTTTAGTTTGGCCGATATAGAAATATTTGATTTTGTCTCAAAATAAAGGTATATACGACCATGGTTTTAAGAAACCTCATAAAACAAATTCATATCCCCCCCCCCCCCCCCCAACCTAATACTTTTAAACAATACAGGCTTCAAAGTGCTGCTCGGTGTAAACAGTAAAATCCCTTTCTCCCAAGCGAACATCGATAATATCTTGATGAAAACACACTGGTATTACTAATCACTAGTATAAATTAACATAATATATAAAAAATAATGTGGTTTCCTTTATCCTAGAAATTAAATTAAAAAAGGTTGTGGGCTCTGAAAATATCCGGTATATTAGTTTCCCCACATATCCTTCCCACGCCAAATCTCTGTATATTTGTATGTTGATAATACCCATATTTCTGCATAATGTTTGGGAATGAACTCCTCACTCCGACTCCAACTCGAACCCTCGAGAGTGTTTATCATTCCCGCGGAGTCGAGCCAGACTCGGGGCAAGCGTCATTGTTCATGTAAGAAAAGGTTGGGTAAGTAGGGGTCTATACACAAAGACTCACTGTGCCGATCGTGTTATTTCTATGAAATTTTTTTCGGAGCCCACAACATTTATAACTTAATTTCTAGGATAAAAGAAACATCATTATTTTATTTGTTATGTTAATTTCGTTATAATTTCTTTCGATAAAGGATCAACACACCTCTGTTCAAATGTATGAAATAATTATTGCATATGCAGTTTCTGGAACAACGTCTCCAAAATCGATACACCACACCCAGTGGTTTACGTCATAACGTTATTTTGTAAATATTTGTATAACGTATTTTATAAAAATAAAAATGCCTGAAGATCCGCATACAGAGCGGTGAAAGCGCTAGCAGGAATATAGTCAGTGATGTCGGTGTATTTGTTTTGAACTTTAATATTTTTTTCTTATATTATATATATATATATATATATATATATATATATATATATATATATATATATTAAACTTCATTCAAAGGAACTTTTTGTAAAGCAATGTTTGCCAATAATGGGGAAAGACAATATTTTAAGCACCTCACTAACTTTTAGATCAACCTGAAGATCAGTTACAATCCAGCATCCATCCATACATACATACATATACAACCTTTAACATTTTCTTTGTCTCATCCTGCAGGCCACATTTATGAACGGATTGTTCCAAAACTCTGCACAGGCTAGGGCTGCACGGTATTCGGATTTTAGTACCAGTGATGGTATTGAAAACAATACCGCGGTATACAATGAAACAATTCAGATTGAAAACAAAATAAAACTGAAATACATGTACCTCCTAACCTTTCTGAAAGTGCTTGATAAATGTTATGTACAAGGTCCCAGGTGAAAAACAACTCATATAATTCGGTACATTCTAAGTTTTGAGTTTACTTTGGATGTAAAAGAATTTTGAAGTTCATTATTTCGTTGTTTGTCAGCAATCTGACACACAAATGTTTCAAATCACACATATTCACAATTGCAAAATGTGCAAACAATTTTTGTCAAATATGACAGACGTGTGACGCCATCACTGGGAGAAAACATTGTCGGCTGGTGATTGACACCTGCAGACTATCATGAAACTGAATGGTGATCAGGATCAAATGGTTTTGCGCGCAGAAGGCGTGCAGGGATTTGTGGGGCAAGCCCCTTTCGACCCTCTTTAACTGTAGAAGATTTTGGCTTGTCTGGGCATGGCAAAGGAGGAATGGAAAAGGAAGCAGCTTATCCTCTTTTATGTTTTCTGCGGGACTTCTTCTTTGGAGGTGGCTGTGATGGAGATGAGTTTGTAGAATCTTGTGGTGGAGATGAGTTTGTAGGATCTTGTTGCTGGTTTCTTTTAAGGAGTTCCCTAGCCATTCTGGAGACTTCATCCGAGCACTTATCACCATCTTTGTCTGAAGTTGATTACATTGCACCCTCAGTTCCATTGCTTCTGCCATTAGTGCGGCCAGTGTTGGTTGGATGGGTGAGTCTCCCTTGCCCAGGCTGTCCGGAAGCAAAGGAAGAGGAGAGTGAGGGACGGGAGGTGGCGAAAAAGAAACTTCCAGTTCCTCCTCAATCTCCACAGGGCGTTCCACTTCCAAATGAATTGGCTGGGAAGCCGGTAGTTGGTTTGTTGCTCCTGTGGGACTGGGAGGGGAACTGGCAGCTGCCTCCGGAACCTCCAACACCTCACTCAAGGGTGATCACGTCTTGGAGGCATGCTTAATATCAACAGACCGACTGGCCTGACATGTGACAGATGACATTTGACATTGTCATCTGAGGAAGTTCACTGCTGGAAGATAGAAGGGGAGGAGCTACTACTGGTTCTTTGTGTAACCAGGCCCTCGGAATTCCATCAACTGGACACCGGTTGTTTTGATAAAAAAGTTTTGTTTGCCACTGTTTTTCATGAAGCCACACATATGCTATTAACACAATGTGACAATTGACTGGCTCAGTAATTAAACGCTTATCAGTCAAGAGAGGTTGACCATGTTTTTACAGGAATTAAATTGACAAAGACTAATTTACTTGTATCCCAGATTCAGATGAAAGCCAGTAAACCCATGATAATTTTATGGCTTATTTTCATATTAAACAATAGGTTCAATAACTTTGTAGTCATGGATTATTGTCGTCTTCCATTCAAATCACTCATTTGTGATACTTCTATCTTTTGCACCAAAAATATCTCGTTTATTCATGATATCCCTCGCATTTAATATGTGTTTGCCATATTTTCGCACATCTCTGAACTCAGAGTGCGAGCATCCTAATTATCACCTTAATTATGGAAACACTGGAACTACCAGCGCGACTGAAGAGAACAATAGCAGCTCTGGGCATCTCTTGCCCTGTCACCTGGACTGTCCAGGAGACAGGCAAGAGAGTCCATCTGAACTTGGAGTTCATCGTTGAGCACAACACCACCACACCTTCTTCGGGGAGAGGTAGCACCTTTTGTGAGAGGAACCCCTCTCACACTGGTCCTCACCCGAAGAAGCCTGGATCTGGCCCTGAAAAGAAGAAGAGCAAGAAGAAAAAGAGCCCATCCACCAGGCGCCGGAGTGCCTGGCGGCTGGAGACGTTCCTGAATAAGAAGAAGGAAGAGAAAGCGGAAGAGAAGATGGAGGAGACCACTACCATTTCCTCCCCTCCAACTCCTGTGACTCCCATCCACTCCGCAGCTGCCTCTCCTTTGAGGGGCAACCTGGAGGATGACGATGTCACCAGCGAGTCGGAGACGGAATTGGAAACTGGTTCTCTGAAGTCTCTCTCTCCAATTTCAACCCCCTCTCTGGATCAGGAACAGGCACGGATACTCTTTGAGCAAATTCGCAGCCTAAGAGAAGACATCAGGGCAACAATAGAAGAAACTAAAGACCACAACAAGACCACGACGGCACTCTTAGAACAATGCAACAGCCACAGCACCAACACTCCTGAAGCAGCAAGGACTCGACCATTCCACTCCAGTCAGTCCTCCATTACCAACAGCCCAACTACACCAACAACTACCACAGTCTCTCCTTCCCAGCCACCTCCACCCAAAAAGAAGAAACAACGGCATAGACGACGCTAAAACCATCACAGACACCTGCCAAGTACCTGAACCTTCTCCTCCTTTGACACACCTAGACATATGAAACCAACCATCTACAGTCACCGAGGGTCGAAAGGGGCTTGTCCCCCAAATCGTCCCTGCGCGCCTTCAGCGCGTCAAACCATTTCGTTCTTTTCGTGCATTATTTATATTTTTTATTTCAAGAAAATGCGAATTTCAAATCATAATACCGGACCCCAAAATTGTATACCGTTACTCACGGTATACCGGTATTCTTTTTTGATGGATGGTTTTGAACCGGTGACGATTTCAATACCGGTACCAACCATGATACCGTGCAGCCCTAGCACAGGCTATCAGGATGACCCATAGACAGGGTAAAATTTTGCGAGTACCGTGGAATCCTGTTAATTGAATGGTCACTTTGCCAATGAAAATTATTCAATTAACAGGAGTATTCAATTAAAAGGGATTGAGTCACTTTCCTGTATTCCAGAGATAAATTTCACATTTATTCTATTAAATCTTGTTTGACAGAACTCCATGAGCTCTATGCCTGTATTGGATATAATGAGGCCAAACAGGTCTATAAACAAAGGAAAACTACGGGGAGTCAGGGTAATTCCTCAACAGATTACTAGATTTTTTATTCAATTAACAGAAGTTCACTCTTACCCTATATTCAATTAACAGGTCAAATTTGTACTGGAGGTATGGTAAATGGTTTTGTGTTGGGAAAATTATATTCAATTAACAGGGTTATTTAGTTAAGAGATATCCAATTAAGGGGGGCACCACTGTATCAGATAATCTGATTCTCATAATGATTCTCACAAATTTCTACATGAAACAATAGAATAAAATCAAAAATGTGAATTATGTCATTTTGATTCTCACAAAATTCTGCCCCTGCTAGATCCGATCTCATCAGATTCCCTTTGACTTCCAAACAATCAATTTACCCTGCCGGCTGCATCTGTGGACAGATTGTTCCAAAACTTTGCATGGATGATCAGAGTGACCTCTCGATGTGTTGCTCTTGAATTTTGTTGGATTTCTCTCCTACAATTTGGGAATGGTGGGTCACCTCAGAAATGATTGATAGGCTGCATTTAACTCTTAACCCACTGAGTATTTTCAGAATATTTTTCATCAAATCTAGTCATGGCTGCTCTGAAGCAGCCATGACTAGATTTGATGAAAAATTCATTTAAATTTAACTTTAGAAATCACTGATTAAAAGGGGTCCATTCAGTTCAAAGGGCAGAAATTTGGTTAAATGTGTCCAAATTATACATATTTCAGTGGCACTAACTTTTGTGTCCTGGACAGGAATATCCGCCAGCAGCATGGAAGGAGTTAATGACAGATTAATCTGAATCTTTACATAAATGATTTGAGTGAGCTCTAGCTGGAAGCTATCAAGATCTGTTTGAATTTTGATGAAAAAAGTAGATGTCATTCTCAACTTTGAACTGTAAGTTCACAATAATCTGCATGCCCCACAGGTCACAGTTGAGGACAGATTGCTCTGAGACTTCATACAGGTAAGCTTATTCACCTGTGGATCAGGATGGTAAAGATGGGCGGTACTGAAATTTTGAGTTTGGTGTTGGCTATCTGATACGTTTAACCGATTAATCGATTAACCAATGATCAACATCTTGATTGATCAAAAAGTAATTGATCGGTTAACCGTTACTTTTGAACTACGGTATTACAGATGTATATGGGTTAACAAAGGAACAAACTTGCTCCAAAACAGGCAAACATTGTCAGACTGGCTCACATCAATTATATGAGACAGAGTAACGCATGCCAGTTACATGCTGACATACTTGTTCACTTGCATGATCATTGCACTGTTATCAGTAGCTGGAAATAGTCATTCTCAACCCTTCACCAAATGTGGGTTGCCGACAATGCTTGCACAAGAAATTCTTGAATTACTACAGATTTTCAATGTTTGTCTCAAAAACAAAGCTTATGACCCCTCATTGGAATGAGCTCGTTCCAATGAGGGGTCATAAGCTATGTTTTGAGACAGAAACTGAAAACATAACAAAATTTGAATGGACGTTTTTGTATATGGCGCTGGTCGGTTTTGTCCGTTACGTTGAGTCAAGTTTTAATTATATAAATCATCAACGGTACGGCAATTATTCAGCTACCTATTAGGGCAAGTGATTAACCAAGGTTAATCCATGTGATTAATCAATCAAGAAAACCCTTTAACCGTTTCAGCTCTAGTGTCAGCATCAGTATTTTTTCTTTGAAAAATAGTGGTTTCAGTTTAGTATTTGGTCTTAAGTTATTCTATAACCCCAAGGTTGGCAAAAAACCGGTCAATACTAGTATTGACCAGACCAGTGGTCAATACTGGTTTTAACTGGTCAATACTGGTCGATTGGATTATTGACCAATTGAACTTTATAAATCATAAATCTATTATTGTAGAGGGACAAAAGAGGTTACATGTACATACAAATGATATCAAAATAGTATTATTTTATTCATTAAGAAGTTTATAGTACAAAATCAATGATAATACAAGAGAATGATTATTAAATAAGTGGTAGTTGGGGTTTCACAGACTCTGGAATCTCGGACAACAGTGCACCTGGTACATGGTGATTTCTGAAGTACTTGTTAATCTCGACGACTTGGTTGATGACTTGTGTAGGTGTAATGTCTTGACCCAGTAGGTTTAACCAGTGTGCAGAGCAACCGTAGACTGTGAGCTCTGGATTGCTGTCTTGTAGGTTCTGCTTCATGGCAACCATCTTCTTCTCATTGTCTGTTACTACTCCAGTAACTGAACACTGAAACTGTTGTGTTGCTCTAGAGATGGCTTCTTCTGCGACTGAAGTACAGTAGGCTGCTGTCTTCTTGTTGGTGCCGGCGTCAACTGCTGATAGGAAGAATGACTTTCCTTCACACTGAAGACTGGTGGCTATGACTGGTGTGTTGTGGATATCACTCCAACCATCTTGGATAAGTACAACTTCTTTATCTTTCAATTCAGCACTGACTTTTGTTGTTATCTTGTCGTGGACTTGGTCAAGTAGTTGGCCTCCTACCTCTTTACGGTTGGGTGGGTTGTAACCTGGTCGTAGCATATACCCCCAATCAATTTGTTTGTATGTGCGTTGGGTGCAGGGGAGCTGAAAATAAAATTTATACACAGGCCTGGAAATAACTCAGGAACAATCGTTTAGGTTACGCAAAGGTTACGTCTTTTGTAAAATACACGACTGAACTAAAGGTTATGACAAAACATTATAACATAAATTAAATTCCTAACCCGGAATGTTTTGCCTGTTGGACTTGGCACTCAGTGTGCAAAATTTGAGAAATGACTCTACCTGGCTGATCGTTCACCTGGTTTTGAAATGGCTAACCGAACATTCGGCTACGTAAAAATTCTTTGGAAACTGCTTCTTTATCATTAACAAGTATTTATATATTACATGGAATTGAAATATATATAGTCTCTCAAGGCAAAAATCTAACAATCTATCGGACACAAGAAAGGCTGGTTAGTTACTCAGACTTCATTATTCATGATGCAATATTTGGCTAACCGGCCATGCGTTGACGTAGATTTAAATTTGCGTAACCTCCACGTGAAAGGAACAAGCTTTCTCATCAAATTTTGCACACTGCAGTCAGGACTAACTCGACTCAAATGTTGCGCAATGCAACTGCATATCAATAGAATGGCATGCCGTTTACATCTCAGATTTTATGCCAAAATAAACAGCAACCACTAACATGATCTCGCCAAAGCGAGATTGCTTGTTAGTTATTTATTTTAGCACAAACTTTGTTATGGCTTAAACAGCATGGCTGATGTAGAAGAACAGAGAAAGCATCAAACCATCCCAAAACTAGACCTGAAACAGTTAACCTGTTAATCAATTAACCAATGATCAACGTCTTGATCGATCAAAAAAGTAATTGATTGATTAACCGTTACTTTTGAACTATTGTTTTATACACATGTAGGTTAACAAAGGAACAAACTTGCTCCAAAACAGGCCCAGGTTGTCACACTGACTCACATCAATTATATGAGACAGAGTAAAGTATGCAAGTTAAGTGCTGACTTACTTGTTCACGTGCATGTATCAGTAGTTGGAAATGGTCATTCTTAACCCTTTACCCAATACGGTTGAAAGACGATATTTGTAAAATGAATTCTTAAATTACTAAAAATTTTCAATTTTTGTCTCAAAAACATAGCTTATGACACCTCATTGGGACGAGCTCAACAAGCTCGTCCCAATGAGAGGTCATAATCTATGTTTTTGAGACAAAAATTGAAAACATAATAAAATTTGTTGTGGAACCTTTATTCAAACCTGGCCTGTATTACTAGCTGGAAAATACACATATCAACTTTGGTTGAAATCAAATAATCCAAACTGGAGTTATCGGTCGGAAACAAATTGTTTACAGAGATGGATTGACCAACGGACAGACCGATGGACGAAAGTCATGACTATAGCCCTGAGGCTAAAGATGCAGTTTGTACCATAAAAAATATTGCTTAAATGCCCCCCCCCCCCCCACCATTTATGGCCCTATGTATAAATGGTGGGGGGGGGGGGGGGGGGAGCGGGGTGTTAGGGGAGTCCATTTTTTTTCCCCCTATGTGGTCAGTCTAAATCCTTCAGAATGCATTTTGAGCAAAGAGAAAAAAATGCCTAACTGGCATGGGGAGAGGGGGGTTTGGGGGGTGCGGTGTTTGTCTGGGTTTTTAACCACAAATGCTAAGCAAAACTGCATTTTTGACGAAAAAAAAAAGAAAAAAGAGTGCCTAATTGGCCCCAGGGGGAGGGGGGAGGGGTTGGGGGGTTTTTAACCACAAACTTTAAGCAAAAATGTAAAAATGCATGTATCACATTCAACGGATATTTGTCTGCTCTCATTGATGTGGCGTCAAGTGAAGTATTGTGATGTACCTGTACACTGGTATATCTTGACACCCCTCGGATTCTCCTGTATTCCTTTTAACCCTTTACCTAACATTAAAAGCAGACGACACTTGCAAACAAAATTCTTGAATAGCAAATCTCGTTAATTTTTTGTCTCAAAAACATAGGTTATGACCCCTCATTGGAACCAGCTTGACAAGCTCGTTCCAACTTAAGAGGGGTCATAACCTATTTTTATTGAGACAAAAAATGAAAAAATAATGAAAATTGGCGATTTTTGTGAATAGCCAGGCCTGGCATTCTGAAAAATTTAGAGGGGCTAAAAATCGCTCTCCTGAAATGATCTAGGAGAGCCAATGGCTCTCCTAATTTTTTTTGACATGGAAGGCAGTTGAACCATGATATATCATATGAATGCAGTTCAACACTGTGACCAGACATGCTCTACTCACAAAGTTGCGTAGCGTAATTTGGATAGTTGTAATACATGTTACTTCGAAAGTTACTCAATACTGTGTTGAAGTCATCGGACCCGACAACTCACAACTATCACAAGCCAATCATGGTTCAACTTCATCCCCTTCAAGTTCATCCCATTAGATAAATTTTGAATTTCAGTTCATTGCACCTGAGCCAGCTGTACAGTACATGATGCCAATTGAAGATTTTTTAAATGGTCCTGGGATAACACAATTTTTCATCTTCAATTTGTTTATTCATCGCATTCGAAACTACTCTTGATGCGGTACATAAAAAAATGTAAACACTCTTAGACATAGACGGCTTTCGGAAATTGTACGTCAATAGTCATGCCTATCAAATTTGAGTTGAGGGAATACCCTCACTCCACGTGGTTATCACTTAATTTAAGTTCTTTGGTTAAAACTGTGGTTTAATGGGGAATAAAAGTTGGTTTTGAAATGGGGCAATGTTTGAATAGTAATAGAAACTGTACACACCCGGTGAAAAATGAAACTAATCAAATAATTCTCGTGGGCAGGCGATGGTGACGTTTCGATTATTCGCGGAAATTCACAAAAAATCAGATTGATAATCTAATATCATGACAACCGAAAGTGAAAGTAAACACAACAGAGGTTTATAATGTATTATGCTGTTCAGTGATGCCTCGTGTAACTGATGAAAGATGGCATTGTGATACAGTAACCACCATAATAAATTGAGATTTTGAGCAATTTAACCCGGGAATCATCCCAAGCCAAAGCGCGTACGTTGTCACACCCGGAGCTGGGGAAGTAATAAACTCTGTTGTTGGTGATGTTACGATATCCTCCATGATGCATGGAAACTAATATGTGACGGTGATATTGATAATGATTTAATGTTATTTCAGGTTAACCCTGGTTAACCATTAGATTTTCTGCCGACACTTTGCCTGCACTAGTTATCTTTATGCACCCAGGAGAGCGAAATATCATGGACCTTAATGGTAATTGGTTCTTGGAACACACCTTGAGGCACGCGAAAAAATCGCGTGCCTGAAAACGCCAGGCCTGAATATAGCTGACCGGTTTTAGCCATAATGTTGGGTAAAGGGTTAACCACTGCAAAATCTCAAAGATGCAAGATATGTAGTCATAGACTATTGTAGCATCATTCCAAAGCGGGGGTCATAACCTATATTTTTGAGACAAAAAATGAAAAAATAATGAAAATTGGCGATTTTTGCCGTTACGTTGGGTAAAGGGTTAACCATTACAAAATCTTATAGATGCAAGATATGTAGTCATACTCATAGACTATTGTAGCATCATATCAAGACTTCCACCTGCTAGTGCTACTGTCAGGCACTTAAAAATTTCTGGCACACTGTTACACAACTTAGTTACAATGTACATATGATATATTTCTAAATTTTCGGGGCAGGACGCCGTTTTCAATATACATGTTTATTTTTCAACACCTAACTCTCACACAAATATTACGAGACGCGTCAGAAAAGCGAATTGTTTTGGCCTAATAAGTTGGCCGATACCACTTGGTCGGAACGACCCGTGGTATTGTGACATGCACCCAATTTACTGCATCATTAGGATTGCTGGAAATTGGAATGGAACTTGCGTGTGTAAACTGTGATATTGATAGACCCTCTGAAGAGTTTCAGTACTTCGACTTTGTCAAAGTTCATGTAGCTGTCATCAAATGAATCTCGAAGGCCTCAATGAAAGAGACAAAAACAAAAATCGTTGAAATGATAACCTGTTTCACAAATCCTCGATGAACAACCGGCTGCTGAGCACTCATGCTTTCTTCCAAAGAGAATGTGGTGATGAAAAAGGGAAGTTTTTGTCACGTGATGTCTGTTTTTGTGAACAGCTGGCAACTTTCAGAAGCAAATAAATTCGCAACACGTTAAAACTCGGGTTCAGCAATAACACGTATCCCTTAAACTATGCTACTGTTTATGTGAGACAAACTTATACACTTTCAGTAATTTTATTTTCGTCTGCCCGGTCCCAAACTTTGGTGATGTGGCTTTAAAAAGTTTTCAGTATGGTATAACTGGGTCACCCGAAGCCATTGGCCTAAATATGCAGATGGTATAGAAAAATACTTCTAGAAAAATATTTCATTAGGCTTAATGGTTTCAGGAAAATAATTATTTTTCAAAAAATGTATTTAAACTTTCTTCTCCATCCAAATTTTGTTAAATATATATTTTTTTTTACCTCTTCTTATGATTCAGAACAGGAACAAGAACGCCGGAAACGGATCAAGACTGTCGGGACGTTCAGTAACCTGGTCATGGAATATAAAACAAAATAACAATTTTGAAGGAACAAGATTCATCTTCAACTCTGTTGACAACTCCACTCGAACTAGTGGTACGGAGCGTACCGTACCGGGCCGCCTATGGTGGATTGGTGTTCCGATCCAAAAGATAACATCCCATACGATCCTCTATCCGAGTATTGGACTCTATGTCGTATCCATACAGATACGGATGAGGTCCGGTTTTTCTCACTGCACGGGTCCAAGGTTGTCCTCTACATCGTTCCTTTTTAACTAATGTAGGGTATTTTGACACCCTCCGTGTACTCGATGGGGTGGGGGGGGGGGGGCACTACCCAATGTGAAGGCTGGACGAAACGGCCCATGAACGGGTCAGAACAGTCCAGATTTTGAGATGGAACGGCCCAGATTTCGATACAGAACGGCCCCACATTTTTGGACAGAACGACCCTTATTAAAAAAACCTCATTTATTAAAAAAAGTAATTCTTATTTCAATAATTCATTATTATCCCCGCATTTTCCGTACGTCACACCATGAAAGGCTCCTAGGGTATTTAATTCGAAACGTTTAAACTATGCTAATTTGTGCAGGTAGCATCACTAGATGTGCATGAAGGTTTCTGGATTTTGATTTTGTCCCAGGTGGTTCCAGTGGAACCACTTTTATGGTTAGAAAATCAGGTTTCATCGAAAGGGTCCTAGGGTATTTAATTTGAAACGTTTATTTGGAACCAGGTGGTTCCAGTGGAACCACTTTTATCGAAAAATTCATCGAAAGGCTCCTAGGATATTTAATTCGAAACGTTTAAACTATTCTAAGGTGTTCAGGCACCATCTCTAGATGTACATGAAGGTTTCGGAATTTTGATTTGACCCCTGGTGGTTCCAGGGAAACCACTTTTATTGTTAGAAAATCTGTTTTCATCGAAAGGCTCCTAGGGTATTTCATTCGAAACGTTTAAACTATGCTAATGTATTCAGGTAACATCTCTAGATGTGCATGGAGGTTTCGGAATGTTGATTTGGCCCCAGATGGTTCCAGTGGAACCACTTTTATCATTAGAAAATCTGTTTTCATCAAAAGGCTCCTAGGGTATTTAATTCGAAACTTTTAAACTATGCTAAGGTGTTTAGGTAGCATCACTAGATGTGCATTAAGGTTTCGGAAATTTGATTTGGCCCCATGTGGTTCCAGTGGAACCACTTTTATCGTTAGAAAATCAGTTTTCATCGAAAGGCTCCTAGGGTATTTAATTCAAAACGTATAAACTATGCTAATGTGTTTGGGTAACATCTCTAGATGTGCATGAAGGCTTCGGAATTTTTATTTGGCTCCAGGTGGTTCCAGTGGAACCATTTTTATCATTAGAAAATCAGTTTTCCTCTAAAGGCTCCTAGGGTATTGAATTCGAAACTTTTAAACTATGCTAAGGTGTTCAGGTAGCATCTCTAGATGTGCATGGAGGTTTTGGAATTTTGATTCGGTCCCAGGTGGTTCCAGTGGAAACATTATATCGTTAGAAAATCAGTTTTCATCGAAAGGCTCCTGGAGTATTTAATTTGAAACATTTAAACTATGCTAAGATGTTCAGTTTGCATCTCTAGATGTGCATGAAGGTTTCGGAATTTTGATTTGGCCCCAAGTGTTTCCAGTGGAACCACTTTTATTGTTAGAAAATCTGTTTTCATCGAAAGGCTTGTAGGTTATTTAATTCGAAACTTTTAAACTATGCTAAGGTGTTCAGATAGCATCTCTAGATGTGCATGAAGGTTTCAGAATTTCGATTCGGCCCCCAGGTGGTTCCAGTGAAACCATTATATCGTTAGAAAGTCAGTTTTCATCGAAAGGCTCCTGGAGTATTTAATTTGAAACATTTAAACTATGCTAAGATGTTCAGTTTGCATTTCTAGATGTGCATGAAGGTTTCGGAATTTTGATTTGGCCGCAAGTGGTTACAGTGGAACCACTTTTATTGTTAGAGAATCTGTTTTCATCGAAAGGCTCGTAGGTTATTTAATTCGAAACTTTTAAACTATGCTAAGGTGTTCAGGTAGCATCACTATATGTGCATGAAGGTTTCGGAATTTTGATTTGGCCCCATGTGCTTCCAGTGGAACCACTTTTATCGTTAGAAAATCAGTTTTCATAGAAAGGCTCCTTGGGTATTTAATTCGAAACGTTAAAACTATGCTAAGGTGTTGCTAAGGAAATGCGGGGAAACACCATTGTGTGCTTTGCACACAAATAACTCGATCTAGTTTTTCCTGAAAGTCAGGAGGAGCTTATATAGTGATCCCTCCTAAACCGCTGAACCAATTTTAGTTAAATTTGAGGTGATTGCTTGTTCTGACATCGCATTTTGTTGTTGTTTTTTTTTCAAATCGACTTGTCCAGCCACATAGGGAGGGCGTGGGGGAAAATCCTCAAAAATTAAAAAAAAAACTTCTTCTCATGAACCAATGGGTACAACGACTTGATATTTGGTATGAAGCTTCCTTTTAAGGCGTAGAATCAAGTTTGTTCAAACGAAGTTCGTGGAGCAATATTTGCCTTTGTAATAGGAGGGGCAAATATTTTTGGCCCCACTCCCAAATTTCTATTTTCTGAACCGATGGTCCGATTTCAACAAAATCTGGTATGTGTTATTATTAAGTCATAAGTACTTGACTCACGCCAAAAATAATTCTCCCGTGTGCTCATGGGAACCGCAGGAGCTAAAAATAGAAATATTGTCAAACGCTTATATTACCCAAACCACACGGAACGGAGAACTGTTATTTGGTATGAAGCATCCCCAGGACCATTAGAATTGAATGGTAAAAAATTGCCATCGTTTGTGTCAGGGTGTTCTATAGGGGGCATCGTAAAAATGCTTGACTGAGCATATTTGCAACAGAAAAATTAAAACAATTTTCTCCAGAACCACTGATCAGAATCTTTTGATATTCGGTATACAGCATCCATAGAGGGGTCAGATACAAGTTTGTTAAAATGAAGCCCCCTGGTTCATATTTGGGCTCAATACAGGAGCCCGGATTTTTAACTTAGGGCAGTATGGGGAATAATCTTTAAAAATCTTCAGAACCACCAGTCGTAATCATTTAATGTTTGGTATACATCATTGCTATGAGGCTCAGATGCAAGATTGTTCAAATCAAGTCCATCGGTTGATATTTGGGGGGTTTCTTATGGAAGCCCGAATTTTAACTTAGTGCAATATGGGGGATAAACTTTTTAAAAATCCTCTTCTCCAGATCAACCAGTCAGAATGCTTTCATGTTTGGTATACAACATCTCTGTGGGGTGGGGGTGTCAGATTCAAGTATATTCAAATTGAATGCCTGGGTTAATATTTGGACTCCCTGTGGGAGCCCGAATTTTAACTTAGGGCAATATGAGGGAATTTCTTTAAAAATTGGCTTCTTCAGATTCACCAGTCAGAATGCTTTCATATTTGGTATACAATATCTCTGGGGGTAAGATTCATGATTGTTCAAATCAAGTGCCTGGATTGATATTTAGGCTCCCTATGGGAGCCCGAATTTTAACTTAGTGTAATATGAGGGAATTTCTTTAAAAATTGGCTTCTTCAGATTCATCAGACAGAATGTTTTCATATTTGGTATACAACATCTCTAGGAGGAGGGATAGATTCAATTTCATTCAAATCTGGTCCCTGGTTTAATATTTGGGCTTCCTTTGGTAGCCTGAATTTTAACTTAGTGCAATATGAGGAAATTTCTTTAAAACTCTTCATCAGGCTTCAGAACCACCAGGCAGAATGCTTTCATATTTGGTATACAGCATCTCTAGGGGGAGGGGAAGATTCAATTTCATTCAAATCGGACCCTGGGTTAATATTTGTGCTTCCTGTGGTAGCCTGAATTTTAACTTAGTGCAATATGAGGAAATTTCTTTAAAAATCTTCATCGGGCTTCTGATCCACCAGTCAGAATCCTTTCACATTTGGTATACAACATCTCCAAGTGGGTGAGATTCAAGTTTCTTCAAATCGAGTGTCTTATATGAATATTTGGGCTCCACGCGAGAGCCCAAATTTCAACTTAGCGCAATGTAAGGGAATTTCTTTAAAAATCTTCATTTCCAGAACCATCTATTAGAATCTTTTGATATTTGGTGTACAACATCTTCATGGGGTTCAGATTCAAGTTTGTTCAAATCTGGTTCCTGGATTAATATTTGGGATCCCTATGGTAGCCCGACTTTTAACTATTTAACTTTTTTAGTGCAATATGAGGGAATTTCTTTAAAAATCTTCTTCTTCAGATCCATCAGTCAGAATGCTTTCATATTGGGTATACGCCATCTCTAGGGGTGGGGGGGGGGGGGGGGGGTGTCAGATTAAACTTTGTTCAAATCGAGTCCCGGGTTTCATGTTTGGTCTCTCTAAGGGAGCCCAAATTTTACCTTAGTGCAATATGAGAAATAATCTTTAAAAATCTTTTTCAGATCCACAAGTCCGAATCTTTTGATATTTGGCATACAGCTTCCTTAGGGAGATCAGATCTAAGCATCCTTTGAGGTTTTAGATTCAGTTTGTTCAAATAAAGTTCCTGGGTTGATATTGGTATTCCCTATTAGGGGGGGGGGGGGGGTAGCATAGTGTAAAATTGGTAATATTGTCAAGATGTTCCTCTCCAGAATCACCAGTCGGAATATTTGGTATAAAAAATCCTTCAAGTTTGTTCCATTCAAGTCACTAGGTTGATATTTGGACTCCCTGGTTTTCATTATTAAAAATCTTGGCATTATTTATGTGTTAGTATCCCAATACCAGAAATAAAATCATCCGGCATGGACAGCAGAGTTAAAAATAATTAAATAACAGAATAATGATCGGGACACTCTCCGAAAGAATCTGCACTTGGGGATGCGACGTGCATCCCATAAGTGGATAGATGTAGGTGTTCTTGTTTCTCGTACGCGTACTGCCCGTAGTAGACTGCTCGGCTGGTCTTGCTTCCTACTTCTTTTGTTTCCTCCGTTTCTTCTTTTGCGATTCCATGACTATTGGCGACGGAGGCTGTGGTATCGTCCTGTTTTGCGCTAGTGATGTTGCTAAAGCGACGTGGGATTGTAGTGCCGTCGTTGCCTTTCTAAGTTCTGCCAGCTGGTTTTCCATGTCGTTCATGAGCTCGTTTCGATACTCGTTTCGAAGAGTGGATTCTCGCTTGACTTTTTCCATGAGCTCTTTTGTTTGTTTTGGCTCTTCAGCGGGGGAGCTGTGTGTCGACTCTTCGGTGCCCACTATCTGTTCTTCCAGTTCGTGAGCAAACTTACTTATTTATTCAACATCTTCCTGTTTAGTATGGGGGTCCAGGCTGGAGATGGAACCGGAGAGAGAGAGATGTCTGTTGTATAGGTGGTGTCTGTTGGCGGTTTTTCCGGCGGGCTTGAGGCGTGGATTTCCATCTTCTCTTCCTTCTCTTTGCGGGATTCTTCTGCCTTCTTTTTCTTCCAGTCCTCTGAGCGCTTGGCATCCCGGCGCACTGAGGACGGGCTTTTCTTCTTTTTCTTCTTCTTGGTTTTCTCAGCGTTCTCCTGGTGTGGACCAGAGCTCGACTGGGCAAAGGTGCTACCACTCCCCAGAGAGGCCGATGGTCTGGCTGCTGGCTTTTTTGGTCTCCTTGTTGGAGCCATTCCAGGTGGTATTGGAAAGTCCAATATCACCTGGCAGGTTGCACCAGAAACATGAATGGTCCAGTTTCTGACGTTACCCACATTCAGACATGTTAACATGTCCAATAGCTTCTGCGATAGGTTCATTTTGCTGTGGTCAGTCGTGCTCACGGAGAATCCAGTAGAGCGTCCGAACTGATCGACAGTCAAACTGCGAATCCTGGAGAATTAAATAACTTCATTCCTCTGTTGTGTTAACTAGTCATTGTGAATACCACTCACGAAGAGAAATCAAGATATTTTATACAGAGTTGTTTATTAGTATTTCTTCATTATTAATTTTATTTAAGGAAGGTGTATCAATATATCCAGTTTGTATGTTTGTCAGGGGAGGATTTAGGGGTGAAATAAGGAAGTTTGGGTCATAGGTTTTCCCGATTTGAATTTATTTACGTTACGTTGCCTTTTTTCGAGTGTTTTGCCGATTTCGGTTATTATATATTGTTATTATTTTATCTCTGAACATTTGTAAACATGAATGATAAGTGCTCGATGGGGGACCAGGCGGAGGTAAGTATAATTAGTAAAGGGGGGCGGGGGGGGGGGGGTGAGTCGAGAGGTGCAGGTGGGGGAGACTGAGGATACAGAGGGGTGCAGACAGTGTGATATGAAATACGGTGGTGGTCGGCCAATGGACAGTAGCGGGGTGTGCGCGAATTGCAGGGATATTTATAGTTGTTGGAGAAGTGTGTTGGATTCGAGCGGGAAATAGCGGAGACGAAGGGGTGGTTGGGGAGGGCTGGTGTGTCTGGAGTCACACCGTTGAAAGTTACCTATGATGGTGAGGTAGAAGGTGGGTGGAAGGTTGTTGTGGACTCAATGAGGAAGTCGGGAGGCAGGAAACGTGGGAGAAGAACGTTTTATGTGGGGGGGGGGGGGGGGGTGCAACTGAAGAGGGGGATCAAATAGAAATATTCGGAAGGTGGAGTGAGGACAGTGCTGTGTAGAGTCAAGAGGCCAGAGTCAGCGTAAGGCTGCCAAGGTTGCTAAAGGGTGTTTAGTGAACATGTTCAGTGTTTTAGATTCTGATAAATAATAAATATTAATATGATACCCCTGTGGATGAGAGTTAGGGGGACACTGATAGGTGAGAGGTGGTTGCTGATGTTGCTATGACAGATGGGGTAAGCAGGACGGTGAAGAGAAAGAGGGCGTCGGAGGCACACCAAACGAGGCGACTTGCAGGTGATATAGGGTCTGGGGTGAGAAGGAGAAATTTAGTTGTAGCGGGGAGTAGCATTGTATGTAGGATTGACAAGGTGGTCTGTGGTCATGATAGTTCTAACAGAACGGTCTTGTGCTTTCCTGAGGCGAAGTTTGAGGATCTGAGGGACCGGGTAGATGGTATTGTGGCAGGGTCAGGATAGGATCCGGTAGTGGTGGTCCATGTGGGAACCAACAATATCGGGGAGAGAAGGTCAGTAAGTTTGATGCAGTCGTACAGAGGTTTAGTCAGCAAACTGCTCAGAAGGAATACAAGAGTAGTGGTATCCGGGGTCCTTCCTGTCCTAGGATGTCCTAGGGGTGCGGACGAACTCAGGGATTATGGCACTGAATGAGGAGATGGAGGATTACTGTGCAGACCTGGGAACACCCTTTATCGACAATTGGGACACGTTTTGGGGCAACGCGAGCATGTTCGGGCGCGAAGAGCTGCATCTTAGCAGGATGGGGACACGGGCATTGGGGAAAAAATCTACAGGTAGCAGAGCTTCTTTTGGAGAGGAGCGGGATGGGAGGCAAGTATAGCAAGAGTGAACACAGGTGGTGTAAACAGGAGCTGGGGGAGAGAACGAGTTTACCAAGGCTAGTGTCAGAAAACGATGGGATCAGTAGGCGGAAGCCAATGAATCTCGGTACCCTGAAAGTGGGTTATAGCAACATTCAGGGTCTCCACAGGAAAGTAAGTGAAATTGCTACATTGATCGAGGCAGAGGACTTTGATGTCATGGGCTTAAGCGAGACGTTGATAAGACACGAGGAACGCGTAGACCGAGTGTGGGGTGCGTGTGGACAGGTGTAAGGCGAACAGAAGGCCAGAAAAAGGGGAGGGTAGGCATGTACATTAAAGAGGATTTAAAACCGTCGCCGATCACATACCTGGAAGATGTCAGCACCTTGGCTGAAGTATCGAAAGACGTTGGACGGGTAAAGGTCAGTCTAAAAAATAAAAGTATTGCACTTGGGATTGTGTACTGTGTGGTGGAGGGAAGCAAAGCCGAATGGAATGACTCAATATACTCAACACTAAGGTCCAATATCACAGTAGTAGAAAACAGGGGGCTCGGTATAATTTTGATGGGTGACTTTAATGGCCAGGACACATAGGTGATAAGGAAGAAGGCATAGATGGTGGGGATACGAAAGCCAACAGGATTGGAAGGAAGCTGTTGGACTTCACAAATAAGCTCGCTCTGAAGATTCTGAACAGGGACACGAGGTGTAAGGGGAAATGAATCTGGAAGAGGAACGACAGAAGATCAATAATCGGCTATATTCTCACAGATATTAATTTATGGAGGGAGGTGATAGGGGTAGAAGTGGACGACGAGGGTAAAAGAGAGGAGATGGACAGTGATCATAACTTGATTACAGTGAAGTTCAAAGAGAAATTGAAACCAAAGCATGCGGCTGTACAGAGGGGGTGGGCGGGGGAGGGGGCGAGGGGGGGGCAATGTTCATAAAATGGCAGACGCCATAGTTGCGAGCCTAGTGGAGGCAGGAAAGAAAAGTGTAGGAAAGATTAGGGTGCCAACACGGGAGCTTGGGTACAGAGTGAACGAAGAACTGAAAAGGGCCATAAAGGGCAGAAAAGTTAAATGTCCTTCATACAGAAGAAGAAATCTCAAGGGTCAGAAAGCAACGGGACCATGGTAGGAAAGGAAGAATACCAACAAGCACGAAATAAAGTAAATAAGATTAAATACAATAATCGTAGAGTGCGAAATAGCAGTCTTATTAGGACGATAAGAATGACAGGGTGGGGGGGGGGGGGGGGGGTCGAGTTCGAACGTATTTTGGAAATGGGTGAATAATCGTTTCAAAGGAAGTAACCCACAGAGTATTAAAGTAGATGACAGAGATACAGACAATCAAGACCAAATCACATCAGAACTAGTCAAGCAGTGGGAAAAGGTAAACGATACCGATACGCGATGGGGCATGGGGAATCCACCGACTGCCCGAATCAGATCGAGGAAAATCTATCGAACTTCGTGTGCGGCGAATTAAAACAGAGGAGGTGCGAAAGGTAGTCTCAAAATTTGGGAATTGAAAAGCTGGAGGGGATGGACGAAATTCCTAACAGGTTTTTCAAAAAAGGGGGAGAAGAACTCTGTGAAAGCCTAACTGCCCTATTCAATTTAGCCATAGAAAAACAAGAGGTCCCAAAAGGGTGGAGAGAATGCAAAGTGACATTTAACAAAACGTGGGAAAAGGACGTTTTGGATAATTATCGAGGGATCTCTGTCAGTTGCAACATTGGAAACATTTTCGGTAAAGTCATGTATGGGAGAATTAGAGGATGTGATTGAGGCGAAGGGTGTTTTGGGAGAGATTCACAGAATGGCTTCAGGAAGGGAAGGAGAGTCACTGACCATCTGTTCACGCTATCCCCAAATGATAGAATATGAGAAAGCAAAAAAGAAAAAGATGGTTATGGCCCTTTTTGGATGTTAAAAAGGCATACGACAGAGTATGGAGGGAGTGTATGTGGCTCTGGGCTTGGGAGGCGAGTTTGTTGCAATTCTGAAAGCAAGTAAAGATATGTTCCCTCGTTTCACGTTGTTCTCTGTATTCAAGTGTAAATTATGCAAAAAAAAAAAAAAAAAAAAAAAAATATCGTATCATATCTTCCTTGGCAAATAGGTGGCAACAAGTAAAGATATATTCCGCGTTATTACACAACAAGCAAAGATGCTACCCACTGTTGCTAAAACATCGCCCTGGTAGCAGAGGCAGAGGCAAGTCTACATACTGTATTCACACATCCAACCACATCCTTGACCCGAATCATTCAAAACACGCGCCTCCATGCGCCCTCCCACCCAAAAAAACATTCACGTCAAAAAGACATCATCACCGATAAAGAAAATATTGTCTTTTTATACCTTCATTGTGTGGTAACAACTCCCCCCCCCCCCCTCCCCCCCCCCCCACACACACACCCCATCCTTCCAGAGTGTGTAAATATCTTCCCCCTCACACCTTTCTGGTGTATATACCCCCACCATATTGATCCTGTATATAACCGTTATTATGCCTGCACTGAGGCCTGAGTCATTTCGGCCTAATTTCAGGCAGAATTGACTCAATTTTTTGGCCGAAATGACCCACTTTCAGACAAAGACAAATAATCGAATAAAGTATATTTTAAGTATATTTTAGTTAAATAAAACGTAAATAACAGGGAACAACTTTATTGTGAAAACATAGCGGTACAGATAATTCAGTCTTTGATTTCTAGTTTCTAAATAATTCAGTCTTTGATTTCTAGTTTCTGAGCAACTGTTTTCACAATAATAAAGCAGTGGGATTAGTGTCTGTTTTTTTCGTATGGTCGCAAAATTTTCACCACAGGTAAAGCTGCTTTTAGAGTGATAACGCTGCATTCACACTGAAGAATGTTCTGATAAGTTGTTTTCATAATTATCAATGTGAATAGCTGTTTTGAGGACAACAACAATACAAGTACATTCAGGTGGGTTCTCACGTAGAAGAATGTTCCAAAAAGCTAGAGCATTGTTGTTAGAAGGATGAAGATGATTGACCTGATGTATATAAACCGTGAAAAAACCCCAGATGATGCTTGGGAGAGGTAGTACCTTTGTGAGAGGACCCAACCTCCCACACTGGTCCTCACCCGAGGGTTCATTCGACATCAGTCAAAGAGACCATCACGCCGCAACCGGTGACACCTGCCGAGTACCTGGACCCGTTCCTCCTTCAACACGAGCAGACATGTGGAAATTAATCATTTACAGTCAATGAGGGTCGAAAGGGGCTTGTTCCCCATACCGTCCCTGCGCGCCTTCGGCGCGTTAAACCATTCCATACAGATGATGCAGACCATCCAAACCTCTAACTAGAGCAGACGGTTCAACCGCCGCAAGTGATAAGGAAAAGGCAGACACCTTTGCCGACCTCCCCAGAAAAACCCACCGCCCCCACGAAGGGCCCGAAAAATAATGACACGATAATAAACGCGATAGATGACTTTGTTACCAGCTACCCGCATATTTACCGCGACCCCTATGGTGGATGAGGATCATGGACAGGATATACTTTATGAAACTCGGTTATCGTAATTATTTGGTAAATCTCCCCGACAGCCGATGGTGTAAAGTAATGTTCCTGAGAATTTTCAACTCAAATATCTCACATGTTGGGCGTGCATGTGTGTATCGTTGGATGGTGAGGGTGAAACTTAAAACATGTAATGAAAAAATCTACAGAGTCGTACTTTTAGAATCGATCCTATAAGGCACCAAGACCCCCATGGAAAGGAAAAATGACGGCTATGATCTAGAGCTGGACTGTCAGGAGACTGAAGATGTGGAGGGATTCATCACCTCTGAGAGACGGCAAGTCAAAAAAGCAAGGGGCTGTCTTGCTCTGACCACTGTCTACTCTGAGCCCTGCCATAATCTCTCAGTGAGCAATCACAAGCTGACCCTAGCTAGCACCAAAAACCAAGCCGCACCCTCCAATGGCCCTAGTGGGGCCACAGGCATCAACAAAGCGCTCTATTCTGACGCAGTAGCGGGGCCACAGACATCAACAAAGCACTCTATTCTGACGCAGTTAAGGCAAGCAACCCCCAATAACAAAGCGAAACCCTAGTAAAAAAAACAAAACAAGCAACCAGTTCCCCAACCAAACCCTTTTCTGGTTATCACTAGGGTCCACCCGCGGCCCAGTAAGGCTGACATTGATAGAGCCCTCACCGATTGCAAGTGGGAAAGATTCACTTCCAAGGCGACAGGGAAGAGACTTGGAAGCTAAAAGTCACAGCCCCAAATAGAGTCACCAAAATCAACTTCCTCAACAACGGGGTATACATCGTGGGCCATAAATATGAAACTGAGGAGTACAGCGTACCCCCCCCCCCCCCCCAACCTCTCCAGTGTCACAAATGCCAAAAATTTGGCCATCTCGCGGGTGAATGCAGAGGGGGACTCTGACTTGCATGAGATGCGGAGGCAACCACCTCTTCAGCTCATGCAAATCAGACTGCCTCTCCTGCCCTAATTGCAAAGGGGCTCACCCCAGTAACTACCGTGGGTGCCACCACTACAAGAAAATCAGAGAGAGTATCCAACTAAAATTGCATGACCTAATTAAGCCGGCTGATGCCTCTGTCCCTCCCCCATCTGCTCTCTCATTGCAGGAACATTGCATAAAGTTTTCAAAAACCACCCTAAAGTCGACCTGACGGAGATCTGCAAAGATGTCAGCACCACAGCGTCTAATCTCTTCAGATCTCAAACACGCTACTCAAAGCCTCCATTAATTGAGAAACTATCCAAACCCCAAAAACTAAATAAACAATACCACTATTACTAACTGGCTCTCATCATGGATAAGCTCCAATTAGTAGTGCGGAAGGCCAGGAGCGTTAATAATAAAAAGTACAAATTAGACACTACTTCAAAGATCCAACATAATAAGTACAGTACAGTCGCCGTGGACTGGTCACTTTCCACGCGTGGGCAATATTTCCGCGGACGCAATAATATTAGATTCCAAACACTAATTACAGGAATAATCATCAAAAATTTAATTAATGAAGCACCGGGTACAACCCGGTGCTTCATTGATTAAAATTTTGCTTTATGACGATTTTTACTACCTGGTAAACAGATGCGTGGACATAACTGTCCACGTGTGAATTACGACCAATCCACGGCGACTGTACTGTATTTGCGAACTGTGTTTATTAAAGGATAAAAACTTCTCACTCAGCGGATTCGGTGTTGTCAGAAGAGACCGCCTGCTCACCAAAGGTGGGGGTGTTGCTCTTCTAATCGAGCAAAACATCAAATTCACACACATCAAACAGACCACCTTGAAGCCGAGGTGGTTGCATTCGAAATCACGACCGACAACAAGAAAGTTGCGATAGTCTGCTATTACAACGATCCCACTAAGATAGTTAATGAGACAGTATTTGAATTCTTCACAGGAATTTACAACCACTGTGTCTTCCTGGGGGACTGCACTGCTAAACATCAATACTTCAGCTGCCGATCCACAAGACCCAACGGGGACACCCTTTTCAATATCACTGAGAAAATTAATCCACATCTAGCCATGGATGATAACTCCACGACCTATATCAGTAGTAATCCGCATTCCGCTACGATATCCTAGACTTAATTATTACTAGCGATTCTCTCATACATGTAAACCACATTGACGACCATTTCGACAGTGACCACCTCCAGGTCCATTCCTCAATCAGACTGGATAGTGGTCCAAACAGGTATCCCCCACCATCCGCAGAAACTTCCAAAAAATAAATTGGGATCTTTACCGCGAAATAGTTAATGTGAAACTCCCCAACAACACCCCCCCCCCCCCCGTCCCAAACGTCGATGAACTTGAAACCCAATGCGCGAGCCTTGAAAAAATCATCAACATGACCCTAGACGAATTATGTCCCAAAGAGAAGGTGCGTCCCTGGTGAAGAACAATCTCAGGGGGCACCCTCTCGCTTATAAAAACGAAAAGAAAAGCCCTACGCCCACTAAAATCAGAAAGCGACCCAGACAAAAAAGTGGACCTAAAAAACCCCAATAACCGCCTTCATGGCGAAGTAAACAACAAAAACCTCCAACCGAACAACAAGCTAACTGGCAAAATGCCACAGCCAGCCTCAACAAAGCTAAAGCTGCCAAAACAATTTGGAACACCTTCAAAGTGTTGACAGGCCAAAAAAGTACTCTCCATAAAACAGTCACCAAACCCCTCATTAAAGAGGATGGCTCCACTGGCGATAATGACAAGGAGAAGGCCAACACTTTTGCCGACCTCCTCAGGAAAACCCACCGTCCACAGGAAGGACCCGGATACGATGATGCAGTCAAAGATGCGATCGACAACTTCATCAATCAACACCCCGACGTTTATCGTGACCCAAAATTCGACACTGACCCCGAAATAGGGGACGAAGATGACATCGTATCCCCCATCTCAAATGACGAAATCATCAACATAATAAAAAATGCAGAAACTCTTCCGCACCTGGCGAGGACGAGATTAGCTACAAAGACCTAAAACAAAGCCCCCCAACTCGCTAGGCTCGTAATCCTCTATAATGCACGCCTCACTCATGTGTAATTTTCAAAATGTTGGAAATCGGTCATTGGTGTAATGATACCCAAACCGGATAACGCCCAATCAGCCTCCTCAACTGCATTGATAAGGTCTTCGAAAGAGTCCTTGCCAATCGACTGAGGGAGCACCTCGAAGATACCGGCTTCTCCAACGACTGGCAAAGGGCCTACGGGAACCATAAGGAAGGAATGGAACACGTCCATCGCCTTGAGGAACAAATAAAAACAGCCATTAACAATGAGAAAATATAGGCGCAGCAATCCTACTTGATGTGGAAAAAGCGTTCGATTCCGTTTGGCATAACGGAATACGCCCCAAACTGTCCAAAATGAAACTCCCAATGAAATTGTTAAGACTGCTCTCTTCCTTTCTTAAGGACCATAAAATAAAAATCAAAGTCAACAATGAAATGTCCGACAGTGTCCCACTCGAAGCAGGCACCCCAAGAATCCGTTCTCAGCCCCCTGCTCTATGTTATCTATGTTAACGACCTCAAAATCATCGATAAGCGCGTTCAGATCTCACAATTTGCGGACGATAAGGGACTTTGAGATTCTAATAGCACTGCCAACCAAGTCCAAAATTCTCTTCAACGCGCTCTGCATGACCTGGAGCTATGATGTGCGAAGTGGAGAATCAAGCTAAACACTAACAACCCCCCCCCCCCCCCAAAATCACCTTCACACGTAAGAAGAAAAAACGCGATGTTGACCTCAAACTATTGGTTAAAGTCATCCCTGAATGCACTGATGCAAAATTCCTCGGCATAACCATGGACCAAAATTTGTCCTTCAATAAACATACCTTTGATACCACCACAAAAGCAACAAAATGTATTAATCTTCTAAAAATGCTTCGCGGCACCTCCTGGGGAGCCTGTGAGGCAGTCCTACTGAAACTATACAAAGCATTCGTTCGCCCCGTACTCAAGCTCGTCCTCAGTGAAATAAATAAAACTAACATGGACAAACTCCAAAGGGTCCAGACCCACGCGTTTTGGGTTGCCCCCAGAGTCCCCTGGGATACCCGAATCAAACTACTTCACGAAAAAGCCGGAATTCCAACCATAGAAGATCGCCTCTCATCTCTAGCTGCCAAAAACCGCGAACGCCTCAGGTACAGCAAGCTAATCTCAGATATTTTGTTTTGTTTGATATTTTGTTTTGTTTATTTACGGTATATAGATAAGGCTTTACAAATCTAATATATTTCTAACCACAGTGAGACATACAAATACATACCACAGGGAGATAACATAGCCAGATTGGCTGTCTACCTGTTATCTCCCACGCAAGAATATTTCAACGCTGCAGCCGACTTCAAATATACTCTAAGGGTTTTAGCGCTTTTCTTTCTTGGGAAGTAAGACGTAAGAATGGTGGGGTGGGCAGGGGTCAGTGGCGGGGAGGTTATCGTGTTAGGTGGATATCTGTAGCGGAAGTTCGGCTCCAAACCTCCCCACAATTAGTTATAGTGTTTCTAAAACTACCAGGACAAAGCAATTTGTGGTCTGACTTGTTAACACTGAGCGAAAAATATAACAAGACTGATTTTAATTTATGGTGATTTTAATGGAGAACATGATATGATGAATGACGATGAGGGTTGCCTTATTCCCACCCATGTTATGCGTTTACACCTAATTCCAATCTAGTGCCCTCTAAATAAATACTAAGTGATACTTAGACAAACTAGAGCCTTAACGCCTTTGTGCAAACAGGCTCATGATTTCCAAACAAAAGCGAAACCGTATGCAGGCCATACTCTTAAGATGGAAAGACCATCTAACCTTATGCAGGTCAATCAGTCTTCTCAATCTGTCACGCCAAGCAATCAAGACAACTCCTCGATACAAATTAACACTCTAGCTGAAGACTGAAAACAAAATCACCCTTGGAAAGTGTTTTAAACACAGTCAAGTTAAACTCTTGGCAAATTAACAAGCTAAAGATACGGAAAGAACTTGGAATAAACTGTTAACTATATAATATATTTTGGAAAATCTTATATGGCAAAATTATTGCTTTAAGTTCGTTAATAGAATTATTATGAGCTAAAACGTACAAAATTAGGAGAGAAATGATGAAAACGTAGGAACAACGTTTTTAAACTTCAACAAATTATTCAGTTATCTCCCTTATTTAATATGACAGGCAAACGCCACTGGTTGCCCGTTGAACATGCAAATATCATGTTCTATACTATTTGCAGGTGCGACAGAGCAGTAATTCCATTACATATCAGTGCTTTTGTGCATCTGCAGAACTGACAGTATAAGTCAAAACCATTTGTCGACGAGACGACCAGACGAAATTATACGTGTGTCATGTAAGATGCTTGCAAGGCCTAAATTGATTATCTGTTGGCCACGTTTCTGGTGTCCCCAAATATTTCACAGTAGTGGCTCAAGTATAAGTCAAGTATAACCGAAAAATTGTGTCTAAATTGCCTATATTTGTCGAGCTTCATCCCATCCATTGGTTATGATGTCACATTCTTAAAGTTGTGCAGTGAACAAAGCAGAAACTCACTGATAATGGTCTAGTGAACTTAATTAGATACATTAGGTCAACCACAAGGCAATCACCTCAGAGGTATTGACAATCTCGACAATATGGATTCTCACATTTGACATTAACTGGATATGAAGACAGCAGCTTTAATGTTAATTTTCTTTTAAATTCATTCCTATTATGGGTATTTCGTAGATCAAGTTCCAGCTCGTTCCATATTTTGGGGAAGTTAAAGATGGGTAACTTATCTAATGATTGTGTTCTGGTTCTACTAACATTAAGTAGTCCTGACTGTCTTGTATTCATTGTCAATATGTTTTGTTCTGTGTTAAAAAATTCTTTAAAAGCAGTTGGAAGTTCGTCTTTTTCCCAATCGAAAACAAAGAGACACGCCTGGAGCTTAAACAAATCATTCACTTTTAGTATTCTATCTTTGTAAAATAAAGGGTCTGTGTGGGCATTATATCTTTTATTATTTATAATTCGAAGAGAACGTTTCTGCATTATTAGCAGTTTCCTGGTAGCTTTAGAATTACCCCATATATGGATTCCATATGCCAGGTGGCTTTGAACAAGTGAGTAGTATAGGGTTTTCATTGCTTAATGCGGCAGTATATTCTTTACTTTATTTAAGGCATAATTGGCTCGTCCTATTTTGGAGCATATTTTTGAGATGTGAGTCTGGTAGGACAGGTTTTCATCAATTGTAATCCCTAGACATTTCAAAGATTTTTCGGGTTGTGTAGCTCCTATTCTGCTGATTTCCTGGTCATGTATAGAGATGTGTATGTCGTTGGGGCATATATTGCGATAGGTAGGGTTAATAATCATGTATTTAGTTTTATTAGCATTCGGGACCAATTGATTTGCAGAACACCACTCGGATATATTGGCTAGTTCATTATTTGTGTGTAGAGCCAGTCCGGCAGTGTCCGATGCAGAAGCATATCCTGATGTATCATCTGCAAATGACAACAGTTCTAATGTTGTTGAGTATCTGGTGTCATTAACATACAAGAGGAATAGGATGGGCCCAAGTATAGATCCTTGAGGAACACCATAAGTTATTTCGACTAGATTAGAGGTTTGTTCATCGTATTTGACATACTGTGACCTATGTGTTAGATAGCTTTTGAACCAGTTATTGCTAACACCTCTAAAGCCGTATTTGTCTAGTTTGGTTAATAGTGTGTCATGATTTATTGTATCAAACGCCTTAGAGAAGTCCAGAAAGAGAGCTAGTGTTTTATCTTTACTGCTTTTATTGTTTTCAAGAGCTATATCTTTTAGTAGTTGCATCACAGGATGTAAAGTACTGTGATTTTTCCGAAACCCATATTGATGATGGTATAGGATATCGAATTTGTCGAAGTATTTTATAATTCTATTCGACATTAATTTTTCTAACACTTTTGAGAAATTAGGTAAGATGCTGATCGGCCTGTAGTTTGTTAACTTTTGTTCATCATTCGATTTATGTATTGGAATTACTTTTGCTATTTTCATCCACTCTGGAAATGTGCCGTTAGTAAATGAATTGTTAATAATGTGTGAAAGTGGTTCGGCTATTACATCGATTGTACGTTTGAGGAGGTGAGTGGTGATACCATCACAATCTTCACTGTGTTTAGATTTCATATGGTTTGTCACATCTACCACCTCAAATGGTGTTGTTGGACTTAGGAAAAAACTTTGTTCAGAAGTAAAACCCGTAAAAGTCTAAGGGTGATTTGTTTGTACTACTTGATTGCTCACTCGTTCGCTTTCCTATACCTGCAAAAAAATGTGTTAAATTCCTGTTCTATTTCGGTTGGATCACTTATTTCGTTTCCGTCATCTTGGACAAAGAAGGTCGGTATTATTGTCGAACGTTTGGCGTTTTTTATGGTTTCATTTAATATCTGCCACGTTTTCCTATGGTTGTCTTTATTTTCTGACAATATTCTCCGAAAATACATCGCCTTACTTTGTTTCTTAATTTTCTCGAAAAGTCTACAGTAATTTTTGTATTTTTTTATATTTTGTTCAGTTGGGGATTTTAGTTTTTTATTATAAAGTTTGGCTTTTTTATGGATGATCTTAAAAGTCCCTTAGACATCCATGGTTGTTTCCTGATAATTTTTTTTTTAAGACGAATATGTTTGAAAGAAAAAGCTTTTTTCAAAGGCCGCTAGGTATATATTACTGAACATTTCGTACGCTGTATTTGGACAATTCACTTCAAAAATTGGGGATAAATCACTTTGTGATAGGAGAATTTTAAAGGTAGCCACGTTATCTTCGTTTATCATTCGTTTCTCAATAGTTATTGGTTTGTGTCTAGTATGAGTATTTACCTCTGTGTAAAATGTACCGAAATGGTCAAATACATCGGCGATGATTATTCCCGATGAAGATGTGGATGGTACATTATTTGAAAAAAGATGATCTATCAAGGTAGCAGAGTGAGCAGTCACCCGCGTTGGCTTAGTAATAGAGGGTAAAAAGCCTTGGCTGAACATAATATCTAAGTACCTTTCGGTATTTGTGTGTGTACCAGATTTGAGTAGATCAATATTGAAGTCTCCCATAATATAGTCTTTTTTATTTTCGTAATTAATTTGATCAGTTATTTCACTTAGTTTAGACAGAAATAGGTCTATATCCGCCTTTGGTGGTGTATTTGGTCTATACACAACACCAATCAGAATTTTAGTGCTGTTTACTTTAATTTCGATGAAGAGGGACTCTATTACGTGTGGAATAAAAACAAACAAGTCATGACGGATGTGAGGAGCAAGCCCCTCTTTGACGTAGAGTCCAACGCCACCACGTCCGTCGTCACCTTCGGGCCGTGTGCTCTTTATTAGGGGATCATAGCCGTCTAATGTATATGAGATGTTAGAGGGTACTTGAAATAGTTCAGTAAGACCGATGATGTCGAAAAAATCTCCGTGCCTTGCATATCGTGTAACAGCATGTTTAAAGGGTCCCAGTGAGCATTAAGACTTTGACAATTTAGATGAAAGATGGAGAATTGATCTGATCGGTTTTTGTGAAGACTGCGAAATTCACTAGGTAGGTAATATTTACAATCAGCTCCAAATTCTCTGAAAGGAGAATCCTCGTTATTGGGCATCTCACACACTCTTGTATTGAAAATATTCATGAAATCGTATTCAACGTTTGTCTGGATCTCGTCCAGAACTACACGACATCTGTGCCAGCCGGCAAAAAAGAAAAAAATCCACATAATAATCACCGTGAGCTATCAATGCTACCTAGGGGCCATCCTGACCGGAGCGGGGGGGGGGGGGGGGGTACCGGTCGGGCATGGGGAGGCCCGATTCAAAGGTTTCGGGCCGCCTGGCTGACTGATCCGCTCCCGCTCACGGCCAGTATGACTCTGACTCTGTGGTCCATACTCAATCAAGATGACCCCTAACCACTAGACTCGCAAGTAGAAATTAAAGCACGGAGGTATCGAGCAGAAAACACCCTCGGGTTTGGCATATGAGCGTCCTTGTCTGCTCTTCTCCGATAATCCTAAATCAAAATTTACCTAATGACGAAGACCCCCATAAGCACTAATAAAAAACGAACCGCAGAGGTAACGAGCAATAAAACACCCTCGGGTGTGGCATATGAACGTCATAGTCTGCTATTTTACCTCAATCTTGATATCAACCTACCTAACTTAATTAACCCATATAAACTAAAGTAGGAATCAAACCTCGGAGGAAACGAGCAGGAAACACCCTCGGGTGTGGCATATAAGCGTCATAGTCTGCTCTCCTCCGATAATCCTAATCTCAATCTGAACTAATCCAATGACGAAGACTCCCATAATCACTAGTAAGAAACGAGCAGGAAACACCCTCGGGTGTGGCACATAATCGTCATGGCCTGCTCCCCTCCCTAAATCTTGATCTCAACCTACCTAATCAAAGTAAGTCATAAAAACTCCAGCAGGAACCAAACCGCGGAGGTAAAGAGCAGAAAACACCCTCGGGTGTGACATATAATCGTCATAGACTGCTCTCCTCCCACAATCCTAACCGCAACTCACTCTATCAAAGTAAGTCAACACTAATCTGATGGCGAAAATCCCCATAATCACTAATAAAACACGTACCACGGAGGTAATGAGCAGGAAACACCCTCGGTTGTGGCACATAATCGCCATGGCCTGCTCTCCTCCCCAAATCTTGTTCTCAACATACCTAATCAAATTAACCCATATAAACTCCAGCAGGAACCAAACTGTGGAGGCAAAGAGCAGGAAACACCCTCGGGTGTGGTATATAATCGTCATAGCCTGCTCTCCTCCCACAATCCTAAACGCAACTCACTCTATAAAAATAACGCAACATGTTAGCATATTTACTGTACTATATATAATCTACTAATTCTATTTTCAGCAGGTACCGACAGATGTTTTGTTTTTGATCGTCCACTTCCCAATAACGGCTATGGATTTACTCTAACCGCTATGGATCATAGCAACCGCTATGAATTATGAACATCCTTCTCTCCATCCCTAGAAGTGGCCATCCACCTCCTGGGAGGCGAGCGTTGGTCCAGCGCCCCACCTGTAATCCCTTTTTGTAAACGCCAGTAGTGCGTATCCAAGTCCCGGCCAAATAGGTTACCATGCAGGCAAGAAAGAAGTTCGGGTCTTCTCTAGGTGGTCCTCGAAAGGGGCCGTTGTTGCTATCTCTTCCCGACCAGATCCAGTCCTGTTAACAGAATTCCACACAGAAGCCAACTCATCCTCCATCATTTGCCTGTGGCAGATTATACTTGCCAATGATGGCCCTCCTCAAAAAGATTATCTAATTAGTGGCAGACTATACTTGCCTGAAAACATCAACACTGCACCCTCGGGAAGAGGTAGCAAGTTTGTTGAGAGGACTCTCTCTCTCACTGGTCCTAACCCGAGGGTAAACATCAATAAGAACATCTGAAGATTTCCACGACAAACTGAACCTTCACAACTCACAAGAACACCGTGTTCCCGGACATCTGCTGAGTACCCTACCTTTTCCTCCTTTGACGCCCATGGACATGCTACGAAAATGAATATTCAACTGCTAACGAGGGTCGTAAGGGGCCTCTCCCACACCGTCCATACGTGCCTTTGGCACGCGAAACCATTTGATCTGAGATGATGCAGACCATCCGAACCCCTAACTAGACCATCCAAACCCCTAACTAGACCACCCAAACCCCTAACTAGAGAAGACAGTTCAACCGTCACAAGTGATAAGGAAAAGACCGACACCTTTGCCGACCTCCTCCAAAATACCCACTTCCCCCACGAAGGGCACGAAAATAATGATACGATTATAAACGCGATCGATGACTTTCTTACTAGTTTCCCGCATATTTACCGCGATCCCTATTTTGACCCTGAACCGGAAGTAGAAGACTATCATGACCTCGTCGCCCCATCACAAATGACGAAATTATAAATGTCAGAAAAAACTGAAAACGCTGTTCCTCACCGAGGGAGATGAAATTAGCTACAAGATTCTTAAACAAACCTCAAACTCATTTCAAGGCTTACAACTCTCTATAACTCATGTGTTACCCATGGTAACTTTCCAAAATGCTGGAAATCAGCTATAGGTCTCATGATACCCAAACCGGATAAAGATCTCTCTCCAATCCAGCCAACTACTGTCCTATCAGTCTCCTTAGCTGTATTGGTAATGTATTGGAAAGAATCCGTACCAATCGGCTAAGAGAACATCTCGAAGATACAAGTCGACGCAGCCGCCCTATTAGATGTCGAAAAAGCTTTCGACTCTGTCTGGCACAAGGGAGTACGCTATAAACTCTCCAAACTGTTAAGGCTTCTCTCCTTCTTCCTTAATGATCGGAAAATCAAAGTAAGGGTCAACGATGAAATGTCTGTCGGCATCCCTTTGGAGGCTGTTACCCCCAAAGGTCCGTCCTCAGCTCCTTTCCTCTACATTATTTATGTAAGTGACCTTCACATCACCCAGAAACGGGTCCAAATCTCACAATTCGTGGATGACAAAGGGCTATGGGACTCCAACAGTCAGTCCTTTTATCTCCAAAAATCCCTTCAAAGCGCACTGGACGACCTCGAAAGCTGGTACGCTGTATGGAGAATTAAACTCAACACAACAAAAACCCAAAGAATCACCTTCACCCGTAGGTTCAAAAACTACGATTTTGATTTCAAACTAAAAGATAAAGTCCTCTCAGAATGCACCAAGGCTAAATTCCTCGGTATTACCCTTTACTTGAAATTAACCTTCACTAAACACACTTACAACTTCGCCACTAAAGCGACCCAACGAATTAATCTGCTAAAATGCTACGAGGAACATCCTGCGGTGCAAACGAAGCTACCCTACACGACAAGACCTAGAAAACAGTCACATAGCACAAAAACACTTCTCTTTTGTCTCTTTCTCCTATTTTTTTTAAACTTTTCTTTTCTTTTCTCTCTTTCCCCCACTAAAATTATACAAAGTATTCGTTCGCTCTGTACTGGAATACGGGGCTATTGTCCTTAGCGATACACATCAAACTAACCTCAGTAAATTTCAAAATGTCCAAAATCAGGCACTCAGAATTGCCCTTCGTAATACCCCAACGAAACTACTCCACGATTGGGCCGACATCGCAACCATTGAAGACCGCTTAGCCACTCTAGCTGCCAAAAACCGGGAACGATTCAAGGACAGCAAACTAATATCCACACTAAACGACATCTGTGCTAGTCGGCAAAAATTCTAAGAACATAAAAGTATGAAGTCCAAACTCAACTCAGCCACCCAGGGCCAGATTGGCCGAGAGTGGACCGGCCGGGCCAGGCAGACTTGAACCAAATTGGAATCAGGTCAGCCAGGCGCGCCCGATTCTGGAACGCGCATGATCGGAACGACCCTTAGGTCAAAATTCACCTCCCGTTCAAAACTGACCCCCAATTAATGAATAAATAAAACTCATCTATGAAACAGTAAATGTACCTCACCTAAGAGTGTGATACGCCATTGTAGCTGACTGCATTCGTGGAAATTAAATCCAAACTCCTTAAAAGCGACCCTTTCAAAGATAGCAAACAAATACCGTCATCTGTGCCAGTCGGTAAAAACTGAAAATCAAAACAAATAAACCCGCCCTTGTATCAGGTGGGTCGGGGGCCGACCGGGGCGGCTGGGCCATGCTAGACTGGACCCATGAGATCCAGTCTGGCCTGGCACTGCTGCCTGGACCTGGCCCCCGACCGGCCTGACACAGTCTCTCCCCTCTCAAACCGATTCTCTGATAAATAAATAAAAAACATCTCTGCGTGAAAGCAGCAAACACCCTCGGGTGTGGCATATTAGTATTGCAGACTTCTCACCCCGCATCCCCTCCACTAACTATCGAATAGGTAAATGAAAGACATCTACTCTCCTAAAACCGATCCCCTAATAAATAAATAAAAACATCTCAGCGCGGAAGCAGCAAATACCCTCGGGTGCGACATATAAGGATCATAGGCTGCTCATCCCGCATCTACCATAGAAGTAAATGAAAGAAATCTCCTCCCTTAAAACCGACCCTCCAATAAACAAATAAAAAACATCCCAGTGCGGAGAGCGGAAGCAGCAAAAACCCTCGGGGGTGGCATATAAGGATCATAGCTGCTCACCCCGCACTCCTCCGCTAACTATCAAAAAGCAAATAAAAGACATCACCACTCCTGAAGCCGATCCTCTCATAAATCAATAGAAAAACATCTGATGCAACGCGGATGCGCGGAAGAGGCAAACACCCTCGGGGGTGGCATATAAGGATCATAGCTGCTCACCCCGCACCTCCTCCGCTAACTATCAAAAAGCAAATAAAAGACATCACCACTCCTGAAGCCGATCCTCTCATAAATCAATAGAAAAACATCTGATGCAACGCGGATGCGCGGAAGAGGCAAACACCCTCGGGTGTGGCATATAAGGATCGTAGGCTGCTCACCGCGCATCACCCCCGCCAACTATCAAATAAGTAAATGAAAGACAAGTTGGCGCGGAAGCAGATATTATATCCTCTGCAGGCTGCTCCCTAATCCAATCAGAACCACGGCCTCCAACATAAGCCGTACCATAGATTCACCCAGGGAAGGGCACCTGGCGGATGGAAAGTGGGGGGGGGGGGGGGGGGGGGGGGCACTAATCATGCACATACCTCTTTATTTACAGCCACACCAGTGACACAGAATGGACAGACACGAATGAGACAAAGCACACCCGACCACCCAACAACCAGACCGACTCTCAGCACCACCCCGCGAACAGGCAATAACTACCAACAGAAGAGCTTGAGGCAGACTATACTTGCCAATAATAGCTCCAACGTATAACTAGTGGCAGACTATACTTGCCAGAAGACACGGCAAGACACGACACGACAAGGCCTAGCAAACAGTCACATAGTACAAACACACTTCTCTTTTGTCTCTTTCTCCTATTTTTTAAAACTGTTCTTTTCTCCTCTCTCTTTCCCCCAATGACGCCATGATAATACAATAACCGTTATGGACATGCATTAACCGTTATGGAGTCTGATCATCCTTCACTCCATCCCCAGAGGTTGTCGACCATCTCCGGGGAGGCGAGCGTTAGTCCTGCATCCTTCCTTACCCTTTTTGTAGACGCTACTTGTGCACATTTAGGTCCCGGCCAAATAGGTTAACACGCAGGCCTGCCCCCCGAACCAGGGAAGGTCGGGTCTTTCTTTGTGTGGCACCCCGAAAGGGGTCGTTGGTTGTGAAAGCTGCTTGACCTTCGAAGCCAAAAACAGCTCATCCTTTCCAAGAATTGTCAGAGGCAGACTACACTTGCCAATAATGGCCTCAGAAACAAAAACAAGTGGCAGATTATACTGGCCTGAAGACCCTACCCCAGCACCCTAGGGGAGAGGTAGCACCTTTGTCGAGAGGACCCCCTCTCACGCTAGTCCTCTCCCGAGGGGAGGATAACCTCAACTAGAACATAAAGAAGGACGCCAAAGCCTTCTCCCTCAGCTTTTCCTCCTTTGCTGTCGGCTGCTATGGAAGTGATCTGCGGTAAAGTTCAATCCAAAACCTCAAAGATGTGTCGAAAGGGGCTTGCTCTGAACCGTTATGGACCATTCATACTATCTCCGTTATGGATTTTCTATCATTTTTAACTCCATCCCCGGGGTGGTCACCCACCCCTGGGAAAGCGAGCTTTGGTCCTGCATCCCACTAATGGCACTTTTTGTAAACGTCCCAAGGATGCACTTTTGCCCCTGTCAAATAGGTTAACAAGCAGGGTCTTTCGTTTGATGGTATCCTGAAAGGCGCCATTGGTTGTGAAGGTTGCTTGACAGTTGCCTACACGACGAAGCCAAAACAGCTATTCGTCTTCAAGATAAGGTTCCGCTCCACAAGTTTCCAGGCATTTCCAAAAATGACATGCCATGCACTCACTTCAAATGCAACTATTCTGTAACTTAGCTATTACCTTCTCCACCAACTCTTATGCCACTAGATTTCGCACTACACTCAAATTGGCACAACCTTTTAATAAGAAAATTACTTTTGCAGACAGAGCTTTTAGCTATGTTGGCCCAAATCTTTGGAATTCCTTGCCAGGTTACATAAAAATAAGCCCAGATCTGAAAACATTCAAAAAACTATTAAAACAATATCTTTTTAAGAAAGTTTTCAAAATTCACCACACTTCTGTTAACTGAATACTTCTTTTATCATCCTTTAAATATGTATGTGTAATGTTTAAATATGTTAAATGTGTATTATATGTTTCTGTGAAGCGCTATAGAATGTGGCCCTGTCCCTAATTATTCGGGGCTGTTGTACAAATTTGAGCGCTATACTAAATGTCTGATGTAATGTAATGTAATGTAATGTAACCCATAACATGTAGTACATTTTCCAAAATCCACTAAAAACTTACAACACTATCTGACTAAGCAGAAATAAACAATCTGAATGTGGGTGAAATAATTTATTGCCAATGGCAAGACTTCAACCAGCAAAATAGCATAAAAAATGCCAATGCCAGTCATTTTAGCCACCCAGCAGCCTCAAAAGCTGAATTTTCCCACTATCCCCACTCACCTTACCCTGGGGCATATAACCCCCTGTTTCTAAAATGTGAAAAAACATTCCCTGTTTCCGTCTCATTTTAGTTACATGCCTAGTTAACAAACCCTTGTAAAAATGGCATTTAAAAAAAATAGCCAATTTTTCGAAGCCACCGTTTCCCATAATTCATCTGGTAATTTACCCCAATGCATCAGACTCCAACTTTGGGACCAAAACTTCAAATTCTCATGTCAAACAAATAGCCTTATGTAATCATATATCTGATACTAAAAATATATCTCCAATTTATATGTCATTAGTTTCACCATATGCCCTATTGTTAGAATTTTATGTGCAATAGTGCGAAACTGCAGAGCGGAACCTTAAGAGAAAACAAGAGTGATCTCCCCTTGGATTTCACTCAGGCAAAAGAATCTGGAGTCTATCCTGAGTTGAATGAACAAAAACCACAAGTCTCTATTTTCAACCAGTAAAAAGAATCAGCATGGTCTTTGTGATTGCCGAATAGCTTTTGTGGGCAGTTTTTGCCTGATTTCCACAACCACACCATACCACACATTCTCAAGCCCCACATTGCTCTGAGCCACTGGAAATAACATTTTATTATTACCACCAGCTACATTGACTACCCATGTCCTGTCAATAGCACTGTTAAATAATACAGTCAAAACGTAAAACAATAAGCAGTAACAACCATTGGTTTGGGGTGGGGTGGGGGGGGGGGGGTGCTCACCCGATATAAAAGGGCAAACAGCTTAACGGACGGATGACACACGGACAAGACACCAGTGACCAAAATAAAAAGTAGACACCATGACTGCAATTCTGTGGTGAATAATAACAACCAGGCTGTTCATAATTGCATAGATCATCATGAATACAGAGCTCAGTGTTTAGGAAATGCAGTGCTCGACCTTAATGTGTTTTTGAAACTGGACGCAAAATCAAAAAACAATAATGAAATTAGGATACATCAACAAATTTCTTAAAATTTCCACTTATTTCCTTCCAATTGTGCGGAGATGTCACTTGATGAATGTTAGCTATCACTGACAATTGCACACAAACCAGAAATAATAAAAGCTTTTTTAAACAATGGTGTATTTAGAACTCAAAACACAAATAAAGAACTTCCTGGTTCAAGAGTTGACACTGACAACAAAATGCTTTTAAGGTTCCGCTCCACAGTTTTCCAGGCATTTCCAAAAATGACATGCCATGCACTCGCTTCAAATATTATGTAACTAAGTTATCTAACCCTTAACATGTATTACATTTCCCAAATCCACTAAACATACAACACTATCTGACTAAGCAGAAATAAACAATCTGAATGTGGATGAAATAATTTATTGCCAAAGGCAAGACTTCAACCAGCAAAATTGCATTAAAAACTCCAATACCAGTCATTTGCAGCCACCCAGCAGCCTCAAAAGCTGAATTTTCCCCACTGCCCCACTCACCTTACCCTGGGGCATATGACCCCCTGTTTCTAAAATGTGTAAAAAAAAATTCCCTGTTTCCGTCTCATTTTTTAGTTACATGCCTGGTAACAAACCCGTGTAAAATTGACATTTAAAAAATAGCCTATTTTTCGAAGCCACCGTTTCCCATAATTCATATAGTAATTTACCCCAATGCATCAGACTTCAACTTTGGGTCCAAAACTTCAAACTCTCTTGTCCAACAAATAACCTAATGTAATCATATATCTGATACTGAAAATATATCTCCAATGTACATGGCATTAGTTTTACCATATGCCCTATTTTTAGAATTTTACCCCTGTGCAATAGTGCGAAACTGTAGAGCGGAACCTGAGCCAAAGGCAGACTATACTTGCCAATAACGGCCCCATAAAACAACACGACGAAACAAGTGACAGATTATACTTACCTGAAGACACCATCCCATCACCCTCGGGGAGAGGTATCACCTTTGTCAAGAGGACCCCCTCTCACACTGGCCCTCATCCGAGGGTGGGTGGGTGGGGGGGGGGGGGGGGGGGGGTAAAAATTAATCGAAAACATCAAGATAAACACCAAAGCATATTCCCCCAACACTTCCTCCTCTGCCGTTTCCCGCCATGGTTGTGATCTGCGGAAAACTTCAAATTCAAAACATCGTAGGGTCGAAAGGGGCTTGCGCCAAATCGCCCCTGTGCGCTTTCGACGTGCGAAACGATTCATTCATTCATATGATGCAATTCCTCTTATTACACAGGTCCTAGTCACCTTCCATTTCGAGGCTGTCGAGGTCTGACCCCACTACCCTACCATTATTGCGCACACTAAAATCATTCCATTTCGAGGCTGTCGAGGTCTGACCCCACTACCCTACCATTATTGCGCACACTAAAATCAAATAAGATTTTGTCAGACCTTTATCTGAGTATAATTTCATTACAGTCTGGTGATATTGAACCAAATCCCGGTCGTTGCTCCACCAGGTCACACATAGATGAAAATAATTTGAAAGTTATTCACCTCAATATTCAAAGCTTAAAGCCGAAGTTAGTTATTATCGAAATCGAGACCTCGCCCAATGATATCTTCTTTTTTTTTTCTTTTATTCAGATCTTAGGTTCTTATTTACAAGCAAAAGTACATTTTTTTCTATGGTTAAATTTCACCGAAAATTATTTTACATAATACAAAAATAGCAAAGTTAAAAAGTTAAGTATTCCTTTGTAGTGATATGGGGTTTCCTTTGAAGCTGCACAATAGGGAGTGGGGTGTCTAAAATATGATGATGCAAGATACTGCCGTGTGTGTTTTGCAAGCGATTCAGGGTCTTACATGCATATAACATAAACATACAAGTACAAGTATATAATTACGTCTGTGCATTTCTGTCGTTGTGTATAAACTCCATTGTCGCAACCTCTCTATTTCGACAAAAATTGAAGGATTGGTTAAGTTGTGACCGTATAACGATATCTGTAATGACTGTTGTAAATTGGTTATGCGATTTTTGTGGAGGGAGGCCTCATTTAACTGGTCGAGTGCTAGAAGCCACTATCGAGGCTTTCAGAAAAACAAGCGAGTACCGGTGCAAAAGCCAGCATTTTGCTTTCTTATGTTTCGTAGTCAGTCAAGTGCAAATACTATTTTGTTTGTGTAATTTGTTTTATTCCAAGTTACTGGTGAGTGTTCGTGGAAACTCTTCTATAACTTTTCATAAACTATATTTGAACACCAAGTTCAGACCACCCAATCATATCTTGGCGTTTACTGAAACATGGCTGCAGAACAACGATTCCACATCCGATATATACTACTCAACGTTTGCTAAGCACCACGTATATCCAACAACCTGTTTTGCGTTTTAGTTGAAATATTGTTATGAAAAGTGTATATATTTTTTATCTAATTATATCTTTAATGATTTAAGTAGAGAAATTAATATTTTGTTTGTGTTTGACATTCTTTTTTAGCTTTTGAATACGATAACCATGGAAAATGACTTATATTGCTAAAAGAGAAAATGTTTCAAATTTGCCAAAATATTGACCGAGCGAACTGGTATAGGTTCAGTATCGAGTATGAGACCCATTATTGTTAAGTACAGCTTGGCAACGCCTTCTCGTGGTCCAAATCAGGTTTCAGATGGTCCTTTGTGGGATGTTTTCCATTCTTGGACCAGCATGGCACCAAGCTCTTGGACACTTCTTGGTTGGAGTGGACGGGCTGAAATTGCAAGCTGCAACCCATTCCAGACATGTTCGATTGGATTGAGGTCAAGGGATCTTGCTGGCCAGTCCATAGGTTCAATCCCCTCCCTCTTTCGGTACTCCCGGACAGCATGGGCAACATGAGGACGGGCATTATCGTTCATCAGAATGAATCTACGACCCACTGTACCTGCATACAATCTGACGTAGGCAACCAGGATCTCATCAATATACCGCTGTGCAGTCAATGTACCACGGTCACGGACACAGAGCTCTGTACGTCCATCCTAGCTGATTCTGCCCCAAACCATTATTGACCCTCCACAATAGCGGTCATGCTCAGCCATGTTGGCTGCATGGAATCGCTCTCCTGGTCTTCTCCATACCCTAGATCGCCTATATGTGTTGTCTAGGCAGTACCTTGACTCATATGTGAAATTGCAAGCTGGTCCATCCAACGTGATCCATAATCCATTCATATCGTGCCTGGTGGTGGTTCTGGGACAGCGGAATGCAAATACATGGTCTTCTCGATCGGAGACCACCTTCGTGCCACCTTGCCCGGATAGTCTACGTCGAAACATTTACCTTGGATGCATTCTGAAGGTCACAGCGAAGCTGTGTTGCTGTGGCAAAGTGGTTCCTACGGGCCTGAATGATCAAAAACCGGTCTTTAGCTGCAGATTTTGCTCTGTCTCTGCCACCACCATGGTGACCATGCCGTCTGGCTGGTGTGCCATACTGCTGGAATCTTGCCCAGGATCTGGTGATCACTGTATGGTGCACACCAAGGGCTTCACCAACCTGACAATGGGTTGCCCCTTGTTCCACCATCTCTACAGCCCACCACATTTCTGCTTCAGACAAATGTCCTCTTACATGGTGGATGGTGGAGCAATGGGCTACCCATCGTCAGGTTCCTGAAGCCCTTCGTGTGCACCATTCGGTGGTCACCAGAGCCTGGACAAGATTTCAGCAATAGGGCACACCAGTAAGGCGGCATGGTGGTGGCAGAGACAGGGCAAAATCTGCAGCTAAAGACCGCTTTTTGATCATTCAGGCCCATAGTAACCGCTTTGCCACAGCAACCCAGCTTCGCAATGACCTTCAGAATGCATCCGGGGTAAATGTTTCGACGCAGACTATCCGGGCAAGGTTGCACGAAGGTGGTCTCCGATCGAGAAGACCATGTATTCGCTGTCCCAGAACCACCGCCAGGCACGATATGAAAGGACCACGGACCACGTTGGATGGACCAGAGAAGATTGGCGACCTGTTCTTTTTACAGATGAGTCAAGGTACTGCATAGACCACACAGAGAGGCGTTCTAGGTAATGGAGTAGACCTGGAGAGCGATTCCATGCGGCCAACATTGCTGAGCATGACCGCTAATGTGGAGGGTCAATCATGGTCTGGGGCGGCATCAGTTGGGATGTACGTACAGTGATAATTGTTCTTGAACGTGGTACATTGACTGCACAACGCTATATTGATGAGATCCTGGATGTCCACGTCAGATTGTATGCAGGTGAAGTGGGTGATAGATTCATCCTGATGGGCGATAATGCCCGCCCTCATGTTGCCCATGCTGTCAGGTAGTACCGACAGAGGGAGGGGAGTGAGCGTATGGACTGACCAGCGAGATCCCCTGACCTCAATCCAATCGAACATGTCTGGATTGAGTTTCAGCTTGCAATTTCAGCCCGTCCAGTTATTTATTTATTTATTGGTATTTAAGGGGCCCGTCAAGTCCAGCCAAGAAGTGTCCAGGAGCTTGGTGCCATGCTGGTCCAAGAATGGAACAACATCCCACAAAGGACCACCAGGAACCTGATTGGATACATGGGAAGGCATTGTCAAGCTGTAATTAACAGTAATGGGCCTCATACTCGATATTGAAGCCATACCAGTTTGCTCCGTCAACTTTTTGGCATATTGAAAAATTTCCTCTTTTACCAATAATATCCATTTTCCATGGTTATCGTTTTCAAAAGCTAAAAAATAATGTCAAACACAAAAAAAATCTTAATTTTCTGTACTTAAATCATTAAAGATATAATTAAATAAAAAATAGATATACTTTTCATTACAATATTTCAACTAAAACGTAAAACAGGTAGTTGGATATACTTGGTACTAAGCAAACTTTGAGAAGTATATAAACGTAAATGAAATGAAGTCGTATCAGCTATCAGGAAGGCAAAATCATCGTATATTTCCAAAGTCCAAACAACATTAAGAAGCAGCAACACGTCATCTTCACTGTGGTGGGAGACACTCAAAACGCTCATCTTCACAAACAAAGCAGTAGCGGTCCCAACTCTTGTTCACCTAAATAAAATGTATTCCTCTAATGTTGAGAAAGCTGAGGTCTTAAATGAATACTTCAGTTCTATCTCAACAGTTGATGACACAAACGCTTCCCTATCCAGTTCTGCATCTAATGTCCCACAAGTTATTGATAGTATCACTTTACAATGTAGTGAGATTTTCGAAGCCATGAAATCATTAAGGGTATCTAAGGCGTCCGGTCCCGATCTTGTCAGCGAGCCTCTTCCCAAAGAGTGCAAATCATCCTTTTGTGAGCCTCTCACAATCTTGTTCAATGTGCTATTGAATAACTCGTACTTTCCTCTACTGTGGAAAAAAGGCAAATGTATCCCCAATTTTAAAAAAAACAACCCTCAAACTCAATTGCTAATTATCGTCCGATATAATTGCTTAGCTGCGTGGGTAAAATATTTGAAAAATGTGTTTTCAAACGGTTGTGGCAGTTTTTGATCGATAATAATGTACTTAGTCAAATTCAATCAGATTTTACGCCGGGTGACTCGACGGTCCTCCAATTGACCGACCTATATGATGAATTCTGTCAAGCTCTTGCTGAGGGCAAGGAGGTTAGGGTAGTTTTCTGCGACGTTAGTAAGGCTTTCGACAAGGTATGGCACGTTGTCTTATTCAAAAAGCTGGAGAGAGTCGGCGTCGCATGTGAACTACTGTCGTTCCTAAAATCATATCTTTCGGATAGGTCACAACGGGTAGTAATAGGATCCGATGCCTCAACATGGAGACCCATTAATGCTGGTGTTCCGCAGGGCTCAATACTCTACCCTATACTGTTTTTAATCTACATCAACGACATTACCGAAAACTTATTCAGTAATATACTTCTACTTGATAACGATAACGATACTTCCTTGTATTTAATAGTAGAGAATCCTGAGCACGCCTCGACATTAATCAACCAAGATTTGGCTACAATCGAACATTGGGCCAAGACATTGCTGGTTGAGTTTAATCCCCATAAAACAGAGAGTATGTTCATATCGCGTAAAACATCCCTGATGCCACCACCTCCCCCCCCCCCCCCCCCCCACACGCACACTATTCTTTGGTAAAACGCCGATGTCTGAAGTAAAAAATCACAAACACTTGGGAGTCATATTAAACAGTTCTTGTACGTGGGACGATCACATTGACCACATCTGTTCGATTGCTTGGATTCGTTTAGACTTATCAAGAAAGTAGAAATTCAACCTTGATCGTGACGTCCTAGAAAAAAAATTATTTGCCTTTGTCAGGCCATTACTTGAATATGCGGATGTTGCCTGGGACAACTGTTCTGCAGCCAAAGCTGAAGAATTAGAGAAAAGACAGATTGCAGTCGCGAGAATCATAACCGGGGCAACAGTTAGTTGCAGTAAGCGTCTACTTAATACCGAAACACGCTGGGAATCTTTTACAAGAAAGATGTAGCAAACACAAATTGTTACAATATTTCAAAATGTACCATCGTATGTCGCCCCCGTATATTGCCAACAAGGTCCTTCCAATCATGTCATCATCAAATTTATCGCAAAATCTCCGGTCATGTAACAACCACAGAATTCCTTTCTGTCGGACACAATTATATCAGTCTTCCTTCAGCCCCAGCGTTACGAAGCAATGGAACAGCCTGCCCATGTCTGTGCGTGAAAACTCTTCACTGCCCAACTTCAAGATATTTTTAAAGCCGGGAACCAAAATTTAATGCCTCCTAAGTTTTATAGTGGTGCAAAGTCCCGCAAAGCTCAAATTTACCACACCAGGTTACGTCTGGGTTGCAAAAGCCTCAATTCCCGCCTGTATTCAAATCACCTGTCGCCTACCTCTTTATGCCAGTGTGGGGTGTGTGCGACCGTGGAACACTGTCTTCTCCACTGCCCAGTCTTCACAAATGCTCGTGATAATTCCATTAAGCTACTACCATTCCCAATTGACGTACCAAAGCTTCTTTTCGGATCTGAATTTTTGAAAAACCAGGAGAACCAGCTTGTTTTGAAGTGGTTCCTGACTTTATTTTATCAAGTGAACGTTTTCACTAACTGTGAAAATCGCATTTCTTCAAAGATGAATCTTCCTCTGCTCTCTTTTACAGTCATTTTCTGTGTCGAGCACACTGTAAAACACCTCTACCCTCGCCCCATAACCAAGTAAAGTGCATAGGCTGCATATATTAATAATTATCACGAATATATAGGCAATATACATCGTGTTCAAGCTGGTTTCTCTGTCCTTTCTTGTCTCACTTCCCTTTACTCTTTTTTCCATCTTTCTTATTTTTCTCACATTCATGGTTTAAGCAATATCAGATATACTCGCCATATGTTCTGACAACTCACGTTTAATTTCTTATGCTTCAAGCTAAGTTTGCTTAAACTTACTGGCCGGGGCATCGCTCTCATACACTGTTGTGTTCATGGATGCGATGCCCCATCCAGTTAGCTGGGCACCTGCCCAGACTATATTATAATTTTGAATATGGGCCATGACCTTAGGTAGCTTTGGACAAGTTTAAGTAGTGTCTCCTACCACCTCAGATAATTGCTATATTTCATGGTTCAGGGAGATGACGCACATAAGCTTTCTGCTTTTTGTCAAATCACTCTATTATTCTGATACTCTACATTGTTGAATGAATGAAAAGTTTCAGCACGCCGAATGCGCACAGGGACGATGTGGGTCTGAAATCCCTTGCGAACCGAATAATTTTATTTGCTTATGAATAAAGGACAGACGGAAGCGAGGGTCAATAATCTTATTTGATTTCAGTATGCGCACTGATAGTAGATACGTACTGGGGTCAGACGCCCGAGAACCTCAAACTGGAAGGTGACTTGAAATTGTGCATAACTACAGGAATTCTGCTCCGTGTTTTACTTAGAAACGTGAGGATATTTATGGCAATACTGAAACCGCAGTTTGATGGTTGTTTAGCAAGAAGAAAAATAAACCCAAACAGTCGCTGGTTTGGGAGTAGTCCCAGCATATTATCCATCACGGTTATAGAAAAAGAAAAAAAAATCCACCAATATGTGGTTTAAAAGCTGGGAGTCATCCATCAGCCTCAAAGAAAGGGTGGATGCTGAACCTTGGCTATCTGGCCTGCCTTCAGGGGAACAGATGACGGGGTGATGGGGAAAAAAATAAAAACTTCATACATTCACAGACACACATCCAAAACAAAAGCCCTTAAAAGGGCTGTTACATCTTTATTTGCGTGTTTATTTATTTAAAATGTACACTGGTCCCAACCAGGCAAGCTTGTTTCAGTCATTGCGTGGTGTTTGGTGGTTTCCTCTCTATGTTAACGGGAAGCTTTGATCACCTGCCAGTGAAATAATGGAATTTTAATGTTCGTTGTTGATTGTATTTTACATAATCTCATCTTCGCATATAGTTCCACGACCCACTGGGGACTTTCAAACTGTTTCCTTGTATTTTATATTAAAATTTTATAAAATGTATTTAGTATTATTTCAAAGTCTCGAGGTCCGAATCGTCCACCTTGATGTCCGAATCGTCCACACTTGAGGTCCGAATCGTCCAATCAGGGTCCGAATCATCCAGGGTCCGAATCGTCCACGTCGAAACATCTGGTATTCAAACGTGTTTCGCCGAGACTTCACAGCGAATCAAGGATTATTTAAAGAAACTCAGGTCCGAAATGTGACTTTTTAAACGATCTCTTGGAAACTATGGTTTCTATATCTTACTAACACCATTGAGTTTATTGTGATTCGCGATCAAAATAATATGAGCGTTAACCTCTCCCACTGCACCAGTTGGAATTATTCTCTTATTAAGGAGTAATGACTGGTGCTTCCTTAACAACGGGCTTATTATTGGACCGATTTTGATACAGTTTTATACAAGGTTAACTCGTTAGTCAGGAACTAAACTGAGACGTTGGCAGCCAGATCACGCGATCACCAACACATTCAGAGTGCATGCTTAGCAACGGCTTAACTACAGTCGGCCAGAAATAAAATGATAGATATCGAAATCTGCTAACACCTTTGGCAGAAACTAATTAAACAAAGTGAGAAGCATACCATGCGGTCCGCATAACAGCCGATGTTCTTATTTAGCAAAAGATTAATTAGTGTGGGACCTTGGGGTAACTTAAGAAACATGTTCACATTTAATCCAGCAACTAAAGCAATCAACGTGTAGCCTTAGCAATGTATTAACTAATAGATAGGTTTTGACGCCATTCTACCTTTAGAACTAAAGTTCAACTTCAGCCAGAAATGAAACTAATAGCTATAGTGTTGCAGCAATGTCAGATGCTTTCTTAGTAGTCCGCTAACTACTGGGCAGACTTTCACAAAAAGCTTCCCCAACCCCAACATCTGAAATGAAAAGTTCTACGCTCCTGGTTTGGTCAGCGGCGGATGAAGTTTGGGGAGACGGGGTAGGGGTCTAATGGTGTCTTTAAAAAGTCCATGTATTCATCGTGGAACACTTGATTTATTCTTAGAGCATTGATTTTTCCAAACACCCCTGCTACTGACCCCACACACAGTTTATCATAGAGTGGGCTGCACTCATTGACATCTCTACGTCCTGATCCAGGTGTCCCGTTGCTTGGAGCCTAAGTGAACCTTTGTTAAGTCGAAGGTGTCTCACCGACTAGAAAAGTATGGGTCTACTCTTAAATGATTTTGTTTTTTAACACAAAAACGAAATATCTTCATACGTCAAATCGCCCCCGGGTCAAGTCGCCCCCACATATATTTCTGGGTCAAGTCGCCCCTAGTTTGAGGCGAGTTGACCCACTTTTGGTCGACTTTTGGTATACAGTGAAGGTTATTCTTATGCAGTGAAGGTAAGCCATTCATCTTAAACGTAACATCGTTATGATACGCGATCACAATCTACAGCGCGATCTCGATTTCCCATACGTGAATTACAATCTTAAATTTTAACACTATTGTTAATTTCTTATATTTATATAACATTTATAACAAAATAAATTATATAAACCACTGATAAATATTGATGCAAATTATGAAATGAATAGTTGTATATATTTTATTATGTTTTAGTTTTAATAAATAAAAAGGATGTACATATTTGTTATTATGTTCTAGTTTAAATAATTAAAAAATACGTATTTAATCAGACCAGTCTTACGTTGTTATTATTATGTCTACCCAGTCCAACACTTTTTTTTTTGGGGGGGGGGGGGGCGACTTGACCTGATGTGGGGGGGGGGGGGGGGTGCGACTTGACCCGATGGCGACTAGACCCGGTGGCGACTTGACCCGGTGGTGACTTGACCCGTTCCCATACGTAACACAGTTGGTCTTTGCAGTGTGATGTAAGCGCCCCTTTTGCACTGTTTTCTCGTTTTAAACTATAATTTATTTTTCTTAAGAAAGCAGGTTCAGCGAACACGGATATTCCGATAACCAATAAAACGCTATCCTTATATATAGTAAATTTACAAAAAACATTATGATAGGTAAAGGGCATACGCAATGAACAGTACTTCACGGTAATGTATTCTGGGCCAATCAGAAACCGAAAAATCGGTTAAACTGCTAAACAGGTTATTCTCATGGTTTCCGCAGTTACAATAACAACATTTCATTCTTATCTATTGTTGATGGTTAGCGTCATTTGCTGTCCGAAACAAATTTTCTCCGCGCCCTGTCACCATAATCACCATAATTCGTACTATGAGGGTTCTATACCTATATGCATAAAGGTCTTTCGTTTTCCGTGTAAATTCGTGATACAGGAAGTTTGAATGGTGCACGACGTAAACAATGGCTTTGGGACAAACACAGAGATCAAAAAGTAGAGGTTAATACTTAGCTTTTTAAACGTTGCATTGGTGTAGTTTCATCTTTCCAAAGCAAAAATACCACCAACAATGTGAATATGCTCATTTACCCCCAAAACAAATACTCCAAACATGGACTTTTTGAGAAATGAATAGCAGTGATGTTTGATGTTCCAGTTGAAACGTGTGTTGACATGTCACTTGGAACTTGAAATGTCGGTGTCGACCGTCTCGGGTGCGACGAATTACCACATAGAACTACATAGATACCACATAGAACTACATAGAACTACATAGATACCACATAGATACTACGTAGACCTTAAAAGTGAAAAAAATAGTTATAAAAGGGACATTGAACATTTAATTGCCGAAAATATAAGAAATTGTTGTTGTTAGAGTGTTCAGTCGTGTGACGTCATCGCGTAGTCACTGTGAAAATTTCCAATTTTTCAACTTCAATTGCTTGTAAAAAAATAAATAAAAATTGTTGATGGTCACAAAGCAACACGTTTGTTAATAAAATATCCATGAACAAGTGGGTGTACAAGAAATTCTATAATTTTAAGTATTTTCGTTTCGCGAGACGTTTAAACTCAACGAGTCGACATTTTCTCGCATTTCGCATTTCTGACCCGCGTTTTTTGTAAACAACGGATTTACCCCTCTCGTGCTTATGACGATTTCCGCTGGAGGATACGTCATATACAATTAAATGAGGCACACAATGGGATTCCTGAGACTTTGCTCTTTATCACAGGGTACCGTACTTTTCGAATCGTCAATTTTTTACCATTTTTCTGACGCAATAAAGTTTTTGGAACGATTTTTCCACGTAAAAAAAATATTTATCAAAAAGTACGGTACCTGGTAATGATATTTCGAATATGTTCTTTTCATTTATGAAGGTTTTAAAGTGATACACCCAAGCACCTCCAGCGGAAACTCCGCCAAAAATTGTTGCTACTTTCGAATTGACCCACTTTTACGTCACGCGGAGGTTCTTGTGTTCTAATTTCATCAGGGAAAGACCGTTTGACGTCTTCGGGTTATGATTGCAAGATAAAATTATCAACATGCACGCAGTTTGGATACACGTTTTTCTTTGAATATAAAATTAAATCAGTAAATAGTTCATGACTTTGATTCATTTTAAAGATATATTATTTTAAGGAAAAAATGAGACAGACCAGAAGGTGAAACTCGTGTCGTTTTTGATCAGTCACCGAGTCCGATCAAACAACACGCAGTCTCCAAGTGTTTTCTCAGACTCAATTTCAGTTTTCAGGCGACCAGGTAAACAGGCCAGCAAAATATAACGACGCAACAAAAGTTATTAATTGCATAAATTTGATACCAGGCAGTTTTACATCCACTGATACTGAATTCATCTTTAATCTGGTCCCACACGTTTTTACATAAAGTTTAACAAATAGTCGGTATCTGGAAAACTTGTGATGGAATCAAAATGCCGCACTATTAAAAATTGCAGAAAAGACCACATAAACTTAAGCAATAACTTTTTAACATTCTAATGTACTTAAAAATACAACCATGGATTTGGGTTCACAGGGAAGTTGGGGATGCACCCCCAAACCTTTTCCAACCCACATGGAACTGGGAGGGGGGGGGGGGTGTTGAATGAGTATATTTCTTGTGCTCCCCCCCCCCCCCCCCCTCAAAATTTGTAGGCCTTCTTGCAAATACAACCAGTGATATGGTTATTTTGGAGGTGGTGTGTGGGTATCTGATGCCCCACCCAGATCCCATCACAGATTCCTGAGTATGAAAGTTCTGAAGCTTAAAAGTGGTAAAAAAGTCAGAATTTTTTACTAACTCTGAAAAATTGGAAAACAATCTTCTCTCACTATAAAAATTTGAAAACAATTTTTTCTCACTGATAACAATTCAACATGATTTGGAAATAGTCAAACACAACAAGAAAAAATGCAGTCAGAAATTCACACTTCCAAAACCATGAGAAATATTGGAAAGGGGTAATAGCATTCACCTTGCTTTCCAATTGTTAATTGTAACTACTGAGAGCACTGTTAGAAAATCTCTGGGTGGGTGGGGGCTAATAAGGGATAAACTGGAATTACACAAGGCCATAAAAAATATAAGGGGTAGTGGCAGGTAACTAGATTTTGGGTGAATAGTAATTACTGTGAACACTAATTGGAAAAATATTGGCTGTGTGTGTGTGTTGGGGGGGGGGGGGGGGGGGGGGGTGCTGAAATTTTGCAGGACCATAACAAATATAATTGAAAAGAATGTTATGAGGGTGGGCAACAGGACTTTCACCAAATTGTAATTATTAGTGTCATAAGTAGAAAATTCTAGGGCTGTGGTGGGGCTGGATTTTTCCTGTGGCTTCTGTCTAAATCCTCCTAACCAGGTCCCTGAGTGAAATCAAAGAATAGCAGTCTTGAGTTTATTCAATTGTTGCGGGTACCGTTTTTCAAGGAAGTATAATAAATGTAAATTTTTCAGCTGATAGACCTCTTGCACCCCCAGCTGTTTTGCACTGTACCTATTTTTTGTTTTCTGTTTTCAAAAGGTGCATAATTGTTGTAAGCATTTTGTGGTTTAATGGTGATCCACTCTCTCCAGGCTGAATCTCTTCTCCAACTACATGCTTCTCTAATTCCTTACTGGTTAGTCTCAAAACTTGAATATGAACAAGCCTTCAGCTTGTCAGGATCTCTCGGTAGGTTACAGTTTGGGGGGGGGGGGGGGGGGTGCTGATAAAGTTGGTGACTGGTGAGGATGATCTTCATCCCATATTCTAATTCTCTATGTATTTTCATTCACTGACCATTGTCCTCATGTTTCTTTACTGTGAATTATGTGAGAGGAGGTATATTCCTGTCATCCAAATAATAGTATGGCGAGGATTCATAGTAAAGGGTGGAAAATTTGGTAAAATGAAATGATACTATGGGTTGGAATAATAGTACAGGGTGGAATATTTTTGCCTAATACTGAAGTTTCAAACTGAGTTTATAATACTTCAAAATGCCACATCTTGGATAAATAACCTCAAAATTCTAAAATAACTCCCAACTTTTAACAGCTATGGAAACATTTTAAGAATTTAGTCCAAACTCCAAAATAGTGTATCCTAATGATTAGCTCACAGTCCAACCTTGTGAAAATGAATAAAAATAGGGGCTCAAATTCGAATAATATGGAGTAGAAAATATATGAATATTACAGGTAGGATTATATGGAACACAAGTGCAGGAATCAAATACTTTTTTCCTGACTGATGCTACATTTCATTCTTCTGTTGTATTTTTCACTCAAAGATTTATTGTCAATCCCAGCCAGTGGCCTCTTGGATTTTGCACTGCTGATCAAAGCTGTAAAACATTTCTTATAAAATGAGTGTTACACATTTCAAGCAGCACACTACTCTTGTACACATGGTCTGTCCAGCTAGCTGAATGAAAGCTGGCTAGCTTTCAGAGTGGCCTTTTGGTAGTCTTAGTCGAAAGCATTCAACATTCTTTTCTCCAGTTAAGCGGGAAATTAGAAGAAAAAATAGTTGTTGGTTTTAGCAATGAATAATAGTAAAAAATCAAACTGAAATGAATAAATATGCATATTTATATAAATTATTAAATAATTAAAATAATTTAATTATATTTTATCACCTCATGAAGTTGGAGACCATTAGTTCAATACAAGAGGGTTTAGATTTTATTCTCACCATGCTGACTGACTTTGACCAAGAAGCGAGACAAAATGATGGATTGAGATAAGAATGAATATTTTGAAATACATAACATCACTGAATAAATTTGCATATTTAATTAGTTTTAAATTTTATTAGAACCTGAATTGGGCTTCTACATGTATGAACTTTGTCTCTTCAAGGTAATATTGGAATCAGTTTGTTAGTAGACACATGTTTTCTTAGTGAACTTTAGTTTGGTTGTATATTCAAACAGTTACATACATTTTCTTATTTTTCCAAAGAAGTGGGCGTGGCCTAAATATTTTAATTGTGTTGCTATTTATAGTTATATCTAGCTGGTGGCATGCTGACATGTTTCAGGGGTTCAAAATGTTGTGGATTCATTACTTATGTCATTTTGTGGTCAGTTGTGCTTGTCAGTGTTCAGTTCATTCCTTAATAATGGAATTTTAAAAAGTGGGCGGGGCTTAAATATGCAAATTAAGAAATTTTAGCTGTTTTTTAAAATCAGATATGGTTACAAAACAAGCTGTCCGTGTTAGGCAAGTTGCTGCAATACTCCTGTGATGTAATTTCAGGTCTAGTAGGAAAAATGTGGGAATATTCTCTAATTAAAAGGAAAAATTAACATTTTTATGCAAATTATATGCAAATTAACTTGAAGACGGTTCGGTCATGTTAAAAAATTTTAAAGTTAACTTCTGGGCCAACGTATGGCCCATGACTGTGTGAAATCTCAAGGCTCTGTGATTACTGCTTTTATTTTTATGAGTGTTAATGTCTTTATTTACATGAAAAAATGTGCTAAAATCACCACTTTTGGGGGCGTTTTGGGTTCTGGGATTTATACTGAAAGCACTATGGCCCAGTGACTAAATTTTCGACAAATTTTGAAACTTCTAATGACCATAACTAGAAAACTACATGGAATATTTAGATTCTGTAAAAAGATTTCTTTTTCTCACCATATGAGGAATATTTTCCAATCAGTTTTATCACAAAAAACCATTATGGAATTTTCATGTAAAATCCCTATTGTTGTGCTCGATCTATTTTCAGGAAAGACGATGATCGGCGCACGGACTCGATTCGGATGAGATTGCACGAAAGATGGACATAGTACCATGGATGGTATTATGGTTTATTTATTGGTGACGCCTTAACAGTCACGGTGATATTGTGTCGGTGACAGATTTATTGGTGGAGGAGGCCGTAGCATCCGGTCCCGGAGAGCCACTGAGCATCGACAAGCACCTTTCAGCTCTCCAATGACATTATGTGATAACCCCAAATCCTATTGATTACCGTGCCTTGCATAGCAGTACTACGCACCAGGGCCGGTGAGAGGGCAGGGGAGCTGGGGTTGTACCCCAGGGTCCGGGGTGCCGAATGGCCCGGCACGGCGTCAGACCAATGGTGGATATGAAGGGGGGGGGCAGTCCCCCCCCTCCCCCCCCCTTTAGCACGTGTTTGTCTAGCATGGGGGGGGGGGGGGGCAGTCACCACTCTTCACAAGTTCACAACCCACTCCTCGCCCCTCCCCAGTATAAGTAGTGAAAGTCCCTTCAAATTAGGCAATCGTTGGGTGTTGAAATCATGATATTGTATCCTATATAGTAAATACTTTCAACGACATATTTTTACCATCACGTTTCACTATGGAAAACAAATATACCGTTGAAATCATTTAACATGTAAAATATATCTACTGGTCGCCTTTATTCATAGCATCACCGCCACGGCATGATTTTGAGGTGTTACATGCCCCTACCCTTAGGTACCCCATGGCTATGCCAATTATGATTCTTACTGGGTCAGGATCTTAATTGGCGAAGCCATGTGGTGCCTAGGCCTAGAGGGCTGACTGCTGAAAACTTTCAAACGCTGGCAGATCACAATGTTCTCCTGGGGTTAAGTCGGTTATGACTGTAAACATGGTGTCCAAAATGCGACATTATAGTGAACGGTTCAGAAGAGCATGTTTTAAATTTTCTAATTCTGTCTGTATTTTTGCGTCCTATGTCTTCAGTCGATCTTTTCAAATTTTTATATTTTGTATCTCTTAGCTGCCTAAAACTTTTTGGTCCTTCAATTGAATTGTCTTTTGCCATATCCCAATACACGTCCCGAGGAGTAGATGTTGCAAGTTTCTGCTTAGCTTCCTGAAGAACTTCAGGGCGAGTTCTGTGATATGGTTCATCTGATTTGGAGTTTCCGTGAGGTAGACTTTCCTTTTTCACGCCAGAGTACTCAATTAATGCAATATTGCGTTCATCATTCTCTACGTACGTTACCCTTCTTTTATATTCACTGTCACCCTTTAGTTTAATATAGTAGCGGTGTAAAATGACAATGTTCTTTTGGTCCGGTTGTGGTGTAAGCGCGACATATTGAGTGCGTCTCTGAATTTTTGTCTGTATGCAGTAAACACCATCACGTTTATAGACTGCTTTAGGTTTTCCCGTGTCGGTTTTAACAAAAGGTTGATTGACTGTGCTTGCTGACTGGCTGTCCCAAACACCACAATCGTCTGAGAAGGTGCCTTTGTGTTTGATAATAACAAAAATATTGTCTTTGGGCCCACTTGGAATACTCGGTAAGGTAATATGTTCGTCGCATTGTTGATGTGTGAATAGGATTCTTCGACAGACATGAACTTTCCCGGAATCGGTAGATGAGAAAATTTATTTTGTGGATTTTTGTCAAGTTCAGGCGAATCAATGTTGACTAAATTTGTTTCTGAAGTATTGTCTTCGTCATTAGATTCACTACCAGAGTCAGATAAAAAGACCACATCAGAAGTAGATGAAACTGATGAATTTAAATCTAGTGATGATGTTGATCCTGAATCGGATAAAAGTACTCGTGGTCGTTTTGCTTGAGGAGAACTGCGAGTAGGCTGTTGACATTCATACAATGGCACAAAGTGGTTAACAAATTTTACGCTTTTTGCACATAATGCACCAACGCTTGTCCACATTATGGATATCGTTTTGTCCGTGGCTTCCGTAGAACTACACTGTGTGTTTAAAGTTTTGTATGCAATATCTCTGTCTCCATTGATTGGTGGGTATATCATTTTAATATTGTGTTTCACCACAGTACTCAATGCGGAAACAGTCCAAATACTAGAAAACCTGCCATACCGGGCACAGTCCATGCATGTTTCGTCATAAGGTGGCGAGATGTCGATAACATCTTTGCAATTGGGCAGAGCTGCATTGCGATCTACGTAGAGGTTTTCATTTAAAATCATTTCGATGCACGTGCGGACGCGGAGTTCGATTGCTAGCTCTTCTTTTCCACAAAGTATCAGCGATATGGCGTTGAACAGGCAATTTCCATCAGCAGAAGTTATCAGTGGTGTACCTGCAAACAGATGAAATTAAACAACAGTTAGAGTGGTGCATTAACTGAGTATATACCTCGACGGAGTTACTTGCATGGAGGGAGCATGAACTATGGTTTCATTACCTGAGTACTAATTGTGTGAATACATCACGATCCCCAGAAGACAGAATACGCTAACGGAAAAATTAATTTATTCTCTCTATTCACGGCGAACATAGGCAGTGTTCGCTCCATGCAAGTATACCTCGACGGAGTTACTTGCATGGAGGGAACATGGACTATGATTTCATTAACTGAGTACTAATTGTGTGAAGTCATCACGATCCTCAGAAGACAGCATACGCTAACGGAAAAATTAATTTATTCTCTCTATTCACGGCGAACATAGGCAGTGTTCGCTCCATGCAAGTATACCTCGACGGAGTTACTTGCATGGAGGGAGCATGAACTATGGTTTCATTAACTGAGTACTAATTGTGTGAAGTCATCACGATCCCCAGAAGACAGAATACGCTAAAGGAAAAATTAATTTATTCTCTCTATTCACGGCGAACATAGGCAGCGTTCACTCCATGCAAGTATACCTCGACGGAGTTACTTGAATGGAGGAAACATGAACTATGGTTTCATTAACTGAGTAGTAATTGTGTGAAGTCATCACGATCCCCAGAAGACAGAATACGCAAACGGAAAAATTAATTTATTCTCTCTATTCACGGCGAACATAGGTAGTGTTCGCTCCATGCAAGTATACCTCGACGGAGTTACTTGCATGGAGGGAACATGAACTATGGTTTCATTAACTGAGTAGTAATTGTGTGAATACATCACGATCCCCAGAAGACAGAATACGCTAACGGAAAAATTAATTTATTCTCTCTATTCACGGCGAACATAGGCAGTGTTCGCTCCATGCAAGTATACCTCGACGGAGTTACTTGCATGGAGGGAACATGAACTATGGTTTCATTAACTGAGTAGTAATTGTGTGAAGTCGTCACGATCCCCAGAAGACAGAATACGCTAACGGAAAAATTAATTTATTCTCTCTATTCACGGCGAACATAGGCAGTGTTCGCTCCATGCAAGTATACCTCGACGGAGTTACTTGCATGGAGGGAACATGAACTATGGTTTCATTAACTGAGTAGTAATTGTGTGAAGTCGTCACGATCCCCAGAAGACAGAATACGCTAACGGAAAAATTAATTTATTCTCTCTATTCACGGCGAACATAGGCAGTGTTCGCTCCATGCAAGTATACCTCGACGGAGTTACTTGCATGGAGGGAACATGAACTATGGTTTCATTAACTGAGTAGTAATTGTGTGAAGTCATCACGATCCCCAGAAGACAGAATACGCTAACGGAAAAATTAATTTATTCTCTCTATTCACGGCGAACATAGGCAGTGTTCGCTCCATGCAAGTATACCTCGACGGAGTTACTTGCATGGAGGGAACATGAACTATGGTTTCATTAACTGAGTAGTAATTGTGTGAAGTCATCACGATCCTCAGAACTGAGAAGACAGCATACGCTAACGGAAAAATTAATTTATTCTCTCTATTCACGGCGAACATAGGCAGTGTTCGCTCCATGCAAGTATACCTCGACGGAGTTACTTGCATGGAGGGAACATGAACTATGGTTTCATTAACTGAGTAGTAATTGTGTGAAGTCATCACGATCCCCAGAAGACAGAATACGCTAATGGAAAAATTAATTTATTCTCTCTATTCACGGCGAACATAGGTAGTGTTCGCTCCATGCAAGTATACCTCGACGGAGTTACTTGCATGGAGGGAACATGGACTATGATTTCATTAACTGAGTACTAATTGTGTGAAGTCATCACGATCCCCAGAAGACAGCATACGCTAACGGAAAAATTAATTTATTCTCTCTATTCACGGCGAACATAGGCAGTGTTCGCTCCATGCAAGTATACCTAGACGGAGTTACTTGCATGGAGGGAACATGAACTATGATTTCATTAACTAAGTACTAATTGTGTGAAGTCATCACGATCCCCAGAAGACAGCACACGCTAACGGAAAAATTAATTTATTCTCTCTATTCACGGCGAACATAGGCAGTGTTCGCTCCATGCAAGTATACTTCGACGGAGTTACTTGCATGGAGGGAACATGAACTATGATTTCATTCACTGAGTACTAATTGTGTGAAGTCATCACTATCCCTAGAAGACAGACTAGATTTCGACAGCGGAAAAATTAATTTTTTCTCTCTATTTACAGTAGCAGAAAAATGAATGCTTACCGGTATGAGCGATCTTGTAATAGTTCAACAGTTCTGAACTTAACTGGTGCGTTCTTGTTATTTGTTGATGGCATACTTCAAATTCTCTAGCCACTGGAAGTATGGATTTTTCTTTTCTGGCAGCTAGGCGTAAAATGCCTATACCATTAGATGCAGCCATGGTCAGTCTCTGTAAAGCATTTTTAAAGTCATAACCACTGACGAGGGAGTCTTTTTTAAAGCAATTTTCGCACTGATAATCTGAAGAAGCATTTGATAATATTGTCAACTCTTTCTTTGTTAGATTTTCACAGTCAGCGTGGAACCATGTATTACACCAGTCACAAAATATTGTATTTACTGAACAGCTTTGCGTACATTTACCACAAGGGAATCTAGCTTTTCTGGAAGGCATTTTGAAAAAGAGTGAAGTGAAGGAAAAGTGGGTTTATTTTATAGTGACCCAAAGGCTGGTGGCTTCATGTCAGAAGAAAGGCTATTGGGTGACATTAATATGCTGTTAATTACGTGGGATACTACTTGGACAGTAATCCGCCGGGGTGTCTGCGAAGTACAATAGACCAAAGAGAGTTAACATTTATACTTGTCAAAACATATGAAGCAGTGTTGGCTCTAGATGAAAGTCACATATGTGAATGTTGTTTTAGCTATAATCTTCATGCTAAACCCTCAGAATTGGTCTTCAGAGGGTTTGGCTGGGCTGTACTTTCTGAATTGCTTGTATGATGATAATACTACAAACTTCAAACACACAAAAGATTACATATGACAAAAGAATAAAAACGAACGAAGAGTGAGCGAACAAAAAAAGAAAGAATGAATAACAGGTTGAGCATATTAAATTCTTACCTGCTTGTCTTTAAGTCAGGATCATGGCTGTAATTAAACATTTATTTTACCTGAAAGCATCAATGACATTATTTAAAAAAAAAAAATTCTCAGTTTCTAAATACTTTTTATCAGTAAGGGACTATAGGGATAATTTGGGGACTCTCCACCCCACGTTGATGGAGAGGAATCCGTTAGTTTCAATACTATTAATGCAATATGGATTGCCCCCCCCCCCCCCCCCCCCCCCCCCCACCCCAGGTGCAATCAGGGCAATTTTCAAAGGCTGGAATCATTCAGCCGTACTATAATTTGTCCCAAGTAGCCTAGAAACATTCTCCAGATCACCCAGAAATATGCTCCAAATCATCCAGAATCTTGTTCCGAATCGTTCATAAACATGGTCCGAATCGTCCATAAACATGGTCCGAATCGTCCAATAATCTGGTCCGAATCGTCCAGAAATCTGGTCCGAATCGTCCATTGATCTGGGCCGAATTGTCCAATAAAAATCTGGTCTGAATCGTACATGGTCCGAATCGCCCATAATCCTTTTAGAACTACCGGTTGTCGAACATAATATGGTTTTCAAACAGCCACCCTCCCCCCCCCCCCTCCACCAGTATAGACACGTAGGGGTCTTAATACGTCTATGTAGTATCTATGTGGTATCTATGTGGTATCTATGTAGTTCTATGTAGTTCTATGTGGTATCTATGTAGTTCTATGTGGTAATTCGTCGCACCGACCGTCTCTGTCAGTGTAGGCTGAGTTAGTTCAGCGATCTGAACGTAGTGGCTACCCTTCTAAGCTCTACGTTCATATTCCTCCCATTCAAATCTGTGGTAAAATTCCACATCAAGTTTTGATGGGAACTCGAAACTCGAAAATAGGAATATATATCAAGCTTTCGCCCTTATCACCGGCTGCATTCGATAGTTCACATATTTTCTTACATTTGTGCAGAGCAAATTGATCCAAACTATATGTTATCCTTTCTTTATCGACATTTGAAGCATCAATAATCGCTTCGATGTCCCCCATGTTTTTTGTTCAACCTGGAGTTGCTGCCGAAACGAATATCGATGCGGAAACGGTAACTCCCAATAAAATGCCCCCCCCCCCCCCCCACCATGCAGTGATCATAATCGACCTCCTCTGAATGAATGATTGAATGCGATCATATTTCTGTTTCCGCGTCGATATTTGCAGGCCTGGCATTCTTCAGGGGTGAAGGAGTGCTGCACACCTAGAAAAAATTGAGGGCAATTGTTTGCACCCCTTGATTTTCTGGAATGCCAGACCTGTTTGGGACTGCCTTTACTCTATTATCATTTCATCCCCCGAGTTCCAATGTGTTCTCTGTGCCAGTTGGCCAGTCTTTGGAACTCAGGGGACGATTTGTCAATGTATTGATTCGCAATAATTCATGACCCATTCTGTGTCGCATTTTAATACATGTTAAGTGTAGAAGACAGTCACATAAGAATTGAATGGAACATTTTGAGTAATGAGTAGATGTGTGTGCCAATTTTTCTACTATGTAGCTGATTGTAGTACAATTTTTCAGTCACAATATTCATACCTTGAAGTGAATATAACCAAAATAGCATACAAGTTATTGCATTGAAAATTTCAGGTGCAGTTGCACTCCCAAGCAATCTGAGGAGGGCAACTCTTTTGCATGCCTTGTTTTTCTAGATTGCCAGGCCTGTATTTGTTAAGGCGCAACTCCAGGTTATTGTTTTATAGCCGATATAAACGACATTGAAGCGATTGTTGACGCTTCAAACGTTTTCAAATGTTGATAAATAAAGGATAACATATAGTTTGGATCAATTTACTTTGCACAAATGTAAGGAAATATGTGTACTATCGAACGCAGCTGGTGGTAAGGATGAAAGCTTGATAAATATTTCTATTTTCGAGTTTTGAGTTCCCATCAAAACTTGATGGGGAATTTTACCACAGATTTGAATGGGAAGAATCTGAACGTAGAGGGGTGGCCACTACTTTCAGATCACTGAACTAAGGCTGAGTCCGCCTGAGTGGGAACGAGTCAATGAGGCCTGAGTGGATTCGGCCTGACAATTTAAATTAAAATATGTACATGAAGTATATTTGTGTGGAAAATAATCGTGATTTCTGGGGACTTTTGGCATATTTGGGGAGACTACAATTAATAGTACTTAGGTATGAAAATTTGACATGTCTAACTGGGATATGCAACAGATATTCCCACTAGGCATGACAAATTTTCATTACTGAAATACATTGCGAATACCTGGGATTTATTATCTCTTGAGGACTAAAATTTATGGTACTTTGGTTAGTTCAGTGATCTGAACGTAGTGGCCACCCCTCTACATGCAGATTCTTCCCATTCAAATCTGTGGTAAAATTCCCCCACAAGTTTTTAGGAAGCTCAAAACTCGAAAACAGGAATATTTATCAAGGCAAGCTTTCGCACATATTACCGGCTACATTCAATAGTACATGTATTTCCTTACATTTGTGCAGAGTCTTTGATTCAAATTTTGTTTTATCCTTTAATTATTGAGATTTGAATACTGACCAAGCGTCAACTAGTGTTGAAACGATTAGTGCCATTTGGATTTTTACTAATTGACTAATCGCTGGGTAGTAGTCGACAATTAATCAACTAGTCAGTTATGCAATGTCAGGTGCTAAACTAAGCAATAAAGTGTACAAAATTGTGGTTTTAACTAAATGCATTGGCTGGAGTGGCTTCCAAATTACGACACAATTAATGGGTCTAACTGCGCGACATTATGGAAGTAATGTCTCCATGTCCTTACGACCTAACAACCGGTGCCGCAAAAATATAAATTGGTCTAATATTAAATCTTTAATGTTCTTATTTTCAAGGGGAATTGAGGAGAGGGTCCAGAATATTCGGTTCCATCAAATATTTTTAAGCAAAATCAAACTTTCCCCCAAAATTCACTTCTATATTGTGGTCTAATAAGAAATTTCTGCACTTTGTTATTGTGCTAAAAAACTTTGAAAGCAGAAAACAGGTCACTGTAGAAGTGTACTCTGATGACACGATTGTTCCATGACCTGCATAACTTAATCAACCCCCACTGACAAGCTAGACAAACTATAAACAATAGCCTCATTGAATATTAAATTATACATCACGTGACTAAATGGTGTGATTTGTTTGGTCAGTATGTGTACTGTGTAGTGAGAGTTGTAAAAGTTCATTCAGGAGTAAATATCATTATGTGACGTTTTGTTTTCTGACCAACCTTATTACTGCAACATTTATGCAAAACAAGAATGTGTTGAAAAATCATGAACTTCTGTAGATATACTTCCACTGTCAGTGTTAATTAAAATGACACAACAGATTGCAGGTATACTGTTCATACCTCATTTGTGTGTTTTAATCATTGTAATGGAATCTCGAATCTATTTTCTTGAAAATTAGAGAAGCGCGAAAAAGAGAGCTTCTTTTTTCCAATTTACATGTAGAAGGGCGAGTGTGATAGCATTCCTCAATCAACAGCACTGAGATTTTCTTGAAGGAGCACAAAGTGGAAACTTCAAGGCTTTAGAGAATACACCCAGGCGACTAATCAACAAGTGATTCACTAATCGGTTAAATTTAATAGATTTGTTTAGTACTAATCACGTCGGCGTTGACTAGTCAAAAAATCGTTTCAACACTAGTGTCAATGACTTGCTTTGATATCATCCATGTTTCTGACTAAATATAAAACAGTAAAAACAATAACCCAGTAATGGTGCCGAAACGAATAGACATTTTCATCGATTCGGAATCGGAAACTCGATTGCATTCATGCAGAGGAGGTGGATAATGATCAAGTTATTGTGTGATCAACATCGTCTGTGTGAATGCAATCGAGTTTCCGATTCCTCATCAATGAAAAGGTCGATTGATTTGTTTCGGCGCCATTACCGGGTTATTGTTTTTACTGTTTTATATTTAGACAGAAACATCGACGATATCGAAGCAGTCGTTGATGCTTTGTCAGTATCCAAATCTCGATAATTAAAGGATAAAACATAGTTTGGATTAATAGACTCTGCACAAATGAAAGAAAATACATGTACTATCGAATGCAGTCGGTAATAAGGGCGAAAGCTTGATATATATTCCTATTTTCGAATTTTGAGTTCCCATTAAAACTTGTTGGGGAATTTTACCACAGATTTGAATGGGAGGAATCTGAACAGAGAGGGGTAGCCACCACGTTGAGAGTGCTGAACTAGTACTTTGGTATGAAAGTTTGACATGCCTAATAGGGATACACGTTGTTATAACAACAAATATTCCCACGGTGCACAACATATTCTGACTAAAAATTTGACATGCCTAATAGGGATACGCGTTGTAAATAACAACAGATATTCCCACTAGGCATGACAAATTTTCATTACCGACATACATTGTGAATAGCAGGGATTTATTATTATTACCATGAAAACAACTTTTCAGAACATTCTTCAGCGTGAATGCAACGTTATCACTCTGAAAACTACTTTACCCATGGTAAAAGTTTGTGACCATATGAAAAAGCAAACACTAATCTCACTGCTTTATGATTGTAAAAACAGTTGTTCATAAACTATAATCAAAGCCTGAATTATCTGTACCGCTATATTTTCACAATAAAGTTCTTTAAAAAGTTCAGAATTTCTGTTTTACCTAAAATATACTTTAATTGATTATTTGTCCTTGCCTAAAAGTGGGTCATTTCGGCCAAAAATGTGAGTCAATTCGGCCTGAAATTAGGGGCTGCATCGACTCAAGGCCAAATTGCCCCAGAACCGGCTGGCTAGCCTACAGTGCAGTCGTCGTGGACTGGTCATAATCCACATGTGAGCAGTGGTGTTAACTCATGCATTTACCAGGTAATAAAAATCATCGGCAGCAAAATGTTAATTAATGAGGCACTGGGTCTTACCTGGTGCTTCATGAATTAAATGTTTTGACGATTATTCCTATACATGTAATTGGTGCTTGGAACTGTTTGGAATCTAATATTATTGTGTCCATGGAAATGTTGCCCAAACATGCAAAGTGACCAGTCCACGGCGGCCATACTGTATGTAATTTCCCATTTACGCCAAACTCAGATGGAAATGCTGTTACATTTTTTTTTTGGTGCAGTATGTCCATGTGACATATACTCCATGTGACACTAGCAATAACCACTGGATTAAGTGGATTTAAAAAAAAAAATCCTTATATTGACTCTTATCAACACTTAATAGGGAGAGCATTCTCTAGTGCATTAACATTGTTTAGTAAGGCGATCAAAGTATATAATGTACGTCAAGTCACGTGATGTATCGAGCCAAGGGCAGATAATAAAAATGATTTTTTTTATCTGCCTGCAGCTTGATACATCACGTCATCTCACATCCATTTATTTTCAATTGATATATTGTCTCCGCTGCTTGTTTTCATCCAAGGCGATACAAGTGCACCCTCACTATGGAAAATTAGGAGCCAAATAATGATATAAGGTCAGGATAAAGATGTATCATGCTGGTTTTTGAGGATGCAAAACTACGATGCTAGATTTTTTGCTTCAGTTATTTTCGTACTTGGTTTTTAAAAAAATCTTTAAAAAGTAAATGGCAATATCTCATGAATATTCAAAGTTCAATCTGTTCAATTTCTGTTCACATTAAAATGCCACTGTATTTCTTGATTAAAGGGCAAGTATGTCGTATAATTCTCGGATTGATTAAACTATTGACTTGCAGTTATTTTGAGGTTACTTGAATGTCCTTGAGCCCTATTAGTTGTAATAATAGTAAAAACATGACTTTCTCGGGCATTACAGTTCTATTAGCTGCCTGCCAGAAATGATTAACGGCCCTCTGTCTTATTAGTGGCCCTTGACTTTGTCTCTGGCCGATTATAAGACCTTCACTTTTAGTCTACAGTACAGGCTATAACAAAGTATAACGTTAGGCGATATTCTTTTGTTAATGATGCCATATTAGCGCCTTATTTTGGCAATATTCCTACAGCAATAACGCAATATTTTCAACATGTTGTGGTGATTATTGCAAGGCAAATGCACGCTTGTCGCGATGTTTTCATAACTATCGTTCGTAATTTTTCTGATGAAATGAAGAGGAGCGAATACTTATAAAAATATGGATGATTTGCGTCATGCAAAGTTTTTTTTGTTAAACGAACTGACAGACAATTATCAAGCAGGAATTGGGGTGATGTAAAACAAAATAGAAATATTCATGAAAGCACAATTAGTTTAGTTGTATTATTAATATGTGTGGGGTATATTTTGGACACATTTTAAAATATCTGTCATAAATTTTAACAAAATATGAAGTACTTACAAGTTTGTTTGAATTAAATTCAACAGTGAAAATCATCCTTCATAATCCTTCCTAATATTCGAAAATTATCCAGAATTATATACACATAACTTATAAGCAAGAATATGTCCACCCTGCAGTGCGAACTGATGAACTGACTGTAAAATACTGTGTTCAATTTCAGGATTGTTTTTTAGCTTCGTGCTTATTAAAACATGACTTTGTGTACTTGTTTGTTTTGTAATTGCATTGAAATGAGCATAGTTAACAATTATTTGAGTGTTTATGTTTGTTTACTGTTTAGCATTGATATGACTTCACTAATTCTTTGTGCTTTGTTTAACTGAAATGATTACTGTTGATAATTAATCATGTTTTGTTTTTAAATATGTACCATTGTACTGTTTGTAACTTGTTCTTTGAGGCTTCATCATCTTAGTGCATTCGGCCGGCGAAATAACGACCAACCGATGCGTTATTCCTATAAAAATATCGCGATATTCAGATACGAATGTGACGCAAATATCGCCCAAACAGCGCGTTATTAGTGCTGCCAGGTTTCCACTTTATTGTAGACTGTACTGCAGATGTATTGGGTAGGGCTTGGTTATGAATGAATCAGAAATGATTAGGTTGGGATTCTTCAAAACGTCCACCTGAAGGGTCCTTACAGTCAAGAAATGTCATGGACATTTGAACTTTTGAATGTCACTATATTCAAGCTAGACTCAAAGACTGGCAAATGAGCTTTCTTTTCGCCTAGCGCTATTCGGCGGTCTTTCATCAATGCAAGACATAATTTTGAAACGGCAGGACTAGGCGTGCCAAGAGTTCCTCTGCGTTTGGACGGCTAGGCTGAAGACCTGGAATTGTCATTGCCGGCATCCATGTCTATTACTCCAGTATACTGGAGATGACAGTATTGTCTAATAGAATTTAGACGCATTATCTCACGCAGATCACCTTACCAAGAAGAACTTGGATGGCATTCTTCAGGCTTACGGCAGCAAGTTAATGCTTCAGAACCATGTTCAGAGTCTGCTTCAATTGCTCCGACGTCTCGGTTTCTAAGTAAACAAAAAGGAGTCGGATCTAGTGCCGTCCTATTCATTCACCCATGTGGGAATGAGCTTAGAGACACACAACAATCTCATTCGTCTACCGTTAACCAGAGCGATATTAGTCAGTTGTTACGCTCGCTTTTGCCTTCACTCGGATGTAGTAACAGTGAGAGAATTCATCAGACTGACAGGTTTGTGCGGACCCACTGCGAATATTATTCCGATAAGTGGATACGCACTCGTCCACTTCACAGATATTTTATCTCAGAATTGGAGTGTGAAGACTCATTCGCTCGAATCGAACATTGGCTTGTTGAATCAAGTGAACAAGAGTTTCAGACTTGGGTAGATTTTCAGTGGTTAAGTCAAGGAGTACCACTGCAACTGCCGGATCCGAGTTTAACGATAATGACGGATGCGAGACAAACAGGTTGCGGCGCAACTCTGAGCCCAACAGATTCAGGGTGCCAGGGTCTTTAGGATACGCAGTTCCTAACAAGTACATAAACATCAAGAAATGATGTCAATATGGCTTGCGCTACGTCAATGAATGAACATTCTTCAGAATTCGCAATTTCAAATTCTGTCCGACAGTTCGACAGTAGTAGCGTATATTCGGAACCTGGGAGGCACTCATTCCATTCCTTTATTCAATTTAATGGAAAGGATCCTTCTGTTTGTCCTAGAGCATCAAGTTCTTCTATCGGTCCGTCTTATTCCGGGTCGTCTGAACGTTCTAGCGGACTCCCTTTCTCGGATAGGTCATATGTTGTCGTCAGAATGGACTCTCAACAACGATTTTTCAATCAGATTTGCTACTAATGGGATCGTCCAAGGGTAGACTTTTTTGCGATGCATCTCAACTATCAATTGCAGACGTATGTGTCGCCGTGTCCAGATCCTCAAGCGTTTGCAGTAGACGCTCTCTCGATCTCTTGGGACGGAATGATAGGATACACGTATCCTCCAGCGCCATTGATTCTGCAGATATTGGTCAAGATAAAGCAGTCTCACTGCAAATTATGTTGGTAGCATCTCTGTCACCTCAGAGACCATGGATAAATCTTTTCAGGTGTCTGTTGTGGGACATTCCGCGGAAGCTTCCTCCATGGGAGGACCTTCTTTTGCAGGGGAAATCGCGCACACTGCATCACAACCCGCAGGGTCTCAACCTTCACGTATTTTCGTTGTGCGGTCCTTCTTGCACGGCAAGCATTTTACAGGACGAGCAGTGGACACAATTTCTAACTGTAGGAGGACCTCCTCTTCGCTAATTATGCTGTCAAGTGGAAAGTTTTCTCACGGTGAGGTGGGGATCATTCTGTTGATACTTATGCACATCATGATAGTTTACAGATTGGATCTTATGTCTCTTTATCTAAGTTACAGAAAACTTTTCGATAAATAAACTTAGAACCCTTAGATTAATTCCTAAGTGGAATTTAGCTTGGGTTCTTCTTAAGCTTAAAGAAGCGCCATTTGAGCCTCTTGATACAGTGGACTTCAAATTCTTATCTTATAAGACAGCTTTCTCTTAGCCTTCTCTTTGGCTAGAAGAGTTAGTGAGCTTCAGGCACTATCTGTTGATGATTCTCACTTTCGTAGTGTAGGTAATACTATATTTTTATACTGTACCAATGACCCAGACTTAGCTGGTGCTAACTCTAACAAAACCAGGGCCAAACACAAATTTTGCCCCCCAATCCCCAAAATTTGCATCCAAAACAAAAAGAAATCATGTCCTAAAGGACCTCCATACTACGCCTCTACTGCGCATGCGCAGTGACGCAGACGTCCCGAAATTGGCGCCAATTATCATTCTCTGTTTGGCCCTTCATCAGTCAACATCTCACTGATCTTTGTGCTTGTAAATCTCAATTTAAAGGATGCCAGACACGTAATTTTTGGAGAAAATGTGATTCTAAGGAGGATAGAAGGAGGAGAGGAAAAAGAAGTGACAAAAAATAATCAGGGCTGTACTTAAAATTTTTTGATGAAATTATGTTAAGTTGCCTATTTTCGAGGCATGGGCCTCTTGTTGTCATTCTTGCTAAATGTTGCACTGCTTATTCAGTGTTTCCTCTCCCCCAGCCTTCTAAAGTCCCCCCTTGCAATTCTCCCATGCTTTTGGCATATTTTTGAGAAAGTTCATTTCTAAAATTTCCTGGGAGAGTTGCTTGGTTACAGAATGTTTTCTGTTATTTTCCCCATAGTTACGTTTTCAACCATGGGTGTATAACGTTGTGTTCTGCATCTTCCATCTGATGTTCTGCAGATTCTCCCCTGGGAGTCTCTGTTTTGCATCAGATAGAGTGTAATTTTGATGACTGATTCCGGGCCACTTTTTTCAGTGCCTGGAGTCATGTTTTCTGGTTTTTTACACTGTTTGTTTACATTGGCAACAGCCTTTTTTGAGGGGGGCTGTTTGCCTTTGCTGTAGTTTATCTCACTATAAGATACATTTATATTATCCGTAAGTGTCTCATTAATTATTTAATATAAATTTAAAATTTTTGACCACACTTTGCCATCGGATCCATCGGGGCTCAACGTTACTTTTCAGCAACTTGGGCTTCGCTGAAAAAATATTTTTTCAAAATTATTTTGATTTGCAATTGTTTTTTCATTTATTAATGGATCATGTTATTATGTATCTTTGTGTCAGGGGTTTTTGCGAGTAACTAGGACTTGTTGTTGTCCTTTCACAATGAAGGGACATTGTTCAAATTGTAATAGGAAGAAATCTTCCTCTGACTTTCATGATAATTGTATTAATTGTAGTCAGTGTTCTCGCATTAATCCCTGTCCTATATGTGAATATTGGGATGAGAAACATTGGAAACGTGTGTCACGATATGTTGTTTCTTGAGAAAGGGCTATGCCGGCTCTTTCTCCGCAAGGTCACTCTACTCTCTCAGTTTCTATTTCAGAGGAACAAGAACAGGGTGATGTTTCCATGTTATCTTCTACAAGTGTGCGTCCGTCGTCACAAATGAATTCAGAGCTAGCGGCAAAAGTGCTCATGGAGATTAGACAAATGTCTTCCGCTAGCTCGCCCGGTGTAGCGTCCATTCACCGAATGGTTCGGCAGCCGGGTTCGTCCGTTGCGGTCCAGGAGGAAATTTGGGGTGATGCGAGCACTATAAACATAATAGATGCACACCCAGTGACGGCGGATAGTAAGCGAGAACGGAGGAAGCCTTTGAGTCCGGTTCCTAGCTCGTCCAGGTCCAGCCGGGCCGCGAGCGAGAGAGGCCCCTCTCTCATACAACAACATCTGGGACCAGATGTTGTGGTACAAAATGTGTCTTTAGCGGAGCATACATCCGTCGCTCGGGACGCTCCGTTGTATAAGCAATCCGTGGAGACTGTTAAGGCTTCCTCTTCTCGTCAGCGCACACGACCGCACCTTGGCTGCGTGACCGCCGATATATTACCAGCTTCGCCGATCAAGGATTCTTCGGCGACCAGGTCACACCATCCGACAGCCAGGGACTCGAGACCGATGGACTCCAGACGTTCGCATAGGAAAAGTATGCGGGAGCCATCTGATGCGGAGCTGCCCTCGGCGAAGCAGCGAAAGACTGCGCCTCCGCAGGTCTCGACGCCGGACATTCTTGTGCAGATAGCACAGCTTATCCCAGCAGCCGACAGAAACGGTGTCGGATCGAGAATTATCCGACGGCGCTGGGTCGGTACGCTCTGCCGAAGCATCGGGGGCGGACGACCGGGAACATCATGAGGTCCGACCGGATGGTGAAAGGGATACGGATGACTTGGAGCTATCCCTTTCGGAACAACATAAAGCTGCCGTGGACTTCATCCGGCACTTTCTCCCTCAAGTTGTTCTGTCGGGCCAGACTGCTGCGGTTCCGGACAAGAGGATTATAGCGTCATTGGACTCTGAATTTTTTGAGCGGTTCAGGGACATCGCTCCCGAGTTTCCGTCGCAGTCCAATAATGTTGCAAGAACATTTGAATTATTGAACGACGCTATATTTAAACTTGCTTCCAAGACGGGGAAAACAGGTTTCTTGTCCGCTAATACTCTCAACCTGCCTTTCATTAATGCAAGGAATAAATTCGATACGGCAGGACAGGGTATTCCGAGAGTTCCTCTGCGTATGGACGACGAGGCGGAAGACTTAGAGCTATCATTACTGTCGTCGGCTTCTATTCCAACCGCGGTGTTGGAAGCAGCTATTGCGTCTAACAGAGCCAATTTAGATGCCTTATCTTACGCAGATCACCTTACTAAGGCGTTATCACTGCGCCTTCAAGGGAAAGAGTTTCAGGATATACAATCCTCTTTAAGACTTCTTTCAAGGGCAGTAGCTTATTCCACGTGTAACTCCGCCCTTTCAGTGGCAAATCTGGAGTTGGTTAGACGTGACGCAGCCCTAGCTACATCCACACTAGTGGATACTAAGGTGAAGAACTCTCTTAGAGTCGCTTCGGTCTCAGGAGAACTTCTTTTTGACGGCAAGCTTTCTGCTATTTATGATAAAATTACAAAGAAAGCTTCGGATTCTCTGTTGTTCAAATCTGCTTCTAAGAAGTCGGATACAGCAGACAAGAATAAGACAGGCACTTCTGGGTCTAATGCGCCAAAAAGAGGTTCCTATAGAGGTTCCGGTGCGTCCTCTTGGTCTTATTCGAGAGACCGTCAGGGTAGCGACTCTCGTTCGGGACGTCCTTCAGGCCGGGACAATCGGTCGGACGCCCCGAGGTCGACGGGGCGAGGTGCAGGTCGTGGAGGACGTGGTTTCTCCTACCGCAGGCCTCGCAGGCCCAGGAGGTGATGGCTTAAACCTCTATCGCGTACCGGTTGGCGGAAGGTTGTTGAGCTTTTCACAAGAATGGGCGTCGATTACGGACGACCCTTGGGTGAGAGGAGTGACTTCGGAAGGTCTAAAGATATCCTTCAAACGAAAGCCTCCATTAACTCGAAGTCCAAAGTGGACTCATCTTCCGTCAAATCCGCAGAAAAGAGACGCTCTGTTATCAGAGGTGCAGTCTCTTTTAATGAAGAACGCGGTAGAGGTCGTAGAAAACCAGGAATCTCCGGGATTCTACAGCCATCTGTTTCTGGTTCCGAAACCAGACGGCTCGTTCCGTCCAGTCATAGATTTGAGCTGGATAAACAAGCTGATCGTCGCTCCGAAGTTTTATATGGAGACGATTCGATCGGTCAGAGCGAGTATTCAGGTGAATGATTATGCAACAAGCATAGATCTCAAAGATGCGTACTTTCACGTCATGGTACATCCGACATTCCGAAAGTACCTACGCTTCGCAGTCCTAGGAGTGGTGTATCAATTCCGGGCGATGTGCTTCGGATTGAATCTAGCACCCTGGGCTTTCACTCGGGTAATGAACTCGGTAATGATCTATTTCCGAGCTCATTCGTCTGCGGTAACGTCGGCCTACCTGGACGACATTCTTCAGAGGTACGGCAACGAGTTAACGCTTCAGAACGATGTTCAGAATCTTCTTCTTTTGCTCCGACGTCTCGGTTTTATAGTAAACGAGGAGAAGTCGGATCTGGTGCCGTCCAAGTCATTCACTCATCTGGGAATGAGCTTCGAGACGCACAACAATCTCGTTCGTCTGCCGTTAACCAGAGCGAAATTAGTCAGTTGTTACGCTCGCTATTGTCTGCACGCAGACAAAGTCACAGCGAGAGAATTTATGAGACTGATAGGTCTGTGCGGAGCCGCCGCGGATCTCATTCCGATGGGGCGGTTACGCACACGTCCTCTTCAAATTTTCTTGACTCAGAATTGGAGTGTGAAAATTCATTCGCTCGATGTAGACGTTCTCTTGTCAGATCAAGTGAAACAAGAGATTCAGACTTGGGCAAACATTCAGTGGTTAACTCAGGGAGTTCCGCTGCAGTTGCCGGATCCGAGTTTTACCATTATGACGGATGCCAGTCAAACAGGTTGGGGTGCATCATTAATCCCAACGGATTCGAGATGCCAGGGTCTTTGGGATCCGCAATTCCTGTGCAAGCACATAAACATCAAGGAAATGATGTCAATTTGGCTTGCGTTACGTCACTGGATGGACAATATTCACAATGCTCATGTCCAAATCCTATCCGACAATACGACAGTAGTGGCGTATATACGGAATCAGGGAGGCACTCATTCAGTTCCGTTGTTCAATCTAACGGAAAGAATCCTTCTGTTTGCGCTAGAACATCACGTTCTTCTTTCGGTCCGTCACATACCGGGTCATCTGAATGTGCTAGCAGACTCCCTTTCACGAAAGGGTCGCTTGTTGCCGTCAGAGTGGACTCTCAACAAACAAGTATTCAATCAGATTTGCTACCAATGGGAACGGCCAATGATAGACTTATTTGCGACACATCTCAACAATCAGTTGCAGACGTATGTGTCTCCGTGTCCGGATCCAAGAGCATTTGCAGTAGACGCTCTGTCGATCCCTTGGGACGGAATGATAGGATATGCGTATCCTCCAGCGCCGTTAATTCAACAAGTATTGCTAAAGATAAAACAATCTCAATGCAAGATTCTGTTGGTAGCATCTCTGTCGCCACAGAGACCGTGGATAAATCTACTCAGGTGTCTGTTGTGGGACCTACCGCGAAAGCTTCCTCCACGGGAGGATCTTCTTTCGCAGGGTAAATTGCGCCAACTCCATCACAACCCGCAAGGTCTCAACCTTCACGTTTTTCCGTTGTGCGGTCCTTCTTGCATGGCAAACACTTTACAGGACGAGCAGTGGACGCGATTTCTAACTGTAGGAGGACCTCCTCTTCGCTAAACTATGCGGCTAAGTGGAAGGTTTTTCATCGTTGGTGTAGGGATCATTCTGTAGATATATTCGATCCCTCTATACCAGACATTGCAAACTTTCTAGTATACTTGTTTGACGAAATCAAACTGCAGCCTGTTACTATAAAGGGTTATAGATCTATGTTATCTGATACCTATGCACATCATGATAGTTTACAAATTGGATCTAATGTCGCTTTATCTAAGTTGGTTAGAAACTTTTCGATAAATAGACCCAGAACTCTTAGATTAATTTCTAAGTGGAATTTAGCTTGGGTTCTTCTTAAATTGAAGGAAAAGCCATTTGAACCTCTTGGGACAGTAGATTTCAAATTCTTATCTTATAAGACAGCTTTTCTCTTAGCTTTCTCTTCTGCTAGAAGAGTCAGTGAGCTTCATGCACTGTCGGTGGATGATTCTCACTATCGTAGTGTCGGGAACACTATCACCTTCACTACTAATGTGGGTTTTTTAGCTAAGAATCAGGCTCCTAATAAATATCCGGAACCTATTGTTATTAAGGCTCTTCCGTCTTCAGACGGGCGTAGGCCTTTACTCTGTCCTGTTAGAGCGTTACGTATCTATAAACAGAGATCTCAGTTTATCAGAAAGGGACGGAAACGTTTCTTTCTGTCTTTGATGCCTAATAGAAAGGACATTTCGGTCCATTCTATTGCTAGATGGATTCAATTAACTATCCGTACTGCTTATGAAAATTTATCTTCTTCTCAGCAGTCTGTGCTTAAGATTTCTGCTCATGAAGTAAGAGCTCTTTCTACTTCCTGGGCTTATGCTAATAGTGTTGCTATTACAGATTTAATGAAGGCTGCTTATTGGTCTCAGCCATCCACATTTACGAATTTTTATCTCAGAAATATTGAGTCCATTTCTGGACACCTGCATTGTTTAGGTCCATTATCTGTTGCTCAGAATGTCGTCCACTAAACAGTTGCAACTATAGTTATGCAGGCTTTCTGTTCCGGCAGTGACTCCGTCCGGCTGCCCTCTTCGCTCTGGGCTATTTGACCCAGGGCAAGGGGAAGGGGGGGGGGGGGGGGTGTTCCCTTAGGTCACCGGCTTTATAGTGAAAAGCAAGGGAATGCCTCCTCCAAGTCAGTATTTCTGAGTCGCTTCTGGGATGGTTTTAAAGTGTAATATTAATGTTAAAATTCATTCATGTCTTATTTTTAAAGTGTAGCTCGGTGTGAAGCATTTGTATATGTCAAGTGTCAAACGGGCTTTAATATACAATACTCGGACACTTTTAAATGACTATAAAGAGTCTCAATTCTCAGGACTACTTTATTTATTGGCTTACTTTAAAACTAATTAGTATAAGGGATATACTGGATGTTAATAGAGAACATGAATGTTATTGTGCTCAATTATTAAGGGTAGTATATCTTTCTAATTTAATATTAAATAAGAAAGATACATGTAAAGCCTAATACTCCTTTTCTCCTTAAGGGGTTACCTCTTTACTATATAGTTGAGCTTATTGGATTTTCCTCTATGTCCTAGGCCCTCCAGCCTGTTTACTATTCAGCTAAGTCTGGGTCATTGGTACAGTATAAAAATGTTAAAAAATTTATAGTAATTTATATATTTTTTATACTTACCAATGACCCAGACGGGGATGGCCCTCCCTGGAGTTGGGAACTCTTGCCTCCCCGCTGAGTACATAGCACTGACCAGGCACTGCCAGTAAGAATGATAATTGGCGCCAATTTCGGGACGTCTGCGTCACTGCACATGCGCAGTAGAGGCGTAGTATGGAGGTCCTTTAGGACATGATTTCTTTTTGTTTTGGATGCAAATTTTGGGGATTGGGGGGCAAAATTTGTGTTTGGCCCTGGTTTTGTTAGAGTTAGCACCAGCTAAGTCTGGGTCATTGGTAAGTATAAAAAATATATAAATTACTATAAATTTTTTAACTTCCTTGACTACAAAGGTTGGATTTTTGACTAGAATCAGGCTCCGATACATGTAAGTATCCGGAACCTATTGTTATTAAGGCTCTTCCGTCTTCAGATGGGCATAGGCCTTTAATCTGTCCTGTTAGAGCTATACGTTTTTTACAAACATAGGTCTGAGTTTATCAGAAAGGGACGTAAACGTCTCTTTCTGTCTCTGCTGCCAAATAGTAGGGACATTACGGTCCATTCTATTGCAAGGTGGATTCAATTAACTATCCATACTGCATATGAAAAATTATCTTTATCTCAACAGTCTGTGCTTGAGATTTCGGCGCATGAAGTATCTGTTCCGGCAGCATATCTGTCCTGCTGCCCTCTTCACTCTGGGGTATTTGACCCAGGGCTAGGGAAAGGGGGGGGGGGGGGGTGGGGGTGGGGATGGTGTTCCCTTATCTCACCTGCTTTATAGTGAAAAGCAAGGGAATACCTCCTCTGGAGTCAGTAATTCCGAGTCGGTGCCGGGATGGTTTTAAAGTGTAAAGCTAATTCATATAATATTTTTAAAAGTGTAGCTCGGTGTGAAACATTTGTATATGTCACGGATCATGCAAGCGCTAATATACAATCCTCGAACACTTTTTAATGAGTATAAAGAGTCTCATTATCTGGACTATCTTTAATTATTGGCTTTCCTTTAATAAGATTAATATAAGGGATTATACTGGATGTTAATAGAGATCATTGATGATTATTGTGCTCAATTACGGAATGGTATTCTATCTTTCTTTTTTGATACAAACAAGAAACATACATGTAAAACCTGTGCTCCTCTTCTCCTTGAGGGGATAATTCTGTTTTCATGCAATTGAGTCTATTGGAATTTCTTTTATGTCCTAGGCCCTCCAGCCTTTTTTCTATTCAGCTAAGTCTGGGTCATTGGTACAGTATAAAAATGTTAAAAAATTTATAGTAATTCATATATTTTTTATACTTACCAGTGACCCAGATGGGGATGGCCCTCCCATGAGTTGGGAACTCATACCTCCCCGCTGATTACATAACGCTTACCAGGCACTGGTTGTAAGAATGACATTTGCGCCAATTTCGAGAGCTCCTTGACACTGCGCATGCACAGTGAATAGAAAGTATGGAGGACCATATAGGACATTGAATTTCGGTTTTTGATGCAAATTTTGGGGATCGGGGGGCAAAATTTGTGTTTGGCCCTATAATTTAAGGAGTTAACACCAGCTAAGTCTGGGTCATTGGTAAGTATAAAAAATATATAAATTACTATAAATTTTTTAACTTTCCTCAAGCTGAGGTTTGTACATGTATATCGGAGCACCACATGTAACTTTGCTACATGATTCGCCTGATTCGCATGGTCTGTTTTTGCAAGAATCTGTCTTGATTTGCCTTGACTTTACAATTGAAGTAACCCCCTTCTTACCTTAACTACATGTACCATTTGTGGGTTATATCCTGGCCGTCCAGGCACGGTTGCACCTGAGAGTTGCAGATTACAGTATAAGACTTATAGTTTATTGTAGTGCTGAAACGAATATCCAGTTAACAACCAGGTGCCAACTTAACCCTTTACTAAACATAATGGCCCAAACCGGCCAGTGCTATTCACAAAAATCCCCATTCAATTTTCATTTTTTGTCTCAAAAACATAGCTTATGACCCCTCATTGGAACGAGCTCGGTGAGCTTGTTCCAATGAGGGGGTCATATGCTATGTTTTTGAGGCAAAAAATGATCAGATTTAGTTATTCAAGACTTTTATTTGTAAATGTCGTCTTCCTTTCGTGTTAGGTAAAGGGTTAAGCGGTTGAAAAAGGGGCCAACCAGATAACCGCACAATCAGAACTGAATGCTAAGCTAATATTCAAGCTGTTAACATTGTGGATATTTTGCAATGATGTAGATGTAGTCAGGTTTGCAGTTGTAAACAATTCAATCATTAGTACTGTATAGTTAAAACTAGAAGTCCTGTCACGAATTATGCGCTTATCTAGGCTAAATTGCGCGTAGGAATTGCGCGCTTATGCCATATCGACTGGCATCCAGCACGGCAGTTTCTCCTGGTTACTCATAGCAAACACAGGCAATGTTTCTGCCAACGGACCTCTAGGTTACCCGGAGGTCAATTGGCTGAAACACTGCATGTGCACAGGCCATACATGTATGTACAGAATTTGATAGCCTTACTATGGTCATAACTTGTAGATCAACGCGCAGATCGATGTGCTATTTGTGCGCATTTCATGACAGGACTTCTTGTGTTAACTGTAAGAGTTCCAGATATGCCCATATTTCTCTTCTACAGCCATGCACCTGGACGCTAGTCGGTAAAACATCAAAGACTTCAGAACTTGCGATGTCAGTAGGATAAGTCTATTAACCCTTTACCCAATGTAACGCCCAAAACCGGTCAGCGCTATTCACAAAAACTGTCAATTAATTTTCATTATTTTTTTCATTTTTTGTCTCAAAAACATAGGTTATCACCCCTCTTTGGAACGAGCTCATCGAGCTCGTTCCAATGAGGGGCCATATCCTAGGTTTTTGAGACAAAAAATTAGTTATTCAAGAATTTTGTTTGCAAGTGTCGTCTGCTTTTCATGTCAGATAAAGGGTTAAAAGCACACCTAGATCTTGCAAACTTTCATCTCTTGACTAGTTGAGCCTCCACGTTGTGCTCTGTGGTTCACGAGATGAAAGTTTGCAAGTACTTCTTGTTCTTGTAATTACCAAGTCATAGTGGAAAATATATTCTCAGTCATTTATTGGGAATCCAGTGAATCCACCCTCCATGTACATGTATAATTGTGGTCACTCAAGCACAAACTGTCCCTGGCACAGGGCAAGCATGCTTTGTTAGCTCACCTGACTGAAAGTTTTTTTTTCAAAAATTTCTACAAAACTAGATCATGTGACCCCTCATTGGACTGAGCTTGATGAGCTCGTTCCAGTTAGGGCTCACATGATATGGATTTGTTGAATTTTTTTTAAAAATATTTTTTCAGCTGCTGAATTTGTATAATATGCGTGTGGATGCAGCCAAATTTTTCTAAAAACTTCCAACAAAACTAGATCATGTGACCCCTCACTGGAGCTTGTTCCAGTGAGGGCTCACATGATATGGTTTTGTTGAATTTTTTGGGAAAATATTTTTTCAGCTGTTGAATTTGTATAATATGCGGCCAAATGCAGCCAATTCATTGGGTAAAGGGATAATATTATTCGGTACAACAGCTGTCCTCAAAACATGTGGAACATTAAATTGTGGGTAAATATATAATGTGATAAACTGATATTTTTGTACATGTAATTACATCTGTATTCAATTCATACTGGTTTGAATACCGGTATGCATCAGTTTATCGATATATCATGCAGCCCTACATGTACTTCCAAAACTTTATTAGTCAATAACAGCATACATTGTATTAATTCATTTTATTGGTCTGATATTTTTTTTTTTATTTTCAGGACCTGTGACAGTTATTGTATCCTTTTCATTTATCCATATAATTTTTAGCTCACCTGACTTTCAGTCAGGAGAGTTATAGTGATCACTCACTGTCTGCCGTCGTCCGTGAACATGGTGTTTGCATCTTCTCCCAAACCGCTGAACCAATTTAATTGCTATTTGAGATAATAGTTTGTTATGACATCGCAATTTGATTTTGTTCAAATCAATTTGCCTCGCCCCTTGGTAGGGCCATGCCCAAAAAGTGTGCCTAAATCTTAAAAAATCTTCTTCTCATGAACCAGCAGTAGCAGAGATTTGATATTAGGTGTGCAGCTTCCTTTTGAGGTGTAGACTCAGATTTGTTCAAGAGAAGTTTGTGGGGCTATATTTGCCATCGTTATGGGAGGGGCAAGAATTTTTGCCCCACCCAAAATTTCTATATTTTTATACTGTACCAATGACCCAGACATAGCTGGTGCTAACTCTTAAAATATAGGGCCAAACACAAATTTTGCCCCCCAATCCCCAAAATTTGCATCTAAAACCAAAGAAAACATGTCCTGAATGGCCCTCCACACTTTACCTCTACTGCGCATGCGCAGTGTCAAGGACGTTCCAAAATTGGCGCCATTAATCATTCTAAGTTTGGCCCTTCATCAGTTAACATCTGACTGATCTTTGTGCTTGTAAATCTCAGTTTAAATGATGCCAGACACAAATATTAGTGAAATGGTGATTCTAAGGAGGATAGAGAAGGAGGAGAGGAAAAATGTGTGACAGAATATTATCAGGGCTGTAACTTAAAATTTTTTAATGAAATTATGTTAAGTTACCTATTTTCGAGGCAGCAGCCATTTTGTTGTCATTCTGGTTATTTAGTTACACTGATTTTTCAGTGTTTTCCTCTCTCCCTTTCCTTTAAGTCCCCTCTTGCTATTCTCCCATGCTTTTGGCATAGTTTCTGTAATTATTATTACTAAAATTTCTTGGGAGTTTTAGCTGAATAACACAGAATGAATTCTGTTCTTTTCCCCATGTTTACGTCTTCACCTACGGGTGGTTAGGCGTTGTGTTCTGCATCTACCATCTGATGTTCTGCAGTTTCTTCCCTGGAAGTCTCTGTTTTGCATCAGATAGTGTATTTTTGGTAACTGATTCCGGGCCTGGGTGCCTGGAGTCTTATTTTAGTGTTTTTACACTCATTGTTTACATATACAACAGCCCTCTGTGTGAGGGGGGGATTTCTTGAAAATAATATCTTGATGTTATTTTAATCATAACTAGATACATTATTATTGTTCGTAAGTGTTGAATAAATTGTTTAAAATATTTTTAAAATTTTTGTCCACACTTAGGCTTGGGATCCATTGGGGCTCAATGTTACTTTTCAGAAACTTGGGCTATTCTGAAAAAATATTTTTTCAAAATATTTTGATTTCAATTATTTTTTCTATATTGATGGATCATATTATTATTATGTATTTTGATTGCCAGGGGTTGGTGCGAGTACCAGGACTTTGTTTTCTTTTCACATTGAAAGGATTTTGATCAATTGTAATAAGAGGAAGTCTTCCTCTGACTTTTATAATCATTCTATATGTGGTCAGTGTACTCGCATTAACTCCTGTTCTGTATCGTATGATTTTGATGACAACATGGGAAGCGTATGTCACGGTATGTTAGTGGGGAATTGGACACTCTGGTCCTTTCCCCGCAGGGTCACTCTACTTTATCAATTTCTATTTCAGACGATCAAGATTAGGGTGATGTATCTGTGATGTCTTCCAACAGTGTGCCTCCGTCGTCACAATTAATGAAGGGCTAGCGGAAAAGTGCTCATGTAAATACGCCAATTGCCTAAGAGGACCCTAGTAGGTTCGACGGCCTTTGACGTCCGCTAGCTCGCCCGGTGTAGCGTCCATTCATCGAATGGTTCGGCAGCCGGGTTCGTCCATTGCGGTCTAGAAGGAGTTTTGGGGTGATGCGAGCACTATAAATCAACCAAATGCACACCCAGTGACGGCGGATTAGAGGGAGAACGGAGGAAGCCTTTTAGTCCGGTTCATAGCTCGTTCTGGTCCATCCGGACGACGAGCGAGAGAGGCCCCTCTCTCGTACAACAACATCTGGCCCCAGATGTTGTGGTACAACATGTTTCGCATACGTCCGTCGCTCGGGACGCTCCGACATATAGGCAGTCTGGAGTAGACTGTCAATAAGGCTTCCTCATTCTCATGGTAGCGCACACGACCGCTCTTGGCTACGTGACCTCGGATATCCTGTCAGCTTCGCCAGTCAGAGAATCATCGGCGACCAGGTCACACCATCCGGTAGCCAGGGACACGAGGCCTGCAGACTCCGGACGTTCGCATAGGAAAGTGTGCGGGAGTCAACGTACACGGAGCTTCTGGCGGCAATGCATCGTAAGACCGCTACTGCACGGGCCTCGGGAAGGGACGTGCTTTCCTAAATAGCACAGCTTATCGCAGCATCCCAGCATCAACTGAATCTGTCGCATATTTTTTATCCGACGATGCTGGGTTGGGACGCTCCGCGGAAGCGGGTACGGATGTCCGAAAATTTCATCCGGTCCGACGGGATACCGAAAGGGATTCGGAGGATTTCGAGCTTTCCCTTTCGGAACAACATATGCTGTTGTGTATGTCATCTGACTTGATCTTCTACAGCTTCTTTCATCGGACCAGAATGCTGCGATGCCGGATAAGAAACTGAAAGTGTCGGTGGACTTAGAAATTTTTGGTTCGGTTCAGGGACATCGTCCCTCAGTTCCGACATAGTCCAATAATGTCACACAAACTTTCGAATTATTGAACGACGCTATATATATATTATTATTATATGCTTGCTATTACCAAGCATTTCGGGTTTCTTGTTCGCAAAGTTACGGAGATGTCTTTCAAAAGTGTGCCTCTGTCGTCATAGTTAATGAAGAGCTAGCGGCAATAAGTGCTCCTGGAATATGTCTGTCGCCTAAGAGGTCCCTTGTAGGATCGACGGAGTGACATTCGCTAGCTCACCCGGTGTAGCGTACATTCATTGAATGCTTCGGCTGCCGGGTTCGTCCGTTGCGGTCTAGGAAGGAGATTTGGGTGATGCGAGCACTATAATTACTTTAGTACTCACCCAGTGACGGCGGATTGAGGACAGATCGGAGGAAGCCTGTTAGTCCGGTTCCTGGCTTGTCCAGGTCCGTCCGGGCTGTGAGCGAGCGAGGTCCCTCTCTCGTCCAACAACATAGGGGACCGCATGTTGTGGTTCAGATATTTTACATACGGAGCATATGTCCGTCGCTCGGGACGCTCCGTTATATTGACAGTCCGAGAGACTGTCGATATTGCTTCCTCATCCTCACAGCAGGGCGCACGACCGCACATTGGCTACGTGACCTCGAGTATCCGATCAGTTTCGTCATTCAGTGATTCCACGGCGAATAGGTCACGTCATCCGGTAGCCAAGGGACACAAGGCCTATACACTCCGTTCGCTCGCATATTAGTAGTATGCACGGGGTAATGATCACGGAGCTTCCAGCGGCAATGCATTGCAGGACCGCTTCTCCACAGGCCTCAGTGACGGACGTGCTATCCGAGTTAGCACAGTTTTTTCGCAGCATCCCAGCAATCGACAGTTTCTTAGTCGAATCAGGAATTATCTGACGGCGCTGGGTCGGTGCGGTCCGCGGTTGCATCAGGTACGGACGACCGAACGCTTTATAGGGTCCGACAGGATGGCGAAAGGGATTCGAAAGATTTCGAGTTTTCCCTTTCGTAGCATCGGAAGCTGCCATTCATATCTTGTGGCATTATCTTCCAGTGATTGTTATTTCGGACTACATTGCTGCGATGTTGGATAAGAGACTTATAGCGTCATTGGACACGGAATTTTGGATCGGTTCAGGGACATTGTCCCTGACTTACCGACACAGTCCAATAATGTCATTAGAACATGTGTATTATTTATCGAAGCTATATATGCATATAAGCCTGCTACCAAGCATGATAGTTTAGTTTCTTGTCCACAATGCTCATTTCTGCCTTTTTATCATTTATACGAATAATTTATTTTGGCAGAGCAGGGCATACCGAGAGTTCATATGCGTCTAGACGGCGTGGTTAAAGACTGGAAATATTCTTTTTCGCCGTCTATGTCTTTTCCAACCACAATGTTGGAAACGACAATGATGTCTAGTAGACTTAACTTAGACGCTTTATCATACGTAATCCAACTTACTGAGGCGTTATCATTACGTCTTCAAGAAAAGAATTACGGGATATTATCCTCAATGTGATTTCTTTTGAGGGCAGTAGTTTGTTCACGTATAACTCCGCCTTTCAGTGGCTGATTGGGGTTGGTTAGACGTGACGCAGCCCTAGCTACATCCACACGCGTGGATAGTAAGGTGAAGAACTCTCTCAGAGTCGCTTCGTTCTCGGAGAAGCTTCTCTTCGACGGCAACTTTTCAGCAATCCATGAATTGCTCGATTTACACGTTCTCTTGTCTATCTAGTGTTGCAAGAGATTCAGACTGGGGCAAACATTCGGTGGTTGACTCAGAGAGTGCCACTGCAGTTGCCGGATCCGAGTGTTATAATTATGACGGTTGCCAGTCAAACAGGTTGGGATATAATATTGATCCCAACGGATTCGAAGTGCCAGGGTCTTTGGGTTCCGCAGTCTCTAAGCAAGCACTTATCTTCCGCGGAATAATGTTTTTTAGGCTTGCTTTATGTCATTGGATGAACATTATTCAGAAACGCATGTCCAAATCCTGTCCGTTAATTCGACAGTAGTGGCGTATCTCCGGAACCAGGGAGGCACTCATTCGTTTCCGTTATTCAATTTAATGGAAAGAATCCTTCTGTTTGTTATAGTACACCAAGTTCTGTTTCGGTCCGTCATATTCCGGGTCGTCTGATTGTTTTACCGGACTCCCGTTCACTTATGGGTCGCTTGTTGCCGTCAGAATGGACTCTCAACAAACAAGTATTCAATCAGATTTGCTATCAATGGGAGCGCCCAATGATAATTTATTTACGACACAGCTTGCTAATCAATTGCAGACGTATGTGTTTGCTTGTCCGGATCTCTGAGCTAATGTTGTTAACGCTCTATTGATCTAATAGGACGGAATGATAGGATATGCGTATCCTCCGGCGCTGTTGTTTCAGCAGGTATTGCTAAGATAAACAACCACAATACATTTCTGTTGATAGCATCTCTGTCTTCACAGAGACCGTGGATAAATTTACTCTGATGTCTACTGTGGGACTTAATGCGAAATCTTCCTCAATGAGAGGATCTTTTTTCACTGGGTAAAATCGTGTCATCTTTATCACAACCCGCAAGGTCGCAACCTTCACGTATTCCGTTGTGTGGTCCTTATTGCATTGTAAGCATTGTACTGGACGAGCTTTGGACGCGATTTCTTACTATAGGAGATCCTCTTCTTCGCTATTCTATGCGGCTAAAGTGGAGGCTCTTCCGTCGTTGGTGTAGGGATCACTATGTTCATATTGTTGATCCCTCCATACTACTCATTGCAACTTTTTAATATACTTGTTTGACAAGATCTACTGCAGCCTGTTATTATTAAGGTTATAGGTTTATGTTACCTCATACCTATGCACTCTATGATAGTTTACAATTGAGTCTTATGTCTCTTTATCTAAGTCAGTTAGTAACTTTTCGATAAATAGACTTAGAATCATTAGATTAAATTCCTATATGGAATTTAACTTCGGTTCTTATTTAGCTAAGTAATCATTTGAGCCTCTGGAAACAGTAGTTTTCAAATTCTGACCTTTTAGACAGTAATTCTGTTGGCTTCTCTTTTACTGAAGAGTCAGTGAGTTTCATGCACTATCGGTGGATGATTTTCACTTTCGTAGTTTCGGAATCACTACTTCCTTTACTATTTAGGTTGGATTTTTGCATAAGAGTTAGGCTCCTAATATCCGGATCCTATTGTTATTAAGGTCCTTCCGTCTTCGTACAGGCATAGGCCTTTACTCTGTCCGGTTAGAGTTTATGTATTTATAAACAGATATCTGTTTATTACTACGGGCGTAAACTTCTAATGTCTTTGATGCCTATTAGAAGGACGTTACGCTCCATTCTATTGCTAATGGATTCAATTAACTATCGATACTGCTTATGGTATATCTTTGACTCAGCAGTTGTGTTTGAGATTTCGGCTCATGAAGTAAGAGTTCTTCTACATCTTGGGCTTACATTAATAGTGTCGCTATTATAGATTTTTGAAGGCTGCTCATTGCGCTCAGCCATCCACATTCATGAATTTTTATCTCAGAAATATTGAGTCCATTTCTGGAGGCCTCTATTGTTAGGTCTATTATCTACTGCTCAGAATGTCATTCACTTAACAGTTGCTACTATAGCTAGGTAGGCTGTCTGTTTCGGCAGTGACTCCGTTCTGCTGCCCTCTTCGCTCTGGGCTATTTGACCCAGGGCAAGAAAAAGGGGGTGGGGGAGGGTGTTCCCTTGGGTCACCTGTTTTACTATGAAAACAAGGGGATACCTCCTCCTGAGTTAGTAATTCTGAGCTGTTATTGGGATGGTTGTTTAGTGAGAAGTTTATGTTTTAAAAATTCATTCAAGTCTTAGTTTTTAAAGTATAGCTTTTGAATATAGCACGTGTCAACGGACATGATTATGCAATCCTCAGACACTTTTAAGGAGTATAAAGAGTCTCTATTCTCTAGACTTACTTTATTTATTGGCTTACTTTAAAAATTATTAGTATAAGGATTATACTAGATATTAATAGAGTACATGGATGTATGATGCTCAATTTTGGAAGGTGTTGTATCTTTCTAATTTATCATAAATAAGAAAGATACATGTAAGGCCTAATACTTCTTTTTCCCTAGAGGGGATGACTCTATTTTATATTATTGAGCGTATTCCATCTTGCTCTATGTCCTTGGCCCTCCAGCCTTTTTACTATTCAGCTATGTCTGGGTCATTGGTACAGTATAAAAATGTTAAAAAATTTATAGTAATTTATATATTTTTTATACTTACCAATGACCCAGACGGGGATGGCCCTCCGAGGAGTTGGGAACTCTTACCTCCCCGCTGAGTACATAGCGCTTACCAGGCACTGGTTATTAGAATGATTAATGGCGCCAATTTCGGAACGTCCTTGACACTGCGCATGTGCAGTAGAGGTGAAGTGTGGAGGGCCATTCAGGACATGTTTTCTTTGGTTTTAGATGCAAATTTTGGGGATTGGGGGGCAAAATTTGTGTTTGGCCCTATATTTTAAGAGTTAGCACCAGCTATGTCTGGGTCATTGGTAAGTATAAAAAATATATAAATTACTATAAATTTTTTAACTTTCCAACGCGAGACGCAGATTAGAACAAAATTTGATATGAGGGCTTATTGGGTCATAAGTACTTAATTTATGCCCCAATTTTTTTTCCCGTCGCCCCATAAGAACTGCAGGAGGTAAAAATAGAAAAAAATTAAAATGCCCACATCTCCAAAACTACACGGCACTGAGAATTCTTATTTGGCGTGAAGCTTCCTTAGGACCAACAGAATGGAATGGTAAACAAAATTGCTATCGGTTTTATCATGGGGTACTAACCCTGCCTGTGCTGCAGTGCGGAGTTACGATGTTGGGGAGCTGGCAGCTGCCCGTCATTGCTCGGTGGTTCTCTCCGGGTACTCTGGCTTCCTCCACCCGTAAAACTGCCACGGTCATGATTAGCCATTGTGCATAAGTATATGACCTTAAACACCAATAAATAAATAAGTAAATACATAAATTGACATACATTGTAATATACCAATATCAGTTTATTTAACTTTTGAGTTGAGTTCACATCGGCCATTTTCTGACAAAGCTTAAGCTCTGCTGACATTCCACCAAGCCAGAAAATAAGCAGACTGTCATCTGCAAAATGAGGTCCCCAGAGGGTGAATTTAGTGATGCTTCCCTGCACAGCAGGGTAGCATCACTAAATTTACTAAATTTACCCTCTGTGAACCTCAATTTGAATCGGGGTCTCAAAACTAAACAGAAAGAGGTACCCAGAGGATAAATTAGACCACTGTATGGGATCGCATCATCAAAAAACCTCATTCTGCAAATGTGAAGCTGCTTATTTTCAGGCCTGCATTCCACATGTGATTTGTTGTGGAAACAAAGGACACATAAAGTGGGGAGGGAGGCACACATGATCAAGTTTGGAAATCTCTTTAAAAATTTAATGTGAGTGGAGATTTCTATGCTCCTTGAAAACTTTTGAGGAGCATATAGTAGTCACTTATCCTTCTCTCCATGGATCTGTTCACTGCATCCATTCTAACTTTGACCAGTCCATAAAAAATTATTCAGTTGACTGATGGTTGCTTATGATGTGTCATGAACATAACCCAAAGTCATAGCTCCAAGGTCAAGATCACAGGCTGTTCTTTGTTTGTTCATCAATTCAGACTTTGTCCGGTCCATAAAAGTTATTCAAAGTACTAATCTTGTTCATACTTTATGCAGTGATTGTTATGACTCAAGGGTGTGTCATGACCTTGACCCAAGGTCATAGCTCCAAGGTCAAGGTCAAAGACTGCATGCTCATCTGTTCTGACTTGGTCTGGTCCATAAAAAGTTACTCAAGGGACCAATTTTGTTCATACTTCATATAATGATTTCTTATGATTCAATGGTGTGTCATGACCTTGATCCAAGGTCATAGCACCAAGGTCACGGTTACAGAGCATTCTTGTGTTTGTTTATCTATTTTAACTTTTTCCAGTCAGTGAAAGATTATTCAATAGATCGATTTTCAGATACTTCACACAATGATTGCTTATGACTTAAGGGTGCATCATGACCTTGATGCAGAGTGATAACTCCAAGGTCAAGGTCACAGACTGTACATTTGTTTGATCATTCTTTCTAACTTTGTCTTGTTCATTAAAGTTGTTTAATTGACTGATCACTTCTTGCGTTCATACTTAGGGAGCATCCATCAGCTATGTTCTTGTTTGTGCTTGGTGTTGAGAGGGTTTGGCCGATTTGTCAGATGAAGAGTTAATGGGGTTTTTGATTTTTGAAGTGTGAGCATTATTTCATTTTTTTCCATCTGTTACTATCAGTGAAAAAAAGTTGTAAGTGTACGTGCATCCTTAACTTCATAAAAGAGGTCCTCTTTACCATACCAAATTCTGCTGTATATTAATGGATGGTATTTTGGACTATTCTTTGTGTGTGAGATATTAATGTATGTTTTTAAAGGTAAGTTTGAGCAAAGGGCTACATAGTTTATTTGTTTTTGTTTTTATTTTTAACCACTCTGTGTTCTTAACCCTTTACCCAATGCACATAATATCAAAATTTATTATTTAAAAAAAATTTTGTAAAAATTTTTTTGAAATATTTCATCAAAACCATATCCTGTGACCCCTCATTGGAAGGAGTTAAATGAGCTTGTTCCAGTGAGTGGTCACATGATATGCTTTTGTCAAAGTGTTTTGAAAAATAGTTGTTTTTTTTTTTTTTTTTACTTAACCCTCTGCACTCTGATGTCAAAATGGTAAAGTTTTCAGCAACAAATATTTCCCATAATGCAGTTTGATATTTAACCAAATATACCTTGTTTGACAGAGCTCATTGAGCTCTGTCAAATAAGATATAATTGGTTAAATTCATAGTTAAACAAGAGAAAAACAGAGTGATGAGAAAAAATTCTGTTGCATAAACAGGGTGCTGGGGGTTAATTTACCTGGGCAGATTCATTAGGTAAAGTGTTAACTGTAGCAGGATGTAGAAGTCCATGTTTGAGTAGTTTTCCATGCAGTATAACCACAGAAGTGGGCAGACAATTTTGATCAGATATTGACTAAGTCACAATCTGGATAATATTCTCTGTACAGTTTCCTGTCAAGAACATTGCAGATTCTCACATGTATGGTACGGCCGACGCTGACTGATTGCTTTCCATGTATGTGCTATATTTCCCGTGGATGCAATAATGTTAGATTCCAAACACTAATTATAGGAATCATTATCAAAAAGTCAATTAATGAATCACTGGGTTCAACCTGGTTCTTCATTAATTCAAATTTTGCTGATGATGAAATTTATTACCTGTTAAAAGCATACGTGCACATCACCATGGCAACTGTACTGTAGTGAAGAAAACATGAAAAATATTGCACCTCAAATCTTATTTACCTTTGTTTCTCTTCATTCTTCAATCGTCATGATTTTGTAATGTTTCACTTATTAAGTCTTGATCTAATGGAATAAATACATCATGATTTCCAGAACTCCCCGGAAGTGGAGCAGTGCTCATTTACTGTGGAAAACAAGTGCTGTTTTACTGCTAAAATAGGAACCTAGTCACGAATGCTTGGGGAGGAAGTCCGCTAAAATGGGCAACAGGGGTATAAACAATTGACTAGACTCGACTTCATCTCTCTGTTGCAGGCACCCATTGTGCAGAAATATGTGACCTTAACCCTTTACCCAACAAATCGCCCACATCCGCCCGCGTAATATGCAAATTCAGCAGTTCAAAAAATAATATTTTTTCAAAAAATTTCAACAAAACCAGATCATGTGACCCCTCGTTGGAACGAGCACGTCAAGTTTGTTCCAACGAGGGGGTCACATAATATGGTTTTTGTTGAAACTTTTTGAAACATTTGAAAAAATGAAATTTAAAATTATTAAATTTGATATCGTCTCTGTTGTGTAAAGGGTTAAACATAAATTAATAAATTAATAAATACTGTCATCTTGTTCATAATTTTTCTGTCATTAAGCCTTTTGTTCTCCACCTCTCACCATGCTTTTGAAAGCCAGGATAAAAATTGCAAATCAAATTTATGGAAACATCAGACACCCTGCAAGCATATACCAGTATGTTTTTCTGGCCAGTAAATGGCTGCATTCCCCTTATTTTGCCCCCGACTGAAGGAGGATTTGGGGGTATCTAGTGGAGACCTCCATCTGTCTGTCCCTCCATCACGTTTTGGATTGTAATTTCAAAGCCATCAGTTGGATTTGGATCTCCTTTGGCTTGCTGATAGACTTGCATGGGGGAATGGATATGCACAAGGAACGGGTTCCATCCAATAATTTTTCCAAGAGTTATGGCACTTTTTCATTCTTTCGACTTAGACAATTTTTCTATCCCACAATCCCCTTAAGGCTACTTCGAACATACCTACAGGGTCGGGGTAGTGGCCTACACTTTTCATAGCCCTTGTCAATACAGTACAAGTCAAAATCAAAATAAGTTGTAGCTTAGCTACAATAAACTAAGTAAACTGCGGCTCCTGGACTGACAAGATCAGAATCTGACATCCTTTTCTGGAAAGCTATCAGTGAGAGCTTTCCAGAAAATGTCTGTTTCTGGTCTTATCAGTGAAGGAAGAGAAAGATACATAGTTTATAGAGGTCATCCTACAACTTATTTTGACTTGTACCGTATTGTGTCTATTGGATGGTGAGGTCAAATTCAATGCGTTGTACAAGTATGGCAACGGAAGGAAATTTTGATTTGTATTGTAAAGCATTGCAAATACAAATTTTAAATTTTATAACATTAAGAAGAATACTGCAGTGTATGATTAGTGTAGTGAAGTTTAGATAGAGTGACAATCATAGTTGGAAGATGGAACGTTCCGTTTGATAGATTTGATCAATTGTTTTTATCGCCCCCAGTCAATTCTCTGTTCATATGCTTATTCAGATTTTTTTAGCTGGGGGAGCTGTAGTGATCACTCACTGTCCGTCATCTGTCAGTCAGCTGTCATCCATGAACATGACGTTTGCACCTTCTCTTCCAAAAGCGCTGAACCAATTTCAGTTAAATTTGAGGTGATTGGGGGGGGGGGGGGGAGGGGGGGGGGGGGGGGTTAGGTGATTGCTTGTTCTAACATCATATTGTGTTTTTGTTCAAATCAACTTGCCCAGCCTCATCGGAAGGAGTGAGGGAAAATACTCCAAATTTTTTTAAAAGTCTTCTCATGAACCAGTGGGTACAGTGACTTGATATTTGGTATGGAGCTTCCTTTTGAAGTGTAGAATCAAGTTTGTTCAAACTAAGTTCATGTAGCAATATTTGCCTTTGTAATCGGAGGGACATGATTTTTGGCCCCACAAAAAATTTCTATTTTCTGAACCGATCATCCCATTTGAACCAAATTTGGTATGTTGTATTATAAGCTCACCTGACTAAAAGTCAGGGGGAGCTTACATGTAAGTGATCACTTTCTGCCCTCGTCCATCTGGCGTGAACTTTACATTATCGACTTCTCCTCCTAAACCACTGGGCTGAATTGAACCAAATTTGATATCCATGGTCCTTGTATGCCAATCAAGTTTGTTCAAGTAAAGTTGCCATGCCTCGTTCAAATTTTTTTTTAAATCTTCCTCTCATGACCCAGTGGGTATAATGACTTGATATTTGGTATGGAGCTTCCTTTTGAGGTGTAGAATCAAGTTTGTTCTTCTGAAGTTTGTAGAGCAATATTTGCCTTCGTAATGGGAGGGGCATGTTTTTTGACTCTGCCAAAAATTTCTATTTTCTGAACCAGTGGTCCAATTCGAACCAAATTTGGTATGTAGTATTATTGAGTCATAAGTACTTGATTCATTGATTCATGCACACAAAAAATTCATGTGTCCCAGGAACCCTGGGAACCCCAGGAGCTAAAAATAGAAATATTTTCAAACTCCCATATTTTCCAAACCACATGGAACAGAGAACTGTTATTTGGTATGAAGCATCCATGGGACCAGTAGAATGGAATGGTAAAAAAATTGCCATCGTTTGTGTTGGGGTGTTCTGTAGTGGGGTGGGGGAGGGGGGGGGGGTGGGGAGTCAGCATATTTGCAAAATTAAAAAAAATGTGTTTTCTCCTGAACCACTGATCAGAATCTTTTGATATCTGATTTACAGCATCCATAGGGGGGGGGGGGGGGGGGGGCAGATACAAGTCGGTTGAAATTAAGCTCCTCGGTTCAGATTTGCGCTCAATACAAGAGCCTGAATCTTAACTTGGGGCAATACGGGGAATAAGCTTTAAAAATCTTCTTTTCTAGAACCATCAGGCAGAATCTTTTAATATTTGGTACACTTCATTGTTATCAGAGTTATATTCAAGTTTGTTCAAATCAAGTCCCTCAGTTAATATTTTCGCATCCTAGGGGCCCGAATTTCAAGTCTGTGCAATATTGGAAATAATCTTTAAAAATCTTCTTCAGATCCACCAATCAAATCTAGCTCCTGGTCCTGTGGGAGCCCAAATTTGAATTTAGTGCATTATGAGGAAATTTCTTTGAATTTAGTGCATTATGAGGAAATTTCTGTAAAAATCAGATCCAGCAGTCAGAATCCTTTCATATTTGGTATATAATGTCTTTAGGTGGGTCGGATTCATGTTTGTTCAAATCGAGTCCCTGGGTTAATATTTGGGCTTTCTATTGAAGCCGAAAGTTTAACTTAGTGCAATATGAGGAAAATTTCTTTAGAAATCTAATTTTTCAGATCCACCAGTCAGAATCCTTTCATATTTGGTATACAACATATTTTGGGGGTGGTGGGGGGGGGGGGGGGGGTGGGCAGATTCAAATATGTTCAAATCAACTCCTGTGGGATCAGAATTTTAACTTAGTGCACTATGAGGGAATTTCTTTAAAAATCTTCTTTTTTAGATCCACCAGTCAGAATCCTTTCTTATTTGGTATACAATGTCTTTAGGTGGGTCGGATTCACGTTTGTTGAAATTTGGTCCCTGGGTTAATATTTGGGCTCTATATTGGAGCCCAAAGTTTAACTTTGTGCATTATGAGGAATATTCTTTAAACATCTTCTTTATTACATCCACTGGTGAAAATATTTTGATATTTGGTATGCAACATCTGTAGGATGGGGAAGGGTGGGGGGGGGGGGGTGGGGGGGGGCAGGGGGAGGAATTCAAATTTGTTTAAATCGGGTCCTTGGGTTAATATTTGGGCTGTCTATTGGAACCCAAAGTTTATCTTCATGCAATATAAGATTTCTTTAAAAGTCCTCTTCTTCAGATCCACCAGTCAGAATTCTATCATATTTGGTACATAACATCTCTGGAGGGATCAGATTCAAGTTTGTTCAATTCGAGCCCCTGTTCAATTCGAGCCCCTGGCTTAATATTTGTGCTCTCTGTTGGGGTTGATGGGGGTGGGGAGGTTAGGTTCAAGTTTGTTCAAATCCATTCCTTTGTGTTTTTCCTTAAAATTCGCCTTTCAGACAAATGACTTAACAACCCTTGAAAGTTTGGCAGTACTTATCTATATAGCTGATAGAATTGGAAACAGTCAGGAAGACTTATGATAATAATCATCATCTGACATGGACACCAGAGTTATAATTTCATGTCATCATTCCTCTATATTGTTGATGAACCATGACTAACTCAATGTGACCCCAAATACTTCTTTGAACCACTTTATCTGGTGAGTGATTAAACCCACTTGAGGCCTCTTGTTGAGTCATAAGCACCTGATTCATGAAAAAAAACTCCTGTGTCCCTGTGGGAACACCTAGAGCTAAAAATATAATTATTTTCAAATGTGCCTGCCCTTGTTTCCCCAAATGCACAGAACAGAGAACTGTTATTTGGTATGAAGCATCCTTAAGACCAGCAGAATGGAAAGGTAAAAAAAATTGCCATCAGTTGTGTCAGAGTGAACTGTAAGAGGGCATCGAAAAAAATTGAGTTCACATATTTGCAAAATTTAAAAAAAAACATTCTTCCATAGAACCACTGATCAGAATCTTTTGATATTTGTATACAGCATCTATAGGAGGGTCAGATACAGGTTTGTTAAAATGAAGCTCCTTGGTTCATATGCAGGAGCCCGTGTTTTAACTTGCGGCAAAATGGGGAATAATCTTTAAAAATCTTCTTCTTCAGAACCACCAGTCAGAATTTTTTAATATTTGGTATATAGCATTGTTACATGGATCAGATTCAAGTTTGTTCAAATCAACCCGGTTAATATTTGGGCTTCCTACAGGGGCTCAAATTTTAACTTGGGACAATATTTATAATTTTAAAAAAAATTCTGGTTCACCATTCAGAATCTTTTGATATTTGGTATACAGCATCCTTAGGGAGGTCAGGTCTAATTTTGTTCAAACCAAGTCCCTGGGTTAATATTTGGACTGTCTATTGGAGCCCAAATTTTAACTTAGTCCAATATGTGGAATAATTGTTAAAACTCTTCTCTTAAAATGCTAGTCAGAATCTTTTGATATATGGTATGCAGAATCCCTAGAGCAGCCAGATTAAAAAAATTTCAACTCAAGTCCATTGATTAATAATTGGGCTCTGTATTGGAGCCCAAATTTTAACTTAGTGCAATATGGGAAGTAATTTTTAAAAATCTTCTTCAGATCCACCTGTCGGAATCTTTTGATATTTGTATACAGCATCCTTAGGGAGGTCAGATCTAAGTTTGTTCAAACCAAGTCCTTGTGTTAATATTGGGTATGCAGCATCCTTACAGGGATCAGGTTCAAGTATGTTTAAAGCAAGTCCCTCAGTTAATATTTGAACCCAGATTTTAACTTAGTGCAATATGAGGAATAATCTTTTCAAAATGTTCTTCTTCAGATCTACCAGTCAGAATCTTTTGGTATACATCATCCGTAGGGAGGTTAGAGTTAAGTTTGTTCAAAGCAAGTCTCTGGGTTAATATTTAGGCTACCTTTTGGAGTCCGAATTTTACCTTAGTCCAATATGAGGAATAATCTTTAAAACTCCTTTTCTCCAGAACCACCAGTCAGAATCTTTTGATATGTAGTATTCAGAATCCTTACAGAGGGGTCAGATTCAAGTTTCTTCAAATCAAGTCCATTGGTTAATAATTGGGCTCTTTATGGGTGTGCAAATTTTAACATTTTTCTATATGGGGATTCATCTTTAAAAATCTTCTGATTCACAAGTCAGAATCTTTTGATATATAGTAGACAACATCCTTACGGGGGTCAGATTCTAGTTTGTTCAAATCAAGTCCTTTGAATAATATTTGGGCTCCCTTTTGGAGCTCGAATTTTAACTTAGTCAAATATGAGGGATAATCTTTAAAACTCTTCTCCAGAACCACTAGTCAGAATGTTTTGTTATATGGTATGCAGAATCCTTTCAGGGTTCAAATTCAAATTTCTTCAAATCAAATCCATCTGTTAATAATTAGGCTCCCTCTGGGAGCACAAATATTAACAGTGCAATATAATCTTTAAAACTTCTCTTTAAACTCCTCTTTAAAAGTCTTCTTCTTCGGATTCACCAGTCAGAATCTTTTGATATATAGTTGACAGCATCCTTACAGGGACCAGATTCAAGTTTGTTCAAATCAGTGATTAACCCTTTACCCAACATAACGGCCAAAACCGGCCAGCGCTATTCTAAAAAATCGCCAATTAATTTTCAAAATATTTTCATTTTTTGTCTCAAAAACATAGGTCGTCGAGCTCGTTCCAACGAGGGGTCATAACCTATGTTTTTGAGACAAAAAATGAAAAAAATTAGTTATTCAAGAATTTTTTTTGCAAGTGTCGTCTGCTTTTCATGTTAGGTAAAGGATTAAATATTTGGGCTCCAAATTTTCACCTTGTACAATATGAGGAATATTTTTTTAAAATTTTCTTCTCACGAACTCCCAATCAGAATCTTTTGATACACGATATCCACCACCCTTAGAGGAGTCAGATTCAAGTTTGTTAAAATCAAGTCCCTGGGTTGATATTTGAGCTCCCTTTTGGAGCCCAAATTTTAACTTAGTCCAATTTGTGGAATAATCTTTAAAAATCTGCCTTGTGAGATACAATCAGACTCATTTGATATTTGGTATACAGCATCCTTAGAGGGTACAGATTCAATTTATTCAAATAAAGTCCCTGCATTGATATATGTGTTCCCCATGGCAGATGGAGGGGGGCAAATTTTAACATAGTGTAAAATAGGTAATATTTCCAATCTTTTTCTCCAGAACCACCAGTTAGAATCTTTTGATATTTGGTATACAACATCCTTGGGTGGGTGTATGTGTGGGAAGAGGTGGGGGTCAATTTCGAGTTTTTTTTTCAAATAAGTTTCTTGGATTAATATTTGGGCTCCTTATGAGTGCTCTAATTTTAGCTGGGTGCAAAAGAAATCTTCTTGAAAACCACCATTCAGAATGTTTTGATACTTGGAAAACCACACCCCAGCAGGGCTCAGACGTTTTTCAAATTAAGTTCCTGGATTCATATTTGTGATCCCTAGGTGTAGTATATATAGTGTCATGTGATGACTAATCTTTAAAAAATCTCCTCTTTAGATCCACCATTCAGAATCTGTTGATATTTGGTATACAGCATCCTTGGGGGAGGGAGGGGGGGGGGGGGGGTGTTAGATTCAAGTATGTTCAAGTGAAGTCCCTAGGTTGATATTTGGACTCAATAGATTTGCATTACTGGAAATCTGGACATTATTTCTGTGGTAGCATCCCAGTACTAGAAAAAATCATCTGTCATGAACAACTGAGTTATAAATAATTAAATCATTTCATTCCTCTGTAGTGTTAACTAGCCATAGATGAGAGACTCCGGCTCCATGTGGCCGCTTGTTTTTTAATAATATAATTGTAATGTATTGATCTATTGGAGGATTCACTGGTATATCGAATTGAACCATTCTTCTGACACAACATTGAAAATGTAATGTGTTAAATTGCTCATCCCATGTCTGCAATTATTTATTATAGCTGAAACATTACCATTTGGAACTGGTGTTCTTGCAGCAGAAATTGTGTTGGTTTTTATCCTAGCGGGATTGGAAGCTTTGAGATTATTCTTTGGTAAGTACTGCTGTACTATTTCAGGACACAAAATTAAGGCAGCCTTTTCTCTAATCAAATTAATTATTTGTTCTTCCCTCAAATGCCTCCAAGTTAGAGACGGTTGAGGCTATGCCGAAATAGTGGTAATGGTGTCAAAATTATGCACCGTTTAACGCTTTGAACACTAAAGGTCACTTTTCCAGTCCAGGAACATGATGGATCATAATTTAGGAGGAGACTAGTAGAAAGTAGGATGATTGCTCAGTGAATGTGTGGGGTAACCAATCAATATTTTCAACATGCAGCCCAAAGGCTGCAAGTTGAAAATATTGAAAGGCCTACCTCCACTTAATGGATAGAGACTCTTCCAGTTGATGCCATTGAACTGACATGAAAGGCACCATCAGGATTCAAAGAGTATAAGTAGGGCCCTGCGAATCGGACTTCTCTATTCGAGTTGAGTTGAACTGAACCAAATTCAGATCGAATTGGAAAATCGGAACCGGTCCTGGGAGTCTGTGTTTGCGGTGACAATGACTGTTATATTGATAGAGTTATCCCTCGTAGATCACAGTTCACATGTCACTCACATTCCCTCTTTCAAGTTCACGCCTTCTTGAGCCGTCTGTGCAGCTGATACACACGCATGCATTCTGACATAACATCTGCTCGGTTGTCCCTACTGATTTTATTCATGCCTGGCTACTGACTTTTAAAATAATAACCAAACGACAGCTCTGACTGACCATTTAACTGTAATATTCTTGATATTAACGTAATCGGTGAGAAATAATGTTCACATATAACGATGTATGTGAAAAGAAAGAACATAAGTTCATCATCAGGATATTCGATTTCAGTATTTGGTGATAAGGTATTCCAAAATAGTATCTGACAAACAATTTAAAATTGAAATTAAATTTGAAGATTTGCAGGACCCTAGCTTTCAGAACATTTTTCTGAGTTTTGCACATGCATGTGTAGTTTAGGGCTTACCTGTTAAAACCAAAGAATTCAATAGATAATTAAGTTTGTCCCTAGGACAGGGAGATGACTTACATAAGCTGTTAGCTTTTTGTCGAATCCCCTCCTTACATAGTAATCTATCTATTTGCTCACCTTTGTTATTCAGTGTACTGTTGTATCTTGTGTTGTTCCTGTTTTACAATCTAGCATGTAATGTACACAATTAACAAACTTTCCAATAAATATTGTTTAAACTAAGTTTGTCCCTATATCCCGATAGATTCTGTCTTTTGATTGGTCAGAATGCCCTGGACAAATAGCCATGGCAAAGGGTGCGCCCAACATCCAAGGTATATGAGCGCATGCAACATCCAGGGTATAAGCGCATGCGAAACATCGGGGGTATATGGTTTCAATGAAAGCTTTTTGCTTCCACTCGCCTCATTACAAAAATCGAACCAAAAAACCCAAAAGTAGTCACAAATATCAGATTTCTGACAATACAATCATAAAAATAAAATAAGAGAAAATAATTTGTTCCCGGAGTACCAATGTGTTCTATGTGCCAGAAGGCACATAGAACACATTGGAACTCGGGACGATATGTCAACAAAATACTGTTTACTCATTTCCTTAACGACCCAAGGGATGTAACTCTATCTGTTCTCTTCTGCGATTATAAAAACAAAATTATTATCACAAATTTGGTCCAAATGATTGTGGAGCTGAGAAATGGGTCCACAAATTTATTTCCACTAAGTTGTATTGTGTTTCAAATGGGACAAAAACGTTATCTCCGCCAACATGTATGGTATATGGAAATTTAATACCTGGATGTCTCATTTAAACACCTTGCCTGCGACTCGGTGTTCAAAAACTGACATCCAAGTATTAAATCTCCATATACCATACATGTTGGCAGAGATAACTTATATAAAAATAGCACATAGTTTGCCAGAGGAGGCAATCTGTGTCAACAGTACCATTTCCGACATGGTCGTTGATTGATTTCCTCTGGTGAACTCTGAGCATGTTACCAAAGCTTGGGATTTAGTCTGGTTATATCTTTTGTGTTTCTTATTAAAATTTCCTGCATAATTGACAATTGAACAAGGCTAAAACCCCCAATCACTTATTATGATTTTGACGAAATGAATCCTGGGGTCAGAATCATAATAAATAATTATGTGTTTCAATTTCCATACACAGGACTCCAAACACCCTGATTGGAAAAGGGTCGAGGCCTCTTCCAGTTGAGAATTTTTGCATCCTGAGGAACAAAATACAGTAGAACCTGTCTTGAGAGACCGCCCTTTGGGCCACACAAAAGTGGTCTCTCAAGACAGGTGGTCTCTCATAACAGGTTTCAGGTTTTCTCAAGTCAGTGGATAACCAACCACAAAATTCAGAAATGGAGAAGAATGGATTTTTGTAATTACTTTGTAGTTGTTCTTTTTTTATGAAGTTTTTGTGTGTCCTTGGGCAAGACACGTCATCTCCATTGCCCACGTGGGGGCAGATGACGCCGTGTACTAAGGCCTACTGCACGTCGATGGTGCGCATGTCTTCAACCAATCAAACCCTGCCTGTGCTGCAGTGCAGAGTTACGATGTTGGGGAGCTGGCAGCTGCTCGTCGTTGCATGGTGGTTCTCTCCGGGTACTCCGGCTTCCTCCACCTGTAAAACTGTTGCAGTCATGATTAGCCATTGTGCATAAATATGTGACCTTAAACACCAATAAATAATAAATAAATGAAGTTTTTGTAACAAATTGAAAGGGACTGTTATAAAAATTATAAAAATAAATTAGTGTTGAAAATCTTCATTGAAGTTTCAACACAAATTTATTTTTAGAATCCTATCTGTCACATTTCAGGTATGTATGATATTGTTTATTCATCAATAATCCTAATCTTTTCACAGGGGTCTTATAAAAACATCTCAATCTTTAATGAGTTATGTAACTGAATAGCAATTGAAACCCACTTAAGAGCTTTTAATACTTTTAATTATGTTAGTATAACCACAATGGATTTTCCAATTCCAGAACAGGTAAAAAGCTTTTGTCATGGTTTCAGTCTTCAAAGGTGCGGTCTCTCAAGACAGGTCCATTATGGCATAAAAATACAAGTTGGTACCAGGTCACAGTGGACGTGCATTTGTCACACTTGGTAATCCAGGTGTACAGACGCATACTCGAAAGCTCCTAATTAGCAACCACACTAATTAGTGGAGATGGACTTCCTGCCTTCGCAAATCAAAGAAACATTGATGGGATTGAACGCCAGCTCTCAAATTAACTGGTCTGTCCAAGTTAATGGGGGCCACGTTCAAATCTCCATCAAATTTAACCAAGAACCCTCCTCAGGTAGTGGTAGTACCTTTCGCGGGGCTTCCTGCACTGGTCCACATCTGGGGAAGGAACTGTGACACACCGCCACGTCCAACAAGGAAAGTGGAACTGAAAAGGGCCAGAAGAAGAAGAGGAAGAAAACTCCATCAACCAGACGCAGGGGCGCCAGGCGTATGGAAGCTTGGCTGAAACAGAGAAGAACGGCAGAGAACCAGGAGAAGGATCAAGTGGCAACTGTCAAACCACCACCACCACATTTGTCTCCCTTGCCAACCTGTACCTCTTCACCTAAGAGGTCGGAAGGCAGGGAGGTGGAAGGGGAGAAGGTAGTCGCTCAATCCGAACCTGGATCTCCCATCCGCTCAGATCTATCCAGCCTCAGCTCCTCTCTCAACACCACGGATAACGACTCAGATTCTGATAGCGACTCGGAATGGGGTGACTTCATCGACGACATGGATCAAAGATGCATCGCAGCCCACGGCAGCCTCAAACTTGATTTCACAGGAACCATGGACCAGTACATGCAATTCGTCCTAACAAAATTGGACAAGGAATGCCAAAAGATAGCCCTGGAGCAACGCACATACCGACAACTTGAGGCCATGAAAATTCGCACCCCAGAATTCCAGGAATTCCTGAAAGAACTCAATTAGATCCCAAAACACTTTCCTCCTTTGCCACTGCCAGACAAGCCAAATTCTCACGCAGTTACTGAGGGTCGAAAGGGGCCTGTTCCCCATACCGTCCCTGCGTGCCTTCATCGCGCAAAACCATTCCATTCGGGATAGGTCACAGTGGTCTCTCAAGACAGGTGGTCTCTCAAGACAGGTGGTCTCCCATAGCAGATCCATTATAAAGTAAAACCAATCGGTGCCTGGCAGATGTGGTCTCAAGACATGTGGTCTCTCAAGACACTGGTCTCTCAAGACAGGTTTTACTGTAGTTAATACAATGTGTTGAGCTGGTAATCTGCAGTATGATTTCATGATATGATATCACAACACAATATTGAAATATAATGGAGAAAAAGACTAATGTGCAATGTTTTTTTCATTGGCAGATGATTGTTACACAACATGTATGTCAAATGGTTGTCACCGACATGTTTTCAGTGTGTAATGTTCATTGTTCAATTCTGTTACCTCACTTGATGTGTCTCCAGTGTTGACTGCATTCCAGTAAACATTGGAAAAACACATCAAGGGATTTAAAAAGTTGAAAAATGAACATTATATTCTGATATGTGTCTTCTATCTATAGACCATGCATGGGCACAAGTTTACAACACACGCTTTAAATCAAAGTTGTTATTAAACTGAGACCCAAAGTACACGTGTTCAGTATATTTCTGGTTAATTCAGCCGAGCCTATTGCATTTCCCATGAATTCAAATAAAAGCCACAAGTCATTTACAGAAGTTTGGGGGCTCCAGGGAGACAGTCATTCTGTTGTTATCTGCATTTCCCATTGAAAAATAACAAACCAAAAAATAATCTAAATTCACAACATTTCTCAATGTAACATCCAGGGAAATTTTCTGCATTTGAACTGCTAAAGTTGCAGATGTCAGTCATGTCCCCAGTTAGACCTTCTCATTCTCTCCCTCTCACTGCTTCAAGTCTCAGACCATATGTGTGACATTATGAGCTAGAGAATGTCGAAACATCCAGGCCATGTATGGTAACTGAATTCATCCTGAAGCCCAGCATTCCTCTCGCTGACCTTGATGTCATTCACATGCAATGAAAATTAATTTTTTTTTTTTTTTCGTAAAAACCAGAGTTATTTGATGATTCAGGATGAAAAATAACATATTTTGAAGTCACACATGAAACTTTATTATCTTCTTCACTTGTGAAATAATTTTGATATCCTCTCCAAAGATGCAGATATCCTCTATATATCCACAACGGTAGGATCAAGTGTGACATCATTGAATTCAGGAATAATGTTGATATTTTTCAGGTCGTAAAGGGAATCTGACAGAAAGAATATCTGGTGTCATACTATCTATTATATTAAGTATTCCATCAATATTTGGTGCTCTCTTTATCCTTTTGTGGCAGACATATGTTTTAAGAGCTGAAGTTATCTTGGCAGCAATACAATTGTCTTTTATTGGGATGGAAATAATTTTTGGAATAATATCCATGATCTCATTTGCCAGGTGAGTCAATACTTTCATCAATCTCGTATGAGAGGTTTTAGATACTTAGGCCACTTCAAAAAAATGTTTCTCAGGCAATTTTCTCTCTAATTTATGTTGAGGAAAGCGGTGGTTTTTTTTGTTAATCCCCAAAAACAGTCCTGAAAATAGTATTATTATTTTAATTCCTTACATTATTCTGTATAAAAACCACTGTTTTTAGCAGTTAAAATTGTGCATACTGCAGTTGCAATTTAACCAACTATATCTTGTTTGACAGAGCTCACTGAGCTCTGTCCAACATGATATAGGTGGATAAATATTTACTCCCACAGACTACATGTGTAAAAAGGTACAAAAAAAATGATGAGGCAGATTTTCATTGACAAGGGTAGTGCATGAGGAACAGAGTTTTTGGGGTAATTTATCTTTTTTTTCTTCTTTTTTTTGAGTTGTATGGTCATTTGGGCCATTTTTCATACGATTTTCATGAGAATTTATTGAAATGAAATGTCTCTCAACAATTTGTTTTAATTTTGTCCTTTTATTTGTGGATGAACTAAAGATTTTCATGATTTCTCTCAACAGTAAGGTGGATACTTCATTGTGGCATGTGCAATAATTTCTGGATGTTTTCATTGCCTTGCTGTGTCCTCCTTCAAATATTACTACAAAGTTGGGTGATTCAGAGACTGGGCTGTAATATTTACACGGAAGGGACTCTGAAACTGAAATCTGAAGAACATAACTGAAGATACAAAACAGTTTTATTTTTGAAATTAAATGATTTTTTTTTTATAATTTTGCACCTCCTTAATTTTTTGCATGTAAATTTACTAAACAAACAGTGGAAAACCTTTAGAGCTGAAACGGTTAACCGATTAATCGATTAACCAATGATCAACGTCTTAACCAATGATCAACGTCTTGATCGATCAAAAAAGCAATTAACTTTTGAACTGCTCTTTTATATGGGTTAACAAAGGAGCAGACTTGCTCCAAAACAGGCAAACATTGTCACACTGACTCAAATCAATTTTATGAGAGAGAATAAAGCATGCAAGTCATGTGCTGATATACTTGTTCACTTTCATGATCATTCTACAGTATCACTAGCTGGAAATGGTCATTCTTAACCCTTTACCCAATACTTGCAAAATAAATTATTGAATTACTAAAAATTTTTAATTTTTGTCTCAAGAATATAGCTTTTGAACTCCTCATTGGAACGAGCTCAATGAGCTTGTTCCAATGAGGGGGTCATAAGCTATGTTCTTGAGACCAAAATTGAAAATATAATAAAATTTAAATGGAAAATTTTTAGCTCAGCTGAGCTCGATTTCTTCTCAAGAACCGCTGGACCAATTTAGATGAAACTTGATGTGAATCTTCCCCAACATGTGTCCACCCAAGTTTGTTCATGAGATGTGGCCACGCCCACCAGGGGCTCTACAACGGGCATAACTCTAACACTACCCTCAATTTTCTTAAAAAAATCTTCTTCAGAACTATTTATCAGAATCTTTTAAGGGTGAGATTCAAGTTTGTTCAAACCAAGTACCTAGGTCCATATTTGGGCTCTATATTGAAGCCCAAATTTCAAAATTAGTGAAATCTTAGATTTTATCTTTAAAATTTTTCTTCTTAAGATCCCCTGGTCAGAATCATTTAATATTTAGTATCAATAAACTATATGAGGTGCAGATTCAAGTTTGGTCAAACCAAGTGCGTTGGGTGATATTTGGGCTTCCTATGGGTGCCTGAATTTCAACTTGGTGGAATGTGGGGTTAATTCTTCGAAAATCTTCTTCTTCAGATCCAGCAGTCTGAATGTTTGAATGTTTTGATATTTGGTATGCAGCATCCTTGGGGGGGGAGGGGGGGGGGAGGGAGATAAAGATTCAAGTTTGTGCAAGCAATGACCCTAGGTTCATATTTGGGCTCACTGTGGGAGCTTGAATTGTGACTTAGCTCAAAAAGAGGAATTTTCTTTAAAAATCTTCTTCTTCAGATCCAGCAGTTGGAATGTTTTGATATTTGGTATGCAGCATCATTAGGGGGATGAGATTAAACATTGTTCAAGCCAAGTCACTGGGTTCATATGTGGGGAGCCCGAATTATAACTTAGTTCAAAATGAGAAATTTTCTTTAAAAATCTTCTTCTTCACATCCACCAATCAGAATCTTTTGATATTTGATATAAAGCATCCCACTGGAGGTGCGATTCAAGTTTGTTCAAGCCAAGTCCCTGGGTTCATATTTGGGCCTGAATTATTACTTAGTTCAATATGAGTAATATTCTTTAAAAATCTTTTTTTTTTTTAGATCCACTGGTCAGAATCTTTGGATATTTGGTATAAGTGTTTCTTAGGAGGGGCCGATGCAACTTGTTGAAATCAATTCCCTGGGTTGCTGTTTAGGCTACCATGTCAGGTGAGCGCCCTCAGGACCCCTGGGGCCTCCTGTTTTATATAGCGCTGGCCGGTTTCCATGTTATGTTGGATAAAGGGTCAATGCTGTAACTCATCAAAGATACGGCAATTATTCAGCTACCTGTTAGGGCAAGTGATTAATCGGTTAACCAAGGTTAATCCATGTGATTAATCAATCAAGAAAATTCATTAACCATTTCAGCTCTTAAAACCTTTCAATTTATGCTCACTCCATGCCAGAAAAAAAGATTTAAATTAAAAATAAAATCCTTTCTCCCTCCCTCTCTTGATTTAAAAAAATTTTTCCTGACAATCTGTTAATTTATTTTGTGTGGCCTTGTACAGTAATTTTTTTTTGGTCACGTGTCATTTACCGGTCAAGTTAAATATTAAAAGGATCAAAAGCCCAGATGGTTTTTCAGAAATCCTACCATATGAAAACCTGTGAGTCTATTGGCTTGATATTGACGTTCAGATAGGTCTTGGCTGCGGCATAGGCAATCCCTGGGCTCAATTTTACAAGATATAATGAGTTGAATTCTGAATTTTTCACTACCAAGAAATTAACCCTTAATGGCTTGGAGATTTTTTTTTATACTTTTTTGCTTTACTTTGACAATCCACATCCTTGACTTTGCAGTTGTTTCTTGGCTGTATATGTAGGTGATATTTTTCTTGTTGAAGTTTTCCCTATATTCCATATGTGCCTCTCATGAAATACAAGAAAAACTTTAACTCAAGTCATTGATTTCAGTCCCCTTAATATCTTTTTTTAACTGGAAAATATTTTGATGGAATGGAGAATGTGGAACCTTAATAACTCTTGTCACACTGATATCAAAATATCAAAATTTTAAGCTGCAAATGTTTCCCATAATGCAACTAGGAATTTATCCAATTCAATCTTGTTTGGCAGAGCTCATGAGCTCTATCAAACAACATTGAATTGGTTAAATTTCTGCTTACATTATGCGAAAAATTTGAAATTTAAAACTGGTATTTTGAGATTAGTGTTTACAAAGTTAATTAAACAGCCTTGCTGCCTTTTAAAAAAATTTCAGTTAACTAAAAAACTCAGTTAATTATACCCCCCCCCCCCCCCTTTTATGAAAGGAGGGTAGTATATAGTAATCACTTTGTCCGTTCATCCTTCCTTCCGTTCGTTCGTCCATCCATCTGTCTGTCACTCGTTTCTGGGCAATAACTTTTGTTCCATTGGTTGCACAGTACCCATACTTCACAGGTATGCTGCTTGTAATGGGATGATGATTGGGATTGGTTTTGAGATCTGTAGGTGAAAGGTGAAGGTCACTGTTACTATAAATAGATTTTTGGTTTCCATGCAATAACTATAGTTTTCTTTTGTATACGAAGCTATAACTTCATATTGTGATTGCATTTGAGGTGTCAACCGTTGGGATTGCATTTGGAGTCAGTAGGTCAAAGGTTACGGTCACTGTTACTATAAATAGATTTTTGATTTCCGTGCAATAATTTTAGTTTTCTTGTGTGTACGAAGCTATAACTTCATATTGTGATTGCATTTGAGGTGTCGATCATAGGGATTGCATTTGGGGTCAGTAGGTTAGAGGTCAGTCAAGGTCACTGTTATTATAAATAGATTTGCAATAGATTTTTGGTTTCCATGCAATAACTTTGGTTTTCTTTTGTGTACAAAGCTATAGCTTGATATTGTGATTGCATTTTAGGTGTCGATCGTTGGGATTGCATTTGGGGTAAGTAGGTCAAAGGTCAAGGTCACTGTTATTATAAATAGATTTTTGGTTTCCATGCAGTAAATTTAGTTTTCTTTTATAGTAATGAGCGCTGTCCATCTGTCCATCCATGCATCTGTCCGTCCATGCATTGAGACGCCCCATCCGTGCATCGAGACGTCTTTCTGTCCAAATCACTTTGACGTCTGAATTTCAACTTGAGTTTGGGTGAATTCATCATAACCAAATTTGATATACAGCTTACTTGGGAGATAATGCAGGTTAAGTTTGAAATTGGACATGGTCCATTGATTTTCATTTTCACCAGAGTTATGGTCCTTTTCATCTCACCTGGCTATGTGAGCTTTTCACATCACTTGGCGTCTTGTCGTCCCACGTCTGTAAACTTTTCACATTTTTATCTTCTCTGTAACCGCTGATCTGATGTGAACCAAACTTGGCAGGAATGGTCTATGGGAGCTCCTCTACAAACGATCCTCATTTTGTTCCTACAGGTTTGAAAACATGGCCGCCAGAAGCATTCTTTCATTTTGATTGGTGGATTTTGAAAAATATTCTCCTCTGAAACCACCAGGCCAAATGTTTTGAAACTTTGCATGGTTAATGACTGGGTCCCCCTCTACCAACGATCCTCATTTAATGTTCATGGGGTTGCAAACATGGCTTCAATAGTGGCTTATAGTTACTATAGAAACCCTATGGGAAATCACATTTTCATCTTCTTCTCTGGAACTACTGATCCGATGTGAACCAAACTTGGCAGGAATGGTCTATGGGCGCTCCTCTACAAAGGATCCTCATTTTGTTCCCGTGGGTTGAAAAACATGGCCGCCAGAGGCATTTTTTGATTCTGGTTGGTGGATTTTCAGAAATCTTCTCCTCTGAAACTGCCAGGCCAAATGTTTTGATACTTCACATAAATGATGACTGGGACCCCCTCTACCAATGATCCTCATTTAATGTTGATTGGGATGTAAACATGGCCACAATTGTGGCTTATAGTTACCATAGAAACCCTATGGGAAATCACATTTTCATCTTTTTCTCCAGAACTACTGAATTTATGTGAACCAAACATGGCAGGGATAGTCTATGACAGGTCCTCTACAAACGCTATTCATTTTGTCACCGAGGATCGAAAAACATGGCTTGCAGATGCATTTTTTGATTCTGATTGGTGGATTTTGAAAAATCTTCTCCTCTGAAACCAAATGTTTTGAAACTTTGCATGGTTGATGACTGGGACACCCTCTACCAACGATCCTCATTTAATGTTGATCGTGCTGCAAACATGGCCACAATTGTGGCTTATATTTACTATAGAAACCCTATGGGAAATCACATTTTCATCTTCTTCTCCGGAACTACTGAGCTGATGTGAACCAAACCTGGCAGGGATAGTCTATGGCTGGTCCTCTACAAACGCTACTCATTTTGTTACCGACGAAAAACATCGCTTCCAGAAGCATTTTTTGATTCTGATTGGTGTATTTTGAGAAATCTTCTCCTCGGGAACCACAGGGCTAAATGTTTTGAAACTCTGCATGGTTGTTGATTGAGACACCCTCTACCAAAGATCCTTATTTAATGTTGATCGGGTTGCAAACATGGCTGCAATTGTGGCTTATATAGAAACCCTATGGGAAATCACATTTTCATCTTCTTCTCCGGAACTACTGAGCTGATGTGAACCAAACCTGGCAGGGATAGTCTATGGGAGGTCCTCTACAAACACTACTCATTTTGTTAACGTGCATCGAAAAACTTGGCTTCAAAAAGCATTTTTAGCTCAACTTTGGCGAAGCCAGATTTGAGGTATTGTCATGGCCTGTTGTCTGTCCGTCTGTCTGTTGCGTTGTCAACACGGCTTGGGCTAGAGGCCGTATTTATGAACCGATCTTTACGAAACTTCTTGGGTACCTTTGTTATCACCGTGGGACGAGTGTTTTTGGGTGCAGTCTTAAATTCAAGATGGCCACTGGCAGCCATTTTGTACCTTTGTTAGTGCAATCAGTTTTTTGTACAAAACTTCTGTATGAAAGTTCTGATTCGAATAAATTTTTGTCTGAATGTTTAGTAACATGGAATACATCGCATATAATACAGGTTTTTGTCTCGTGCAGAAATTATGCAAATTAGATGAACTTTGATTTTTTCAGTGCTACTTACACACAGTAAGTACACATGTCAATAGAGCTCGGGCTACAGGCTGTATTTATGAACCGATCTTCAAGAAACTTCTTGGGTAGCTTTGTTATCACCTTGGGATGAGAACGAGTGTTTTTGGGTGCGGTCAAAAATTCAAGATGGCTGCCAGCAGCCATTTTGTACGGAAATTAGGTCCAATCAGTTTTTTGTACACAACTTCTATATGTCTCAGGCTAGAGGCTGTATTTATGAACCGATCTTTACAAAACGTCTTGGGTACCTTTGTTATCACCGTGGGACGAGAACAAATGTTTTTGGGTGCGGCCCGAAATTTAAGATGGCTGTTAGCGGCCATTTTGTACCAAAATTAGGTTAAATCAGTTTTTGGTACAGAACTTCTATATGAAGGTTCTGATTTGAATAAATTTTTGAATAAATGTTTAGTAACATGCAATACATCACATATAATACAGGTTTTTTTCTCGTGCAGAAATCATGCAAATTAGATGAACTTTGATTTATTCAGTACTACTTATACACAGTAAGTACACATGTCAATACGGCTTGGGCTGGAGACTGTATTTATGAACTGATCTTCATGAAACTTCTTGGGAACCTTTGTTATCACCTTGGGACAGGAAAGCGTGTTTTTGGGTGCCTTTATTATCACTGTGCTATGAGAAGAAATATTTTTGGGTTCAGTCAAACCCACTCTGGGACTCAAAGATTTCTTTTCTATTTTAGCATCTAACTGTCGCCCACCTTTACAATACTTTACCTATACATTTGTTACAGGCTACGGCCAGCATTTATGTACAGACCGTTACAATACTTTATATGTACATTTGTTATCAGGTCATTACCTAGATGTGTGTCATTGCTATGTCACATACTATACATGTACATGTGGAGCTACAGTGTCAGTGACACTTTCATTTGATTCTGATTGGTGGATTTTGAAAAATCTTCTCTGAAACCACAGGACCAAATGTTTTGAAACTTTGCATGGTTGATGACTGGGACACTCTCTACCAATGATCCTCATTTAATGTTGATCGTGTTGCAAACATGGCCACAACTGCGGCTTATATTTACTATAAAAACCCCATGGGAAATAACATTTTCCTCTTCTTCTCTGGAACTACTGAGCAGACGTGAACCAAACGTGGCAGGAATGGTCTGCAGGAGGCCCTCTACTAACAATCCTCATTTTGTTCCTGTTGGTTGGAAAATATGGCCACCAGAGACATTCTCTGATTCTGATTGATTGATTTTGCAAAAATCTTCCCCTCTGAAACAACAAAGTCAAATGTTTTGAAACTTCACATGATTGAGGGCTGGGACACCTTCTACCAATGATCCTCATGTAATGTTGATGTAATGTTGCAAACATGGCCACAATTGCAGGTCATAGTTACCATGGACAGCCTATGGGAAATCACATTTTTATATGTCGTTCAAGTCATCGATTACAGGCTCTTTAGAGCCTCCAGTGTGACTTAAGAAACATGTTTTTTGTATTATCCGAATTTTAACTTGAGTTTGGGTGAATTGATTGCAACCAAATTTTATATACATCTTACTGGGGAGGAAATACATCACCTTTAGATGGCTGAACGGCAAAGGAGGGGGGGGGGGTGTATTTCTCATGAGCCCACACTCCCTTTGTTTTTATTTTTAAAAAAATTTCAATCTCCTGTTCTAGTTTAACTGTTTATCAGTTATCAAGAATTTTTTAATCTAGTCATGTTCTTGTTTAAACTGATAATTTATTCTGTTATATCTTGTTTTGGTAGAGTCCAGTCAAACAAGATGTAGCAGATTAAATGAATATATTTGAGGTACTGAGTGCAAATATGTCATGAAAGGTGGAGAATTTGGGAGTCATCTGTATATTACTTCGAGAAATTGCAATATTTTCTATTCAGTTAATAAGGATTTACTCTATGATCAACCTGAAATTAACAGATCAAATTTGTACTGAAGCTATGGTAAATGGTTTGGTATTTGAAAATTATATGCAGTTAACAAGGTTATTCTATTAGGCAGTATTCAATTAATTGGATGCCACTGCATTAAATCTATGCATACTGATGTCAAAATATCAAAATTTCAAAAAAACAAATTTTTAGCTTAACTTGACAAAGTCTAGATAAGCTATTGCCATCACGCGTGCGGAATTCTGTTAGTATGTGAGTCTGTTCACATTTTCCTTTAGCACAGGCTACACCCCGTAGTTCTTGTCTGATCATCACGAAATTTCATATGCCGGTTTGGGGTCATGTCTAGATGAGAATGTCTCCTTTTGGTCGCGATCGGTCAACCGGTATGGCTGCCCGAGCCCAAAACCCGAAAACCATTAGCATAGTCTACAGGTCATATTTATGAAGGGATTTCATTGTAATTTGGTAGGATGCCTCTGGATAATATCTAGATGAGAACGTCCCCTTTTGGTCATGATCTGTCAACCGTGATGGCTGCCCAAGCCCGAAACCCAAAAACTTTTAGCACAGTCTGCAGGTCATATTTAATATGGAGGGATTTCATTGTAACTTGGTAGGATGACTCCTTATGATGTCTAGATGAGAACTTCCCCATTTGGTCGTGATCTGTCAACCATGACGACTGCCTGAGCCCAAAAACCTTTAGCACAGTCTACAGTTCATATTTGTGGAGGGATTTCATTGTAACTTGGTAGGTTGACTTCATATAATGTCTAGATGAGAACGTCCCCTTTTGGATGCGATTGGTCAACTGTGACGGCTTCAGGGGCCCGAAGCCCGAAAACCTTTAGCACAGTCTACAGGTCATATTTATGAAGGTTTTTCATTGTAACTTGGTAGGATGACTCCAAATAAGGTCTAGATGAGAACGTCCCCATTTGGTCGCGATCATTCAGCCGTGATGGCTGCCTGAGCCGAAAACCTTTTGCATAGTCTATAGGTCGTATTTATGGAGGGATTTCATTGTAACTTGTTAGGTTGACTCCATATAATGCCTAGATGATGACATCCGCTTTTGGTCATGATTGGTCAACTGTGATGGCTACAGGGGCCCGAAGCCCGAAAACCTTTAGCACAGTCAAATTTATAAAGAGATTTCATTGTAACTTCGTAGGATCACTCCAGATAATGCCCAGATGAGAACGTCCCCTTTTGGTTGCGATCATTCAACCATGATGGCTGCCCTAGCCCAACCCCCCAAAAACTTTTGTACAGACTACAGGTCGTATTTGTGAAAGAATTTCATTGTAACTTGGTAGAATGACTCAGTATAATGTCGAGTTGAGGACGTCCTATTTTAGTTGCAATCGGTCAACCGTGACGGCTACACAGTCTGCAGGCGATATTTATGAAGGGATTTCATTGTAACTTGATAGGATGACTCGTTTTGGAATAACTTGGTAACTTTTGTTGACATACGTTAACTGTGAGGGCCACATACATTAACTGTGAAGGCCACATTAACCCACCCCTCAGTTCTTTAGTACAGTCTACACCTCATATTATTTTTGATTAAAAACATAGCACACAGGGAACAGAAATTAACATATTCCCAATTACCACATTTCTTGTCTTATTTCATAATCCTTTCATAAACATTGAACATTATCCTTTTCATCAAACACAACACACAGACAAGTTAAGCTACAGTGTCATTGACACATTCATTTCCAGAATGCAACTAGGAATTTAACAATGTCAAACAATAATGAATTGATAAAATTCCCAGTTGCATTATTGGAAAAATTTGTATCCTGAAATTTTATATCAGTGTACAGAGTGTTAATACAGTATATTTGCTTTGGATTGGTCGTAATCCATGCATAGACAGTTATGTCCACGCATGCGTTTACCAGGTAATAAAAATCATCATCAGCATAATTTTAATTAATGAAGCACCGGGTACACACCCGGTGCTTCATTAATTAAATTTTTGATGATTATTGCTACGATTAGTGTTTGGGTTCCAATGTTATTGCGTTTGTGCAAATATTGCCCACCCATGGAAAGTTACCTGTACACGGTGGCCATACTGTAAGTTAACAAGCCTCTTTTGTGTTATAATGGCTCCTGTCATAATTTGATGGGAGGGAGGGTCCTTGTTGTGGAGTTTAGGTCAGTTGACTTTGTCCAGAGAAGGCAAGGGTTTGTGGAAGTCATAGAATTCAGAAGTAAATTTTTCAGGTCTTGAAATACATCAGTTTTAAAGTTGCATCTGACCACCAGTCACGACTTGAAGTTCACTAAAGTTTTCCGGAGTAAAAATATTGTGTTAGGCCTAAAAAGCTAAAAATTTGTTTCTCAGGCCCTCCTACATGGTCCTGGTGGCTGCCGCATGCTCTCTTTTTATAACCAATACAAACTTCAAAAAATAAAAATTAAATCGTTTTATATGTCTGATATTTTACCCAAGTTAATAAAATTTATAAATTTGTCCCTTGAGTTCAACAAGGCTTTGCAATGCTTTAGCATTCCAAAGCTTTCTTGCACTCAAGGGACAAAATACACCACCAGCCCTGCTATTCTGTAGTTTATGAGGCCTAAAACAAAACAGTCCAAGAACATGAACTTTTGATGGCAAAGAAATAATTACAAAAATAAAAAACTGCCCACCCACATGCAGTTTTAAAAAAAAATGGCCAGAGAAACAAGATCTACTTTGTGGAGCCTTAGTACATGAATCAAGGGCCATTTGTGAGAATCAAAATGATTCTCACCAAATTTTAAGGCATGCCAGTGGTTCTTGAAAATCCTTGAAATGATATTAATCATCGAGGGGGACTAAATTGCAATATCAGCATTGATGAAAGACATACTTATCAAAAATTTTAAAATTATTGCCACATCGTGAAATCAAATTCTTGTATATTTGGGGATATTTTGTGCTCTGAACAACTAATTTAAAAAAAATATTTAAGACCCTAGTTTATATAGAGTTGCATAGGAAGATTTGCGGTTACTTGAGTTGCTCCCTTTATTCACCACAGAACCTTTTTCAATAAAATTAAATAGGGTGCGCAATGGCTTAGTGCTTACGGCATTAGACTTCATACCCAAAAAGGTCCATGGTTCAATCCCCGCCAGGAGTAACTGTGTTGTGGCCTTGGGCAAGGCACTTAATCCCGATTTCCCACATGGGGGCATGGTAGTGCTGTGTACTAAGGCGAGCTGCACGTTGATGGTGCACTTGCCTTCAACCAGTGCTAACCCTGCTTCTGTGCAGTTAGTACATTGGGGAGTCTGACAATTGCTCGCCACTGCTCAGTGGTTCTCTCCAGGTACTCCGGCTTCCTCCATCTGTAAAACTGTCTGACACAAGGTGACCCTGGCTGTCAAAAGTGTTGTTAAACCCCAATAAATAAATATATAAATAAATAAATAAATAAATAAATAAATAAATAAATAAATGTAATTATAAATAAAAATAATTAAAGAAATCTGATCCTCATGAGAACCCTGGGTAGTGAAGCAGTGCATATTTAGTATTGTTTACTGTGGTAAGCTTTGTTTTACTGGGAAAATAGGACCCAGTCACCATTGCCTGTAGTGGAAGTCCTCTAAAATTATTACCAAGTTTTATAGAAACAAATGGGATTCATGAAAACTTCGTAACCAAGGCCCGGAGGTTTATAGAAACCGAAGGGATTCATGAAAACTTTCTCAACCTTTTACTTAACATTAATAGCAGATACCACTTGCAAAGATCTTTTTTTGAAGAACTAAATGTAGGGTTCATCATGGTCCTTCAAAACCTTTAAAGTCTTTGAATTTTATATTTCATTTACAAGGCCTTGAAAGTCCTTGGAATTTGAGCAGGGTCCTTGAAAATCTTTGAATTTGTCTTTTCCCATAGAAATTGATACACTTGTCATTCAATTTACATCGATGACTGTGTTGTAGGGTAAATAGGTAAAAACTTTTTTCTCATTCAAATCTGTTTACACTGATTGTAGGTCAAAATCAAACTCAGGGATATCAATCAATGCAGGAAAAGTCTTGAAACTTCTCTGAAAGATGCTTGAAAATGTCAAAAGGCCCTTGAAAATTCTTGAATCTTTTTCATCCTTGAGACAATGAAGCCTGTAAAGGTTTTCAATTTTTGCCTAAAAAAATACCTTATTACCCTGGAACAAAATGGTTAAGCTCATTTCACTGACAAGTCATAGGCTATGTTTTTGAAGTAAAATTTGAACACAACATTTGAATATTTTGTTATTTATCAATTATGGCCGTTATGTTGTGTGAAGTGCTCTAACTCTACCTAATAAAATGGCCATGTCCAGTTGCATAATGTCTAAATTGAGCAGCAGAAGAAAAAATTTTTCAAAAAATTCCACCAAAACCATATGTGACCCCTCATTGGAACAAGCTCAGTGTTGAGCTGATTCCATTTAGGGGTTGCAGGATATGGTTTTGTTGAAATTTTTTGAAAAAATTGAAAATAACAATAATTAAAATAAAGAATTTTGAACAGAGTGTTAGGTAAAAAGTGAAAATGGCTATCAACACGTTACATTAGTCGACTTATGAAAACTCTCAGATACACAAATTTGGAATGTCCAACACCATTATTTTTGTCATTGCTATTTCATTAGTCACTTAACACAGACTTGTCACTTTGAAAATTGCAGGAGGGCCATTATGGTTCGCCTCAAATCACCCCAGGAGGGCCATTTTGGGTTTGCCTAAAATGACACCAGGAGGGGCATTTTTAGTTTGCGGGGGCCATTTTTGGCTCCGCCTGACAAAGCCAGCAGAACTTTTCTGATATCAAGTTGTCCATTGTTCGTCCATCCGTCTGTCGTCAACATTTTGTTTGTCAGAGCCATAATTTCTTTACCACTGGATATTTTTAACAAAACTTTATAACAGTATGTATTGTCAATAGGCAGTGTGCCATCAATCACAATAAGTTCTGTATCCATCAAGGTCAAGGTCACAGGCGACATGGTAAAGGTAACACTCAGGAAAACATCAACATTTTGTTTGTCCGAGGCATAATTTCTTTACCACTGGATATTTTTTAACGAAACTTTATAACAATATGTATTGTCACTAGGCAGTGTGTCATCAATCATAATAAGGTCTGTATCCATCAACGTTAAGGTCACAGACTACCTGGTCAAAGTAACACCAATGTATTTGCCAAATGTTATTATGTTTTCAATTTTTGTCTAATAAACAGAGCTAATGAGCCTTCATTGAACAAGCTCAACAAACTTGTTCTAATGAGGGGGCCATAAGCTATGTTTTTGAGACAAAAAGTGATGATGTTGTCTGCAATCCGTGGTGGGTAAAGGGTTATCAGAATCAGAGATTGGGGATCAAATGTTACCCTGTATATGGCTGCCCCTGAAAGTAGTTGCCCTGGGTGGAGCTATCTTGGCCGAGAGGCCTCTTGCGTTTCAGCCTGCTGGGTAGGCAACTAATATCATTTTAAGATACATGGTTTGATGTAATTATGATGTACGTCATCACATAACATATAGATGCGGGCTTGAATATTTGGATGCAAGATACCAGGTTACCCATGACACTCACTAACAGTGAGTGTTATAGTTATCTTGCATACAAATAACCAAGCCTGTATCTATACATTACATGATGATTGTACAAGCCAGAGCACTGTGCTCACCGCCAGATGCCGATAACTTGGGGCGAATCAATCAGATTTGGGGGATGAATCATCCTGGCTGTGATTTTGGGACGAAATGTCCCAGGCAAATCGTCAGGGGTTGAACTGTCTTGGGTATGATACGTCCCATAATCACGTGTGAAACGAGAGTTGTCACAGTCTGATGTACAATGTAATAACTAATTACAACTTTGGAATTGGCAGACCACTCGCTTGTATTTGGAAAATTACTTTCTGTCTCTGGGTGACTGCGTTGACGACACACTACAAACTTCACAAATTGCGCTTTGTTACCTCCTTCAATCTGCGAAAATTGCCGTTTGAGGTGGCCGATTTTGAGGTGCCTTCGACTGAATTAATGGGCCACAGAAATCTGGGTTAGGCGGACATTTACCGTCCGTGGAATTTTGAACTCAGACGGGAGACTGCGGCTCGAGACGATCGCCCGCCTCAAAATGACAAGCCTGTTAACAATAATTTACTTTTGTCTTAGTCGCTATATTCTTCCTTGCTAATTTTTGTTTCAAACAAGTAGTTCTCTACGAGTCTTCAACTGCAGCTTTGTTGATTTTGAGTTCTTGGAAAACAAATATACATGTCACTCATCTGGAAATTTTCCATGAATATAATTTTATATGTGTTGTATTTAACTCTTAACCGGCTGAGTATTTTTAAGGTGTTTTTTTTTATCAAATCTAGTCATGGCTGCTTAACAGCAGCCATGACTAGATTTGATGAAAAATTCATATAAATTTAACTCATGAAATCATTGGAAAAAATTCCTTTCAATTTATAAGAGTGGAAATTGGATTAAATGTGTACACATTATACATATTTCAGTAGCAAGAGAAATCTTGTCCTGGGCAGGAATATTTTCCAGCAGCATACAAGGAGTTAATTCTCTCTTCTCCATTTCTTTTCAGGGCTGCACCATATAACTAAGAGGGAAGATTGTGTCAGCACTTCTGTGATATTTCATATTATCATTTTCAATTCAAGTCATCATCAAGAGCCATTTTATTGTTTGGATTGGTTTCTGCCCTTGTTATCAATTGATTGGAAAAATGTCTGGTTTTCATTCAGTTTTAACTTTGTGTCAAGTTGTTGCATAAATGGAACAATGTCCAAATAATTACAGAATGTTCAACCAGCGGAAAATGTTAATTAAAGGCTTTTGTTCTACTCAGGCTAAAAAGGTTGAACAATACTCAAGATTTGACTTGCAATTTAATAGGGAACTTAAAACATTACACGTTGAAGCAACTTGAATCTGGGTTGAGTTCCTTTCTCCAGGATTCAGCACTTGATTGTTTTGATCCCCTTTTTGTCATGACAGGCTCAGATGCATTTACATCTCATCTCATATCATCAAGGCTCTTAACCCTTAAGGGGCCTGGAGATTTTTATAATTTTTTGCTATTCTTTGATTAAAGTGTACCATCTGTGGCTTTGCAGTTGTTTCAAGTCAAGTCTTGGCTGCCTGCAGAGGCAGCCAACACTGTCTAGAAACAACTGACAAGATACTTAGAAAACAAATTTTGAGATTAGCCAAACTAGGGCTGCACGATATTCCAAACAGAATACTGGTATCGCTATTCAAAAAAATATTGCAGTATACCGGTATATCGAAAACTGTTCAGATATCTGAATATAAGTACCACAATCAAGACTTGCGGCATCACAGTCGGAATGAATCAGCATGCCTTGATGGTGCGGTTCGAAAAACCTTTATCAAAATTTATTATTTTAAATACTAGTTTATCAATTTTTTCAAAAATTTCTACAAAACAATATCATGTGACCCCTCATTGGAACGAGCTCAACAAGCTCGTTCCAATGAGATGTCGCATGATATAGTTTTGTTGAAATTTTTGAAAATTATTTTTTCAACTACTGAATTTGTATATTATGTGGGCACATGCAGACGATTCCTTGGGTAAAGCGATAATATTATTCATTCGAGCTACAGTTCAAAAACTCAAGACATCTTGAAAATTAAATTGTGCGTAAATAAATAATGATGATAATCCGATATTTTTGTAATTACACCGGTATTCAATCAATATTTATTTGAATACTGGTATATATCGGTTTATCGATATACCATGCAGCCCTAAGCCAAACAGTGCATTTTGGAGCTCCTGTTCCTTTGCATTAAAAAGTTATCAAATTCAGAATTAGGCCCATAAGGGTTAATACTGTGATTACAAAAGTGGACAGAGAATTTCAGCTGGATCGTGACTCAATTAAAATTACCTGTCTGCTGTCCACCCCACCACATTCTAGAATCTTCACGTTGAAAAGTAAAGTGAGAACTCAAATCTCCGTTATTTTCCTCTGTTGTTCTTGATTTGGTCTTGATTTCGCAACATTTTTTATATGATATCTCGACCAAGAGTCCTGCGAATCTCAAATTTGGGGTTGAATTGAATACAGATTCAAATCAGGCAGAAGATATCAAATAAAATTGTGAATTCAGTCTCACCACTCCTCAAATTGTAGATTTTGCAATATAAATATTGTCAAGTCATGAGTACTGTATAAAACAACAACTTATCTGTCTGGTTAAGTCGGTCAAAAAAGTGGAATATTCCAGAAGAGAATCCAATTAGTTTTGGAAACAGAATGTCTGTCAGAGAAAGGGTCATGGAGGATTGTAACCGTAACTGGCGAGAGGGGGTCAAATCAAAGAGAAGCCTGGTTTTGAAGAGTACCTCGATGGCACCTTTGGGGGGTCACTGTTGTTCAAGCTGAGGTCGCGTCCCTGGAGCTGAGGGGAAAAATTGGGAAAAACAGTGAAAAGGAGTGCCAGATGTGTAACGTGGGCATGGTGGAGACCCTGGAACACTTTCTTATAGAATGCCCAAAATACCAGTCTAAAAGAACAAGATTCACGGGGAGTATAATGGAGAAGTGGGATGGGAGAATGAAGGACATGTGGTTAGGGGGCGACTCAAAGGAGAGGGTTAATATCCTAATAGGAAAGATTGGGAAGATTGGGGCAAGGGATGTCATCAAGCAGTTCATCTCCGAGTGTTGGGAGGAGAGAAGAAGCGCAGGAATAGGGAGGCAGTTGGTAGAACATGGGTAACCAAGGCCTTCTTAGACGAGAACCGCGACAAATCAGCGGCCGGCCGAAGTGTTATTATTATTATGTGAACCTTTCTTCTATCATCATACATGTACAAAGTGGTTCAAAAGGAGACAGTCAGTAGCATTTTGGAATATCTTGACAATACAGTGGAATCCTCTTAATTGAATATCCATTTTGCCAGGGAAAATTATTCAATTAACAGGAGTATACAATTAACAGAGATTTGGTCAGTTTCTTGTGTTCTGGAGGTAAACTGAGCATTTATTCTATTATATCTTGTTTGACAGACCTCATAGAGCTCTGTCAAACAAGATATAATAGAATAAATGTCTGTATTGGATGTATGAGGCCAAAAAGGTTGATAAATAAGGGGAATGTGGTGCGTGTCACAGCAATGTTTTCGACATATTACAAAAATTTATATACAATTAACAGGAGTTTACTCTACAACCCATATGCAATTAACAGATCAAATTTGTACTGAAGGTATGGTAAATGGCTTTGTGTTTGAAAATTATATTCAATTAACAGGGATATACAATTAAGAGATATCCAATTAAGTGGACTCCACTGTATTTCCAAACTTCTGAATCAGCACGACTCGAATTGAATCAGATCATTGAGACAGTTTCAAAGCTTTGCAAAACCCCATGATCAGATTGCAATCTGGTCGAGATAAACAGATTTTGAGATCACAGTTCTGTAAACAATGTCAAAAAATGTGGCAAATTTATCTTATCAAAGCTACACAACATCACAGGCCACCACAGAACACATTGCAGACTTCTGTAAATTAACTTTGCACCAATGATCACCTAAATCTGCTTACAACATTCTACAGAAAGTCATGAGATTATTTTGGTAGATAAAAGTAGTGTAATCCCCAGCATATCCAGAACATGACTCCTGACATTAAGCCTGGAAATAAGCAGGCTGTTATCTGTAGAATGATTTTCCGAAAAGGTGAATTTGGTGAGGCTACCCTGCACAGCAGGGTTGCATTATTAAATTTACCCACTGTGAAACTCAGTCTGAATTAAGGACTCGGGACCCAAACAGAAAGAGGTACCCAGAGTATAAATTGGTTGATTCTGGCCCACTGTATGAGATAGCTCTCACCTTCTGGGGACCTCATTCTGTAAATGAGATTGCTGATTTCCAGGCTGGCATGACATATGCATACATATACAGCCTTTTTATGCCAGCTCCATAAATTAACCAGTGAATAGTCCTAACTTGTGACCAAGGCCTTGAGGAATACACCAACAATAATTTTCGACAGTGACTCCCATATTAATTCAATATACCAACACTGGCAGTATATTAGTCACTGTTCGCCAGTTTATTTTTATCACAAAAATCACACAATGAATTTGGCACTTTACAAAGTTTGTTTTCAGTTCAAAGCGTCAGAAAGCAAGCAGAGGTGTAAATGTGCCAAATATGTTTGTGGTAATTAATCAATTTTCTTGCTTAACACCACTTTTTTTGGCAGTCGATGAGATGTTAGATTATGCATTTCATCTTATCTCATCTGCTGTTGTAAAAATGAATGACGAGAGGAAAATTTATTATGTTTTAACCCGTTATTGAATATAATAAGAAGACAGTGTTCGTGAATAATTGAAAATTTTCATTTTTATTCCATCCAAACTTACAACTTCTCATTTAGACTTGGGTGTTTTTTTTGTTTTCCCATTCACTTCCATTTTTTGTCGCAAACCAGAAAACCAAATAGCAAGACCCAGCCAAGCCAGGATAATAGTTTTACTGTGCTTGTACATAAACTGATCAAACTATCTTTCTGGGTGGGAATTGGACTAGTGGACTATCATCACTTAGTCCACCCCGCAAAGAGGCTGAGTATGTCGTGTTTTCATTGTCACATTTTCTCCCTTATTCATGTCCACCAGACAAGTCTATAAAGGAAAAATTGTGACAATGAGAACACAACATAGATTAGGCCTAAACAAATAAAAAATCTGTTTCTCAGGCCCTCCTGCATGGTCCTTTTGGCTGCCGCATGCTATCATTTTATAACCAATTTAAACTTAAAAAAAAAATTAAAATTTAATGGTTCATGTCTGATATTTTACCCAAGTTAAAAAAATTGATGAGTTTGTCCCTTGAGTGCAAGAAGGCTTTGCAATGCTTTAGCATTGCAAAGCCTTCTTGCACTCAAGGGATGAAGTACACCAACACTCATGCTATTCTGTAGATTATGGGGCCTAAAACATAAACCAAGAACATGAACTGTTGGTAGCAAAGAAGTAATTACTGAAATAAAAAATAAAATAAAAAAACGCTCGCCCGCATGCAATTTTACAAATAATGGCCCGAGAAACAGAAGATCTACTTTGTGTGGCCTTAGATGAACTTTGTTCATTTGTTATCCTAATCAGGCCTGAAAATAAGCAGTCTGACATTTGCAGAATGAGGTGCCCAGAGGGTGAATTTGATGATGCTATCCCATACAGTGGGTCAATTTATCCTCTGGGTACCTCTTTCTATCTATTCTTGAGACCCTGATTTAGACTCAGGTTCACAGAGGGTAAATTTAGTGATGCTACCCTGCTATAGCAGGGTAGCATCACTAAATTCACCCTCTGGGGACCTCATTTTGCAGATGTCAGTCTGCTTTTTTTCTGGCTTGATCCTAATAGTGTTTTTTCTGACTCAATAGGCCGAGTAACTGATTCCCTAGAACTGCTACGAATGATCAAAGTGAAGTTGGGTCTGAATGCAATAGAGATACAGTGGATCCCACTTAACTGAATATCTCTTAACTGAATAACCCTGTTAATTGAATATATTGTCCCAACACAAAACCATTTACCATACCTCCAGTACAAATTTGACCTGTTAATTGAATATAGCTTATAGAGTAAACTCGTGTTAATGGAATAAAAAATCTTGTAACCTGTCGAGAAATTACCCTGACTCTCCCCAGTTTTCCTTTGCTTGTAGACCCATTTGGCCTCAGAACATCCAATACAGGCATTTAATATATTATATCTTGTTTGACAGAGCTTATGGACCTTTTTGTTATGTATTTAAACTGCAATTTTGGAGTAAACGTTTTATTGAAAAGTGGAATAGGTTGAGCGCTAATATTTTCATCATACACTAACCCACTATTTTGATACTTTACAACATATAGTGAAAAATATTAGTGCTAAACGTATTCCACTTTACAAATAAAGTAATAGAAATATGTCTGTTTCTGGATCAGAAAAAAATTAAGAAAGAAAAAAATCAAAATAACAGTGCCCCCCCCCCCCCTCCCAAAACGTCCGTTTTCCTAAAAAATGTGGACATTAACATCAAAATGACCGCAGGTCGAAAAGTCCTACATTCTTCACCTGCACCTCAGCACTATGACTATGATGTCTTTCCACATGAATGTGGTATTCTTACAACATTTCTGTCACTTGTGTATATTTTTGGTAATTTATTTATGTAGAATGGTGCCTAGTGTAGATATAGAGGATATTCACGAAAATTTGATGAATACCGAAAATATCTCGTGAGTGGCTACAAAGAAATATGAGGATCTTCACGAGCGACTGAAGATCCTCATATTTCTTGTAGCCACGAACGAGATATTTTCGGTATTCATCAAATTTTCGTGAATTTTCTTTTTATTTAATGCTCTATGACTACAAACTCTCCAATTTGTGGCCTTTATTTGCCATTAAGGCGCAAAATTTATGTGCCGAACCGGCGTCCATACAAAAATTACAACAACCAAACTCCAACCATTGGAATGTGTGAATATCCGCACAAAAAGTAGTCCCGTCTTATTTCTCCCCTAACTTTACGATTTACCAAGGCTGGCGAATTGAAATAATCGCAATGTGTTTCGAAGAAATAGAACAATAACAAAAAACACCACTTTCTTATTTTCAATAACAAGACACGTCATTTTATTTTTTTTGAACTCAATGCACTGAAGACGTGTGAAGTTGAACTGAAGAAATTTGAAAGTGATTTCGGCTTTTCGCTGGAAGGTGAATGAGAAAGTCAAACTTTGAAACCGCTGATTTAATGAATTGATTTAGTCACTGTCACTATCAATTATTCGAATTCGTTTGTATTTGGGACTCTGGAATTCATTACTGATGTGCTGACTCGTTTAAAGTACATGTGATTCGTCATCCGAACCTACGATGAAATATCGATTTCTAAATATCATTTTGATATTTCGTTTTGCCGACTGACAGGGGAATATGACTTAATATTTTTATACTGTACCAATGACCCAGACTTAGCTGGTGCTAACTCCAACAAAACCAGGGCCAAACACAAATTTTGCCCCCCAATCCCCAAAATTTGCATCCAAAACAAAAAGAAATCATGTCCTAAAGGACCTCCATACTACGCCTCTACTGCGCATGTGCAGTGACGCAGTCGTCCCGAAATTGGCGCCAATTATCATTCTCTGTTTGGCCCTTCATCAGTCAACATCTCACTGATCTTTGTGCTTGTAAATCTCAGTTTAAAGGATGCCAGACACGTAATTTTTGGAGAAAATGTGATTCTAAGGAGGATAGAAGGAGGAGAGGAAAAAGAAGTGGCAAAAAATAATCAGGGCTGTACTTAAAATTTTTTGATGAAATTATGTTAAGTTGCCTATTTTCGAGGCATGGGCCTCTTGTTGTCATTCTTGCTAATTGTTGCACTGCTTATTCAGTGTTTCCTCTCCCCTAGCCTTCTAAAGTCCCCCCTGGCAATTCTCCCATGCTTTTGGCATATTTTTGAGAAATTTCATTTCTAAAATTTCCTGGGAGAGTTGCTTGGTTACAGAATGTTTTCTGTTATTTTCCCCATAGTTACGTTTTCACCCATGGGTGTATAACGTTTGTGTTCTGCATCTTCCATCTGATGTTCTACAGATTCTCCCCTGGGAGTCTCTGTTTTGCATCAGATAGAGTGTAATTGATGACTGATTCCGGGCCAGTTTTTTCAGTGCCTGGAGTCATGTTTTCTAGTGTGTTTACACTGTTTGTTTTCATTGGCAACAGCCTTTTTTGAGGGGGGCTGTTTGCCTTTGTGGTAGTTTATCTCATTATAAGATACATTTATATTATCCGAAAGTGTCTCATTAATTATTTTATATAAATTTAAAATTTTTGACCACACTTTGCCATCGGATCCATCGGGGCTCAACGTTACTTTTCAGCAACTTGGGCTTTTCTGAAAAAATATTTTTTCAAAATTATTTTGTTTTGCAATTGTTTTTTCATTTATTAATGGATCATGTTATTATGTATCTTTGTGTCAGGGGTTTTTGCGAGTAACTAGGACTTATTGTTGTTCTTTCACAATGAAGGGACATTGTTCAAATTGTAATAGGAAGAAATCTTCCTCTGACTTTCATGATCATTGTATTAATTGTAGTCAGTGTTCTCGCATTAATCCCTGTCCTATATGTGAACATTGGGATGAGAAACATTGGAAACGTGTGTCACGATATGTTGTTTCTGGAGAAAGAGCGATGCCGGCTCTTTCTCCACAAGGTCACTCTACTCTCTCAGTTTCTATTTCAGAGGAACCAGAACAGGGTGATGTTTCCATGTTATCTTCTTCAAGTGTGCGTCCGTCGTCACAAATGAATTCAGAGCTAGCGGCAAAAGTGCTCATGGAGATTAGACAAATGTCGTCCGCTAGCTCGCCCGGTGTAGCGTCCATTCACCGAATGGTTCGGCAGCCGGGTTCGTCCGATGCGGTCCAAGAGGAAATTTTGGGTGATGCGAGCACTATAAACATAATAGATGCACACCCAGTGACGGCGGATAGTAAGCGAGAACGGAGGAAGCCTTTTAGTCCGGTTCCTAGCTCATCCAGGTCCAGCCGGGCCGCGAGCGAGAGAGGTCCCTCTCTCGTACAACAACATCTGGGACCAGATGTTGTGGTACAAAATGTGTCTTTAGCGGAGCATACGTCCGTCGCTCGGGACGCTCCGTTGTATAAGCAGTCCGCAGAGACTGTTAAGGCTTCCTCTTCTCGTCAGCGCACACGACCGCACCTTGGCTGCGTGACCGCCGATATTTTACCAGCTTCGCCGATGAAGGATTCTTCGGCAACCAGGTCACACCATCCGGCAGCCAGGGATTCGAGACCGATGGACTCCGGACGTTCGCATAGGAAAAGTATGCGGGAGCCATCTGATGCGGAGCTGCCCTCGGCGAAGCAGCGAAAGACTGCGCCTCCGCAGGTCTCGACATCGGACATTCTTGTGCAGATAGCACAGTTTATCGCAGCATCCCAGCAGCCGACAGAAACGGTGTCGGATCGAGAATTATCCGACGGCGCTGGGTCGGTACACTCCGCCGAAGCATCGGGGGCGGACGACCGGGAACATCGGGAGGTCCGACCGGATGGTGAAAGGGATACGGATGACTTGGAGCTATCCCTTTCGGAACAACATAAAGCTGCCGTGGACTTCATCCGGCACTTTCTCCCTCAAGTTGTTCCGTCGGGCCAGACTGCTGCGCTTCCGGACAAGAGAATTATAGCGTCATTGGACTCTGAATTTTTTGAGCGGTTCAGGGACATCGCTCCCGAGTTTCCGTCGCAGTCCAATAATGTTGCAAGAACATTTGAATTATTGAACGACGCTATATTTAAACTTGCTTCCAGGATGGGGAAAGCAGGTTTCTTGTCCGCTAATACTCTTAACCTGCCTTTCATTAATGCAAGGAATAAATTCGATACGGCAGGACAGGGTATACCGAGAGTTCCTCTGCGTATGGACGACGAGGCGGAAGACTTAGAGCTATCATTACCGTCGTCAGCTTCTATTCCAACCGCGGTGTTGGAAACAGCTATTGCGTCTAACAGAGCCAATTTAGATGCCTTATCTTACGCAGATCACCTTACTAAGGCATTATCACTGCGCCTTCAAGGGGAAGAGTTTCAGGATATACAATCCTCTTTAAGACTTCTTTCAAGGGCAGTAGCTTATTCCACGTGTAACTCCGCCCTTTCAGTGGCAAATCTGGAGTTGGTTAGACGTGACGCAGCCCTAGCTACATCCACACTAGTGGATTCTAAGGTGAAGAACTCTCTTAGAGTCGCTTCGGTCTCAGGAGAACTTCTCTTTGACGGCAAGCTTTCCGCTATTTATGATAAAATTAAAAAGAAAGCTAATGATTCTCTGTTGTTCAGATCGGCTCCTAAAAAGTCGGATACAGCAGACACGAATAAGACAGGCACTTCTGGGTCTAATGCGCCCAAGAGAGGTTCCTATAGAGGTTCCGGTGCGTCCTCTTGGTCTTATTCGAGAGACCGTCAGGATAGCGACTCTCGTTCGGGACGTCCTTCAGGCCGGGACAATCGGTCGGACGCCCCGAGGTCGACGAGGCGAGGTGCGGGTCGTGGAAGACGTGGTTTCTCCTACCGCAGGCCTCGCAGGTCCAGGAGGTGATGGCTTAAATCTCTATCGCGTTCCGGTTGGCGGAAGGTTGTCGAGTTTTTCACAAGAGTGGGCGTCGATTACGGACGACCCTTGGGTGAGAGGAGTGACTTCGGAAGGTCTAAAGATATCCTTCAAACGAAAGCCTCCATTAACTCGAAGTCCAAAGTGGACTCATCTTCCGTAAAATCCACAGAAAAGAGACGCTCTGTTATCAGAGGTGCAGTCTCTTTTAATGAAGAACGCGGTAGAGGTCGTAGAAAACCAGGAATCTCTGGGATTCTACAGCCATCTGTTTCTGGTTCCGAAACCAGACGGCTCGTTCCGTCCAGTCATAGATTTGAGCTGGATAAACAAGCTGATCGTCGCTCCGAAGTTTTATATGGAGACGATTCGATCGGTCAGAGCGAGTATTCGGGTGAACGATTATGCAACGAGCATAGATCTCAAAGATGCGTACTTTCACGTCATGGTACATCCGACATTCCGAAAGTATCTACGCTTCGCAGTCCTAGGAGTGGTGTATCAATTCCGGGCGATGTGCTTCGGATTGAATCTAGCACCCTGGGCTTTCACTCGGGTAATGAACTCGGTAATGATCTACTTCCGAGCTCATTCGTCTGCGGTAACGTCGGCCTACCTGGACGATATTCTTCAGAGGTACGGCAACGAGTTAACGCTTCAGAACGATGTTCAGAATCTTCTTCTATTGCTCCGACGTCTCGGTTTTATAGTAAACGAGGAGAAGTCGGATCTGGTGCCGTCCAAGTCATTCACTCATCTGGGAATGAGCTTCGAGACGCACAACAATCTCGTTCGTCTGCCATTAACCAGAGCGAAATTAGTCAGTTGTTACGCTCGCTATTGTCTGCACGCAGACAAAGTCACGGCGAGAGAATTTATGAGACTGATAGGTCTGTGCGGAGCCGCCGCGGATCTCATTCCGATGGGGCGGCTATGCACACGTCCTCTTCAAATTTTCCTGACTCAGAATTGGAGTGTGAAAATTCATTCGCTCGATGTAGACGTTCTCTTGTCAGATCAAGTGAAACAAGAGATTCAGACTTGGGCAAACATTCAGTGGTTAACTCAAGGAGTTCCGCTGCAGTTGCCGGATCCGAGTTTTACCGTTATGACGGATGCCAGTCAAACAGGTTGGGGTGCATCATTAATCCCAACGGATTCGAGATGCCAGGGTCTTTGGGATCCGCAATTCCTGTGCAAGCACATAAACATCAAGGAAATCATGTCAATTTGGCTTGCGTTACGTCACTGGATGGACATTATTCACGATGCTCATGTCCAAATCCTATCCGACAATACGACAGTAGTGGCGTATATACGGAATCAGGGAGGCACTCATTCAGTTCCGTTGTTCAATCTAACGGAAAGAATCCTTCTGTTTGCGTTAGAACATCACAATCTTCTTTCGGTCCGTCACATACCGGGTCGTCTGAATGTGCTAGCAGACTCCCTTTCACGAAAGGGTCGCTTGTTGCCGTCGGAGTGGACTCTCAACAAACAAGTATTCAATCAGATTTGCTACCAATGGGAACGGCCAATGATAGACTTATTTGCGACACATCTCAACAATCAGTTGCAGACGTATGTGTCTCCGTGTCCGGATCCAAGAGCATTTGCAGTAGACGCTCTGTCGATCCCTTGGGACGGAATGATAGGATATGCGTATCCTCCAGCGCCGTTAATTCAACAAGTATTGCTAAAGATAAAACAATCTCAGTGCAAGATTCTGTTGGTAGCATCTCTGTCGCCACAGAGACCGTGGATAAATCTACTCAGGTGTCTGTTGTGGGACCTACCGCGGAAGCTTCCTCCACGAGAGGATCTTCTTTCGCAGGGGAAATCGCGCCAACTCCATCACAACCCGCAAGGTCTCAACCTTCACGTTTTTCCGTTGTGCGGTCCTTCTTGCATGGCAAGCACTTTACAGGACGAGCAGTGGACGCGATTTCTAACTGTAGGAGGACCTCCTCTTCGCTAAACTATGCGGCTAAGTGGAAGGTTTTTCGTCGTTGGTGTAGGGATCATTCTGTAGATATATTTGATCCCTCTATACCAGACATTGCAAACTTTCTAGTATACTTGTTTGACGAAATCAAACTGCAGCCTGTTACTATAAAGGGTTATAGATCTATGTTATCTGATACCTATGCACATCATGATAGTTTACAAATTGGATCTAATGTCTCTTTATCGAAGTTAGTTAGAAACTTTTCGATAAATAGACCCAGAACTCTTAGATTAATTCCTAAGTGGAATTTAGCTTGGGTTCTCCTTAAATTGAAGGAAAAGCCATTTGAACCTCTTGGGACAGTAGATTTCAAATTCTTATCTTATAAGACAGCTTTTCTCTTAGCTTTCTCTTCTGCCAGAAGAGTCAGTGAGCTTCATGCACTATCGGTGGATGATTCTCATTATCGTAGTGTTGGGAACACTATCACCTTCACTACTAATGTGGGTTTTTTAGCTAAGAATCAGGCTCCTAATAAATATCCGGAACCTATTGTTATTAAGGCTCTTCCGTCTTCAGACGGGCGTAGGCCTTTACTCTGTCCTGTTAGAGCACTACGTATATATAAACAGAGATCTCAGTTTATCAGAAAGGGACGGAAACGTTTCTTTCTGTCTTTGATGCCTAATAGAAAGGACATTTCAGTCCATTCTATTGCTAGATGGATTCAGTTAACTATCCGTACTGCTTATGAAGATTTATCTTCTTCTCAGCAGTCTGTGCTTAAGATTTCTGCTCATGAAGTAAGAGCTCTTTCTACTTCCTGGGCTTATGCTAATAGTGTTGCTATTACAGATTTAATGAAGGCTGCTTATTGGTCTCAGCCATCCACATTTACGAATTTTTATCTCAGAAATATTGAGTCCATTTCTGGAGACCTGCATTGTTTAGGTCCGTTATCTGTTGCTCAGAATGTCGTCCACTAAACAGTTGCAACTATAGTTATGCAGGCTTTCTGTTCCGGCAGTGACTCCGTCTGGCTGCCCTCTTCGCTCTGGGCTATTTGACCCAGGGCAAGGGGAAGGGGGGGGGGGGGGCGGGTGTTCCCTTAGGTCACCTGCTTTATAGTGAAAAGCAAGGGAATGCCTCCTCCAAGTCAGTATTTCTGATTCGCTTCCGGGATGGTTTTAAAGTGTAATATTAATGTTTAAATTCATTCATGTCTTATTTTTAAAGTGTAGCTCGGTGTGAAGCATTTGTATATGTCAAGTGTCAAACGGGCTTTAATATACAATACTCGGACACTTTTAAATGATTATAAAGAGTCTCAATTCTCTGGACTACTTTATTTATTGGCTTGCTTTAAAAATAATTAGTATAAGGGTTATACTGGATGTTAATAGAGAACATGAATGTTATTGTGCTCAATTATTAAGGGTAGTGTATCTTTCTAATTTAATATTAAATAAGAAAGATACATGTAAAGCCTAATACTCCTTTTCTCCTTAAGGGGTTACCTCTTTACTATATAGTTCAGCTTATTGGATTTTCCTCTATGTCCTAGGCCCTCCAGCCTGTTTACTATTCAGCTAAGTCTGGGTCATTGGTACAGTATAAAAATGTTAAAAAATTTATAGTAATTTATATATTTTTTATACTTACCAATGACCCAGACGGGGATGGCCCTCCCTGGAGTTGGGAACTCTTGCCTCCCCGCTGAGTACATAGTGCTGACCAGGCACTGCCAGTAAGAATGATAATTGGCGCCAATTTCGGGATGACTGCGTCACTGCGCATGCGCAGTAGAGGCGTAGTATGGAGGTCCTTTAGGACATGATTTCTTTTTGTTTTGGATGCAAATTTTGGGGATTGGGGGGCAAAATTTGTGTTTGGCCCTGGTTTTGTTGGAGTTAGCACCAGCTAAGTCTGGGTCATTGGTAAGTATAAAAAATATATAAATTACTATAAATTTTTTAACTTTTCAGCGTGAATTGATGCCTGAGCATTAAATAAAAATGATTACTCTATTTTTAGAGCCAAACTATTGTATTTGTGATTCTTTCCAAGTATTGTTTCCTGCAGAGTACATGTACCTTTGATATTTTGAATTATGCCTTTACACTGCATTGAAGTTTAAGGTGTCACAGGAACAAAAAAAAAGAACCCAAACAATAATCCTTCTGTATTTCTTAAGAGCATGACTAACGAAAGTTCAGAGAATTTGAAGAGAAATTTATCTTGAGTCAGGGAATTTTGAAACAGCCAAAGAAATTTATCCATGTAGCCTAGTCGTGATTTACTCTACCCATTGAGAGATTTGGTACTCAGCCATACAAACAAGCTAATCTGAAGTTGATGGACCACTGACTGGGTAGGTTACTTGAGAGCCTGTTAACTGCAGTTCAGTCTTTTGGTCATAAAGTTGCTCCCTGAAAAGCAAGTAAGGCAATGGAATAGTATCTTGATACCTTGTATTCTCAACTATGCTTAGATCTACATGAATATGTGTGAATCCAAACAATTCTGTCATTTCTGCCTTAAAATTTGATAGGTTCTGTTCCCTTAGCTACTCGGGAACATGCGTCTGAAGTATCTATGGTATATACATGTGCAGAACCCTACTTGCTTATGTTTATGAATGGATTAACAAATAGTACTACTATTGGGAGGAGTGTTTCGGTCTGACGATGTATGTCAGAATTATTTTCTGTTGTTTGTTGGGGAAAATTGTAGGTCGCTCAAATGCCAACAGTTTTGACCGAAAGCCACAAATTTAAATAAAAAGTTGACCATTTGACGAAACCACAATCTTCGTTATGCAAAAATGCACTTAAATTTAATATATCCTTAGTATGAAAGCACTTTCGTTTAACGGAAGTAGGCCTAATTCTTTAAAATGATAATATTAATAAATGGATCGCGGTGTCTCAGTGGTTACAGCATTGAACTTAAACCGAATGGTCTACGGTTCGATCCCCGCCAGTGTAATTGCGTTGTAATCTTGAGAAAGCACTTAAAGACTATGTTACCCCAAATCTGTCTAAAAAAGAAAGCTTCACTGAAATCAAAGAAAGTAATTGTTATTAAATTAAACTCAAGCGGTGAGATTAGAGTAACATTTTGTGTATATTTGCTGAAAATATTTAATTAAATTTATAGTTTTCAACAAGTAATTTGACTTTTAAGATGGAATTCTTGCAAACAAGACACAGCAATACCCAATTATAAAATCCTGAAAACAAATCAACTAAAATTATAGTACTACATATATTATACATTTACTTAAAAATGTATTTAAAATCCCAAGAAAAGGTATTTTAAAATGCACAAAGAAAATTGTAAGTTACCAACATGTTGTTTTACAAAAGATGCTGAAGGACATCCTAAAATCCCAAGACAGTTTACCAATACACATGTAAAGAGTTTGGGCCATACAATAACAAACATGCATGATTACAGCAGAACTGATTACCATTGATGCTCAATAATGGGAAGGAGTTTTTCTTCCAAACTTGACACAATCCAATGATCCAACAGAGGTTGAATGTTTTTCCACCTTACACTCATTACCACTCATGCAAAATTGGTTAACCTTCGTTTTTAGCTCAACTTTGTAACTTGACTTTATCTCCATGTTATGTCACGATTGGCCATTGTGCATAAATATGTGATGTTAAACACCAATAAATAAATAAATATTAGTATAGTATAGTTTGTAGAGGTAACTGTATGTATATTGTGCCTGCGTTCACTTTGAACATAAATTCAGTATCAGAAGTGTGTGTGTGTGGTTGGGGGGGGGGGGGGGGGGAGGGATCATGTATCAATCATGACATTTTCTGCCAGTTACTGTGGTTGTAGTCTGGTGCTTTAAAATTGAAACTTGAAAGCAGGACATCTGACATTGCTTCACTCTTCAAAGGAACAGAGGCTGCTTAGCATTTTAGTGCCGACTTTGTAACTTCCATACCATGGCTTAGTCTGTCTGATCATTGCTGACCATGAAGTTGGCTTGACCATTGATCGACTCGTGAAGATGCATTTGTAAATTGGAAATAATATATAATATTGAATTGTCCATTGGATTGTGACATCACATATAATACAGGTTTTTTTCTCGTGCAGAAATTATGCAAATTAGATGAACTTTTGATTTTTTCAGTGCTTATAGCACACAGTAAGTACACATGTCAATACGGCTCGGGCTAGAGGCTGTATTTATCAACCGATCTTCACAAAACTTCTTGGGTACCTCTGTTGTCACCTTGGGACGAGAACGAGTGTTTCTGAGTGCGGTCCAAAATTCAAGATGGCTGCCAGTGGCCATTTTGTACCGAAATTAGGTCTAATCAGTTTTTTGTACACAACTTCTATACAGCTCAGGCTAGAGGCCGTATTTATGAACCAATCTTTACGAAACTTCTTGGGTACCTTTGTTATCACCGTGGGATGAGAACGAGTGTTTTTGGGTGTGGTCCAAAATTCAAGATGGCCACCAGCAGCCATTTTGTACCAAAATTAGTGCAATCAGTCTTTTGTACAGAACTTCTGTATGAAAGTTCTGATTTGAATAAATTTTTGTATGAATGTTTAGTAACACGGAATACATCACATATAGTCCGTGTTTTTTTCTCGTGCAGAAATTATGCAAATTAGATGAATTTTGATTTATTTAGTGCTACTTATACACTGTAAGTGCACATGTCAATACGGCTCGGGCTATAGGCTGTATTTATCAACCGATCTTCACGAAACTTCTTGGGTACCTTTGTTATCACCATGAGACGAGAACGAGTGTTTCTGAGTGCGATCCAAAATTCAAGATGGCTGCCAGTGGCCATTTTGTACCGAAATTAGGTCCAATCAGTTTTTTGTCACAACTTCTTTTCAGCTCTTATTTATGAACTGATCTTTACGAAACTTCTTGGGTACCTTTGTTTTCACCTTGGGACAGTTACGAGTTTTGGGGTGCCTTTGTTATCACTGTGCTATGAGAACAAATATTTTGGGGTTCAGTCAGACCCACTCTGGGACTCAGTATTTATGTACAGACCGTTACAATACTTTATATGTACCTTTGTTATCAGGTCATTACCTAGATGTTTGTCATTGCTGTGTCATATACTATACATGTACATGTCTTGTCAAGTTGAGCTACAGTGTCATTGACACTTTCATTTTTAGCTTAACTTGACATAGTCAAGATAAGCTATTGCCATCACGCGTGCGGAAGTCTGTTAGTCTGTGAGTCTGTTTACATTTTCTTTTAGCACGGGCTACACCCTGCAGTTCTTGTCTGATCGTCACGAAATTTCATATGCAGGTTTGGGGTCATGCCTAGATGAGAACGTCCCCTTTTGGTCGCAATCGGGCTACCGGTATGGCTGCCCGAGCCCAAAACCCGAAAACCATTAGCACAGTCTACAGGTCGTATTTATTTAGATGCCTCTGTATAATGCCTAGATGAGAACGTCCCCTTTTGGGCATGATCTATCAACCGTGATGGCTGCCCAAGCCTGAAACCCAAAAACTTTTAGCACAGTCTGCAGCTCATGTTTAATGTGGAGGGATTTCATTGTAACTTGGTAGGATGACTCCTTATGATGTCTAGATGAGAATTTCCTCATTTGGGCATGATCTGCCAACCGTGACGACTGCCCGAGCCCAAAACCCGAAAACCTTTAGCACAGTCTACATGTCATATTTATTGAGGAATTTCATTGTAACTTGGTGGGTTGACTTCATATAATGTCTAGATGAGAAAGTCCCCTTTTGGACGTGATTGGGCAACTGTGACAGCTACAGGGGCCTGAAGCCCGAAAACCTTTAGCACAGTCTAGAGATCGTATTTATGAAGGGATTTCATTGTAACTTGGTAGGATGACTCCAAATAATGTCTAGATGAGAACGTCCCATTTTGATCGCGATCATTCAGCCTTGATGGATGCCCAAGCCCAAAAACCTTTAGCATAGGCAAAAGGTCATATTTTTGGAAGGATTTCATTGTAACCTGTTAGGTTGACTCCATATAATGCCAAGATGATAACATCCCCTTTTGGTCATGATTGGTCAGCTGTGATGGCTACAAGTGCCCGAAGTCCGAAAACCTTGAGCTCAGTCTACAGATCATATGTATGAAGGGATTTCATTGTAACTTCGTAGTATCACTCCAGATGATGCCCAGATAAGATTGTCCCCTTTGGTTGCGATCATTCAACCATGATGGCTGCCCGAGCCCGAATCCCGAAAACCTTTAGCACAGTCAACAGGTCATATTTATGAAGGGATTTCATTGTAACTTGGTAGGTTGACTTCATATAATGTCTAGATGAGAACGTCCCCTTTTGGGCATGATTGTGCAACTGTGATGGCTAAAGGTGCCCGAAGCCTGAAAACCTTTAGCACAGTCTACAGGTCATATTTATGAAGGGATTTCATTTTAACTTGGTAGGATGCCTCTGTATAATGCCTAGACGAGAACGTCCCCTTTTGGGCATGATCTATCAACCGTGATGTCTGCCCAAGCCTGAAACCCAAAAACTTTTAGCACAGTCTGCAGGTCATGTTTAATGTGGAGGGATTTCATTGTAACTTGGTAGGATGAGTGCTTATGATGTCTAGACGAGAATTTCCCCATTTGGGCATGATCTGCCAACCGTGACGACTGCCCGAGCCCAAAACCCGAAAACCTTTAGCACAGTCTGCATGTCATATTTATTGAGGAATTTCATTGTAACTTGGTGGGTTGACTTCATATAACGTCTAGATGAGAAAGTCCCCTTTTGGACGTGATTGGGCAACTGTGACAGCTACAGGGGCCTGAAACCCGAAAACCTTTAGCACAGTCTAGAGATCGTATTTATGAAGGGATTTCATTGTAACTTGATAGGATGACTCCAAATAATGTCTAGATGAGAACGTCTCATTTTGATCGCGATCATTCAGCCTTGATGGATGCCCGAGCCCAAAAACCTTTAGCATAGGCAAAAGGTCATATTTATGGAAGGATTTCATTGTAACCTGTTAGGTTGACTCCATATAATGCCAAGATGATAACATCCCCTTTTGGTCATGATTGATCAGCTGTGATGGCTACAAGTGCCCGAAGTCTGAAAACCTTGAGCACAGTCTACAGATCATATTTATGAAGGGATTTCATTGTAACTTCGTTGGATCAATCCAAATGATGCCCAGATGAGATTGTCCCCTCTGGTTGCGATCATTCAACCATGATGGCTGCTCGAGCCCGAGCCCGAAAACCTTTAGCACAGTCTACAGGTCATATTTATGAAGGGATTTCATTGTAACTTAATAGGATCACTAGAGATGATTGTAACTTCAGATGATGCCCAGATAAGATTGTCCCATTTGGTTGCGATCATTCAACCATGATGGCTGCCCGAGCCCGAAGCCCGAAAAAGTTTAGCACAGTCAACAGGTCATATTTATGAAGGGATTTCATTGTAACTTGGTAGGTTGACTTCATATAATGTCTAGATGAGAACGTCCCCTTTTGGACATGATTAGGCAACTGTGATGGCTAAAGGTGCCCGAAGCCTGAAAACCTTTAGCACAGTCTACAGGTCATATTTATGAAGGGATTTCATTGTAACTTGGTAGGATGACTCCAAATAATGTCTAGATGAGAACGTCCCATTTTGATCGCGATCATTCAGCCTTGATGGGTGCCCGAGCCCAAAAACATTTAGCCTAGGCAAAAAGTCACATTTTTGGAAGGATTTCATTGTAACCTGTTAGGTTGACTCCATATAATGCCTAGATGATGACATCCCCTTTTGGTCGTGATTGGTCAACTATGATGGCTACAAGTGCCCGAAGCCCGAAAACCTTGAGCACAGTCTACAGATCATATTTATGAAGGGATTTCATTGTAACTTCGTTGGATCAATCCAAATGATGCCCAGATGAGATTGTCCCCTCTGGTTGCGATCATTCAACCATGATGGCTGCTCGAGCCCGAGCCCGAAAACCTTTAGCACAGTCTACAGGTCATATTTATGAAGGGATTTCATTGTAACTTAATAGGATCACTAGAGATGATTGTAACTTCATTGTAACCCGTAAGTTTGACTCCATATAATGCCTAGATGATGACATCCCCTTTTGGTCGTGATTGATCAACTGTGACGGCTTCAGGGGCCCGAAGCCCGAAAACCTTGAGCACAGTCTACAGGTCATATTTATGAAGGGATTTCATTGTAACTTTATAGGATCACTCCAGATGATGCCCAGATGAGAATGTCCCATTTTGGTTGCAACCATTCATTCCATGATGGCTGCCAGAACCCAAAGCCCAAAAACCTTTAGCACGGTCTACAGGTCATATTTATGAAGGGATTTCATTGTAACTTGGTAGGTTGACTTCATATAATGTCTAGATGAGAACGTTCCCTTTGGACGCAATTAGGAGACTGACGGCTACAGGGGCCCGAAGCCCGAAAACCTTTAGCACAGCCTACAGGCCATATTTATGAAGGGATTTTAATGTAACTTGATAGGATGACTCGTTTTGGAATAATTTCACTGTAACTTGGTAACTTTTGTTGATGTACGTTAACTGTGAGGGCCACATCCATTAACTGTGAGGTCATATTAACGCACCCCTCAGCTCTTTAGTACAGTGTACACCTCATATTATTTTTATCATAAACATAGCATACAGGGAACAGAAATGAGCATATTCCCAATTATCACAATTCTTGTCTTATTACATAATCCTTTCATATACATTGAACATTATCCTTTTCATCAAACACAACACACAAGTTAAGCTGCAGTGTCATTGACACTTTTCTTGTTTTCTAAAGTGATTTAGAACTAACAATTGAAGTTCATTTTAACAGTTACTTTCTTGACGAGTTTTTCTCTTTTCATGATGAATGTTCCCTCTTCCTCTTCTATCTACATGTTAGAGATGGCGGTTTTCAAATTTCATGTCGGTTCCGGTTTCGGTTTCATTGAAAGTGTCGGGTTTGCGGTTTCTGTTTTCATTGTACAGACATAACAATACGTTGCATTTGTATATAGGAAGATGTATTTTGCGCCAGTCAGTGTCACAGGGAACCACCTTTCCAGGGCAACGCACCTGTATAATATACCGTACTCTGATTTCCGGAGCATAATGTACTTGCATAAATTATCTCAAGAGTTTCAAGTTTGAGAAAAATATTTTTTGCCTTGAGCCCTGTTGAGTCCGTTGCAAAATTACCCCCAATCCCCAAATACCTGTGTTTAGGGGAACCCGGCCGATTCTAAAAAATTATGCCGACCATAACAATTTTATCGAGAAAAAGTCGCTGATATAGGTCATTGTAACCCTAAATTTCCATCCAATTTCAACTGTGACGTTGGCTTTGGAGTTAAAGCTTTCAAAATTACGTGTAGAAATAAATTTATTTGTCATTATAAATGTGGAACTAGTGACAAGTTCCAGTTCTGCAAAGGAAATCACATTTGATAAACACGCTCGAATGCAATATCAATTAGTGCAGCTGTTCTGAAAAAGGGGTATCGCGACTCTGAAGTTTGAAAACAGAGTTAACTGTAGGTTGTTTCTTTCTTTATTCAGAGAAGTGAAGACCTGATCAGAGTTTTTCAACATTGAAGTTGAAAGCCGCGACGACGAGTTTTCTGTAATTGTTTCGGTTTTAATAACAAAATCGAAACCGAACCCGAACCGAATTTTCGGTTAACCGCCCACCTCTAGCGGGGGCATGCTTCAGTCTAGTTGTTAGGGCTTTTTCCACAGGTTTTCTTTCCATTCGGGTTTTTTTCTTCGTTGGTTACGCACACACCCCCACCCCCTCCCCTGTAGTCACGTTTGGTGTTGTATATTTTACAGTTTTTTTTTTTAAATATTTAACATATGATTTCAATTTCCAACTCATATTCACTTTTGTATCCCTAAATAACGTTTTGGGGGAACCGTAGTCAATTTTCTGGAATGAGACTTGGAACTCGACCAATTAATTAAAAAACAAATATAACCTCGAAGGAACTCTGACATGAAAATCCAATTTTCATAATTAGGAAACCTGTCCTTGATTATGTCAAGAAATTAAATCTTTGTGGACAATAGGTTGATATGTACTCCACTGCAAATTTTATATATTTACAGTTACAAATTTTATGGGTCCAGTTCGGAAAGAGACTTTTAACTGGGATTCACCGTATTCCATGTTATCAGTATTTGTGTTGTGGAAATTATTTTTAAATAATTTCTTCTGAACCAACAGTGATAATTCATCTTCTTTTAATGAGGGAGATTTAAGTTTGTTCACAGAATGTTCCTTGTTTATGTTCTAATACGAAAACTGTTCCGTGGGCATTTTCTCGCGCGCTTGTGCTTGCACAAAACGTTAGGACGATATCTATTTCTGTGTTATTTACCTAGGAATTGCCAAGATCTGAGGGTGAATTGACACTGACATAATGAAAGACCTGCACACAATGGATTAACAAAAACATTTCACAGCAGTTGTCGACTTGCAACGTAAACAAATGATTTGGGATCTCACTTGACTTTCTAGTTACCATTTGTGTCAACTAACCCTATTTAGTCCGACCGGACTTTGAAATAAAATGCTGATATTTGGACTGAGCGGTTCCGGTTTTTGCGGCAAAACAGAAAACCGAATCCCAAGACCAAGCAAAAACGGCCGAACAATTTTACTGTGTGCAGAAACTGATCAAACTATCTTACTGCGAGGGAACTGTACTAGTGATAACTATGGACTCTCGTCACTGAGTCTGTTTGGTAAAGGGACGAATGCGTTGTGTTCTCGTCAATAAGGGAGAAAATGTGACAATGAAAACAACAGATTTGGTGAACTTTATTCATTCGTTACTCTGATTTCTATTTTTATTACACGCATGTTCTATGAAATCCTCGTCTACAGCAACACTAAACCACGCGGAAAATGTAAATCTGTTCCGCACAAATGTGCGGAACGGAAATCCTTGACGGACTATTTTTAAATGGAAGCGAAATTTCACTGGAATTTTCTACAAATCGTGCACCACAATTACAGTTTGAATAGCTGGCGATAGCTAAATGTCGTCCCCTGAGTTCCAATGTGTTCTATGTGCTTGTAGGCACATAGAACACATTGGAACTCAGGAGACGAAATAGTAACACGGGTTTCCCTCGGAAAATTGGTTGGCGATAAAATGTGCTCTGTTTTGTTGATACTTGTCAAATGAATCGCTGAGTGTCCTTCTAATAATTGTTTTTATAGACGTGAAATCGTGTAATAAACACAGAACGACACAGGCGTGTGAATGGGTTAATCGATATGGCACTTGTGCCGTCGCGGAAGAATAAAACTCGAGGCCTGCGGCCTCTCGTTCTATCCTTACGCGCTGGCACTCGTGTCATATCGATTAACCCATTCACACACGCGTGTCGTTCTGTGTCTCTTCTGTTTGAATACGCTTAGCAACCGATTCCCTAGAATCCATAAGAATGATCAAAGGGAAGTTAGGTTGAACCCCATGGACATGCAGCACTCTTGAATACAATAAGGCTCCATCTGCTGTGTTAAGCATTACAGGTGGCACCTTATTGCACTCAAGGGACAACGGAGAGATCAAAGATAAGTCCCTGGCCGATTTTGTGGTATATCACATATATGTGGGGCAGGTTATCATGAAACTACTTGTCTTGGAGGTTATAATTAAACTGATCTTAGTACTTTTCGTGGAGGGTGGTGAAGAATGAAGTACTTCTTAAGGAAAGAAACAAATTCAAACACTTTTCAAGGAAAGGTCCAAAATTCAAGTATTTTTCATTTGAGTGGGAACAATGTACTGGTACGAATGCGTTAGCAGATTATCAGGAATCATTTATGCCTGCTATCAACTAATTGCATTGGACGCGTATATCAGAGGCGGTCCACCCATTGGGAATGGTCTGAAGTGGGTTCAGGGGTCCCTGGCCTGAGGGGGCCCAAAATTTAAAGGAAGAATAAAGAAAGAAGAGGAAGAAAAACGAAAAGAAGAAGAAAGAAGGCGGCCAGATATGGGACCATTTTTATATCGGCATACGGACCTCATCATTTGGACGCCAATACCGACATTTTCTGTCCGATGCCGATGGGATTCGCAGGGGCACATTCAGTTAAGTACGCAACCGAAAACATCTGCCGAAGTCCTGGTCCGGGGAGAGGGTGGGGGCCCGGGGTTCGGAACTTTATTGGCCCGGGCATGCCCCTCGAGTCCAGGATTCTTGAGTCAGGCCTGTGTCCCCAAAGTTCTGACTCCTGTGCCAAGCCTCGCCCGATCTCCGAGAGAGAACCAGCAAGATAAGTTGCCCGTCGTTTTGGAACACTAGTTGCCAGCCATCAGAACTTGCAAAATTGAATCATGCTGCTATGCTTTGACGGCCAAAATAACGATTGTTCATCTCAAAAGCCATCAGAAGTCTCCATTTAATAAGATTTCAAAATATTCTTGGATGGAGACACCACCGTCCTAAAACCCCTTATCATCGCTCGTGCCTTCGGTATCTGCCTCAGTATCCCGACACTTTCGAAAGGGGGCCCTGTCACAGATTTAACCCTTGGGGCCCGAATCTCCTCTTTCCGGCCCCGTCTATGTCAGTGCGTTCCAATATTAATTTTCTCTTTGACAAACGCATCCGGTAAAAATAACGCATAAGACCCTAGGACCCTAGAACTCTTGATTCGTTGCCGCAACCGCAAACATGTGCGCCTAGCTTTACTTACAGGTTTTGAATTTGAATTCGAGAGTGAAATATAGTTAGAGATTCTCTACAGGTAAATAATAGATAATCTTATATATAGGCCCAATATATTATGGAAATATATAATTTACTTTTGAATCATAGAAATAATTGACTCAACATCATGAATTTATTATTTGTGTGGCGTATTAATATACACCTAGAACGTAATGAAGCGCACCCTTTTTTCGCAGTGGTGTTTATAGAAACTCATTACTTTCATGCTATCTTTCAGATGGCCCAAAATGAGTGTTTGCGGAAGGGGGGGGGGGGGGGGGGCTCAGTAAGTAGAGGTGCAAGCCGAGAGGTCCTCGATTCGAATCCCACCTGCGGCAACCGCGTTGTGTCCTTGGGCAAGACACCTCACTCCCATTGCCCACGTGGGGGCATGGTGACGTTGTGTACTAAGGCTTTCTGCACGTTGATGGTACACCTGTCTTCAACCAATGCTAACCCTGCTTGTGTGTAGTTAGTATGTTGGGGAGCTGACAGTTGCTAGGTGGTTCTCTCCGGGTACTCCGGCTTCCTCCACCCGTAAAACTGTGTATCCACCAGATGACAGCCTGGACCCGCCACATAATGCTACCAGTAAGGCTTCTGATAAGATCCAGAGGTAACTGCTGCCACTCCTCATGCAATGCAGCTTCCAAATTCTGTACAGGCGGATCCCTTGCTTGCACACGACTTCCAAGAAACTCCCAGATGTGTTCTGAGGGATTCAAATCGAGGCTCATTGCAAGCCAAGGTAGTGTTGTAATAGCGTTGTTCTGAAGGAATGCTCTCGCAGCATGGGAACGATGTAGCCTTGCATTGTCGTCCATGAATGCAGGGCGAGTAACCAACGGGTGGTTGTCAAAATGAGGCACGTCAACCGTATTGAGAATGTCCCGGATGTACTGATGCCTATTGAGCTTCCCACGTACAGTCACCATATCAAGTTTACAATCATGAGAGAGGCATCCCCAAATCATTACAGATCTTCCACCATAAGGAACAGTAGGTCTGATGTTCCTGGGCACGTAACCAGTATTTCTATGTCTCAACACTCTCATGCGACCATCTGTGACGTGAAGCAGGAACCTTCTCTCGTCTGACCAATGGACTCTCCTTCACGTCATGGGATTCCAATGTTGTGCCATACACCACTCCAAACGTCGTTTTTGATGCTGATCGGACATAGCTGAACGCTTAATGACCCTTCTGGACCTCATACCCAGTGCTTTGAGACGCGGTTTCGGACAGTTCTGTTGCACAAACACCTGTTTCAAAAGCCGACTTGAAGCAAAGGGTTCACGCCTAACGATCTTCCCGAGGAGAGGCCTTTTGGGGTTGTGACTTGTCCAGGCCCTGCTCGGTCCTTAACATCGTTTGTTTGTTGATGTTTTCGGGCAAGTCTGCTGATGACAGAATGACTATAGTCAAGTTGCCTTCCAATAGCTTTGAATGACATGCCTGTTGCTTGCATGCCATCGATTTGCCATCTTGGTACCTCTGACAATCTCATCCTTGCCATGCCAACATTTATTGATAAAAGAAGTGATATATTTTCTTGTTTTATACCCAGATATTGCATGTGTATGATATAGTTTTTTGTGACATTCATGGGTTGCATGCTTCACGTGGTCGAGGGGATGTGTTTGGGGTACACTATCAGCCAGAAACATCATGTTTCACGAGATGAAATGTACTGCAACACATCGCAATCATTGAAACATAATAATAAGTAACGGCAACTTCACTGACATGAAACATTTCAGGGGGGTGCTTAATGAAGTTTCAGGTGCATATGACGTATAATTATGCAGATGAGACGATGTTACTGAACGGGAAATGGGGCGTTCCCCCCGGATCCACACGTGTGTTGAAAAATGGAAAACCAGTCCGACAATAATTCGGAATAGTAGGACAATCCCTTCAGACAACGACAAACATTCACAATAATTTTGAGGACACAATCTGCGTGATGGTATTGAAATGTAAAACTCTACTTATTCATTTATTATGGTTTAACGACACTTTAACAGCCAGGGTCATATCATGTCAGTGACAGTTTTACGGGTGGGGGAAGCCGGAGTACCCGGAGAGAACCACCGAGCAACGACGAACAGCTGTCAGCTCTCTAACATCATAACTCTGAACACTGCACCTCGGCACAGGCAGGGTAAGATTGGTTGAAGACATGCGCACCATCGACGTGCAGTACGCCTTAGTACACAGCGTCATCGTGCCTCCATGTAGGCAATCGGGGTTAAGTGCCTTGCCCACGGACACAACGCGGGAGCACGAATGAAAACTCTACTCACAGTTGTGACATTGGTTCAATTGTAGAGACCTACATGTTTATCAAGTAATGGATGATCATAGAATTAATAGAAGTGAAGTGTCATTTGGCATTCAGTAAAGGTTTCCGGATATGTTGTATCGCTGATGCTTAATGCTATGACAATGAATGCATGTCGGACAGGGTCGTATCCAGAACATTTACCGATGTACTGTGTGCTCGCCTAAACTCCAGGCGCCTCGTTAAAAAAATCGATTTTATAAGGTAACACAAAGTAGATCTGTTTCTCAGGCCATTATTTGTAAAATTGCATGCGGGCGAGCGTTTTTTTTAATTTATTTTTTTATTTCTGTCATTATTTCTTTGCCATCAAAAGTTCATGTTCTTGGTTTATGTGTTAGGCCTCATAATCTACGGAATAGCATGGGTGGTGGTGTATTTCATCCCTTGAGAGCAAGAAAGATTTGCAATGCTTTAGCATCGCAAATCCTTCTTGCACTCAAGAGACAAATTTATCATTTTTTTTAACTTGGGTAAAATATCAGACATAAACCATTTAATTTGGTTATAAAAAGAGAACATGCGGCAGCCAAAATGACCATGCGGGGGGCCTGAGAAACAGATTTTAATTTTTTTAAGCCTAAAGAAGTATCCATTCCATTTGGATTATAAAAATACAGACTGCACATGCAGGACGTTAATTTAGAAGACGACTTAGAGAAGTGTACCCTCATGAGGTAGTCTGTATTTCTATAACATCGTTGATAAAGGCCAAGTGGTGGAAAGCTCCAGATAGGCCTTTTAACTAATTTTATAATACAAAATCTCATACTACCTACCTACCCACTAAAAAATGAGGGCAGGGCGAATGCAAATATATAGTTTATTTTAAGCCCCAAATCTCTTAGATTCGCTCTTGGGGGCATTGATTTTTTAACATGTTCCAGGGGGAGGCCCCGGACAACCACCAATAGGAGGAGGACAACCCCTCCTATAACCACCCCACCTCCTGGTTGCGGCTTTCGGATATGCCTTCGACATATATGGGTCCCGTTGCTTACGTATGTCCGGGGGCCGCAGACTCTCTTGGGCCGCCAATTGCATATATTGTTCGTGTTAATTTTGATGTACAATTTGTGTATATTTATTTAATATTGATGGAATTTCAGAACTTCAGACTTGGGAATTTCAAAGTAAATTGTTTTCCTTACCTAAAAAGGACCGTAAAAGTGAGATTTTTAAAATATCTCAGTTTATAAGGAAATTTGTTTGAGTTTCTCATCATACCATATTTATAGTAAAGAATGCAAGTACACTACGAGTACAGTATAGTCCTTTACCCAACGTAACGGCCAAAACAGGCCAGCGCTGTTCTCAAAAATCGCCAATTCATTTTCATTATTTTTTTCATTTTTTTGTTTCAAAACATAGGTTACGACCCCTCATTGGAACGAGCTCGTCGAGCTCGTTCCAATGAGGGGTCATAACCTATATATTGAGACAAAATATGAAAAAAAAAATAGTTGTTGAAGAATTTCTTTTGCAATTGTCGTCTGCTTTTCATGTTAGGTAAAGGGATAAACTACGAATGAAAAAAGTACACACGACAATTTTTTCCAAATTGTTTCTCTTTAAATTCATCCAAAAGTGTGTGTTGAGAAAGTGGTTCGATTATCGTTATCTTTCGTTGGAGAGAGGTATAAAAAGATATGTCATTTATCCATTTTTAATTAAACTTACATCAATTCACACAAAATGGAGAGCTCTAGGTGAGATAAATTGTCTGTTGGAGGGGAAGAATGCATACTCTAACTCTAAGGCATCCTACAAACTGCTTGATACGACATCCCCCAATCAAAGTGGAAATCTGGGCATCTGCACGTCATGCCCTCAGTACCAATAGCAACATCCTTCCCAGCAGGTATTATCGTGCTCCCATGGTAACAGTTTGGACCTGAAAAAAAAACAGATATAAAATAACCGACGGAACGTACAAATGCCAATTTCGTTTTATCACTATTTCCCAGTCATGAGGGTGGGGGACCTTCAATCTGGGGGCGGATGTCCACTTAGGTGTTTCAAACGCAACCCCTTCTGGTGCAAGATTTCCGATTGGTGTCTTCAGAAATTCCGGGTTCAGGGAAATCAAAACGGAGAAATTTAGTTTCAAAATCATACAATAGTGTCGTATTAGTTAAAAACTCAAACTTTCTGTCATTTTAACCAATTTGGTGACTGGGATTTACTTCCTTTAAGTGGAGACCTAAAACTTGTAAAAGTTTAGGCAAATAATGGGGACAGGTCAGGGGAAGTAACAACCCCCTCCCCCACCCATGTGGCCACATCCCTGACCATACCATGTATCCAGTGGCGTATTGTCTTGTAAAGTTCAGAGTATAGAAATACTCCGGGTTCACAGTCTGATAGAGGAAAAAATACAATGAGCAGACTACATGACCCTCGTGGGTAACCTTGGAAGTGGAACGGCGGATGTTTACTGTGGAGAAACAAATTATATTTTAATGATAAAACATGACGCTATAACCAACATTTGGGGTCGAGGTCCTCTGCACTGTGCAGTATGAGTATATACGATTTGCTGAACTTGGTCTTTTGGTCACGATATACCCATAGATGCTGAAAGTCACCCCAAACACCAACAAATAAATAAATGAGCATAACACGTAGAGAATGGACTAACACAAATACACCCACGGGATGTACAGTCGCCGTGGACGGATCGTAATCTACGCAGGGGTAATGATGTCCACGCATGCGTTTACCGGGTAATAAAAATCATCTGCAAAAGTTTAATTAACGAAGTACCAGGTTGCCGGGCCAATCCACGACGGTCGTTCTGTAGTATCTGCCCGGGAAATAAATTTCAAATTCTGTAAAGAAAGATAAATAGAACGAGCAATGTTGCAGCTAAAAGACTTGCGGGTTGTAGTCCTAAAATAGTCCATCTCCTATATTTAGATTTGACACTTTTACTGCCACGCCCACTTTAGCCATATATGGAGGACCTCTATGCTCGCTTGTTTGCGAAGAAGTTTAATAAAATTTATGACACACTTGAAACTCTATCACCAGACTGATTGTTGGAAAGGGCTCTCTGAGCCCATCCCAACAATTATTCAGATGATAGGTTTGATCTGTGCATACCAGAACGTACAGATAATCATCATAAAATAGGTGACAATAGTCGCTTTCGGAAGCGTAGGTGTTAGTCGTCTGGAATATCTCAGTTAGTCGGAAAAACGAACCTTCGGCTCGTTTTTCCGGCCAACTGAAATATTCGATGGAATGTAATAAAAAACATAAACATTCCTTTTTCTTGAATCAATGCAAGAAATGTTTCTGAATCGAGACTTGCTTTGATAGAATCTTTTGTGATTTTACTCATACCATCAGAGGATGTTTGTTAAATAAACAATTGTGATTGAAGGAACATCACGTCAGTAGTTTCCTGATTACATCGTGATATTTTCAAGGCGAATTAAATACTTATTGATTGGAATATCTATAACATGAGCTCAATGAATATCTATTAGTGTAAAGGGACGTTACATTGAATCAAAGATCGCCTGCGCGCAAACTCCACGAAAAGAGGGTAAACAATTAGGCCACAATGGCGTCGAATTCCGAACAAAATTAGACTTGTGACCTAAGAGCTTGGTACTTCATATGTTTTAGTTCAAGTTTAAGTTCATGTCCATTGTGACAATTGCACCCAGCGATTATTTTGATGGTAATCCACACTCCATGTACTGTGGGTGGAAGAGTACGGAGGCCTACTGTACCTACAAACCTGCGGGCCCAGGGCGTATCCAAGGTTCGGGGGGGGGGGGGGAGGCGCCCCTATTGTTTGTCACTCAATTTTATTATTTTATTTATCAATTGGTGTTAAATGTTTATGTCAAATCTATAGCTACATCATGGCCGCAACATGGGTATGAAGTCGAGTTCAGCCAATCGTTTATATCAATACTGCCCTGTCAAGAGGACTTTCACCCCAGGCGTTGATAACCAGGTCCTACTCTACCGTTAAAGCAGAACTTGTTTACCAGAGTAAACAAGCACTGCTCCACGTCTCGGGCTTTCACGGAGGATTTCGTTTTACAAGCACCGAGAACAAGGGGCACGGTATTCGTGACAACACACGGACATCCACTATCTGAGGAAGTTGATGTCCACGTGTTATCACAGAATGCACGCAGCTAATAGCTCTTGCGCTGGTCTCATGTTGCAAGTATTCTGCCAGGGGCCAGCACGTTTCAGAATGTATATTCCTCACTGCATTCCTTAGCTGGTGGACTCCCAGCAGTGGCAGGAGGCCACCCGGGGATGCTGGCCCAACACTGTATGTGGGCCCCCTGATTTCAAGGACGTGTATGGCGGACCATGGTTCGACCCTACGTGAGAAAGGTTTGAAGATCAATGTCAAAAGAAGCAAACTCCTTGACTCTTTTGATGTACAATAAATACCTCTATAACTCTGCAAATTTTCACGTATTTTGTTTGTTAGCACATGATGTACCCATTCTCACAAACAAAATACGTGAACATTTGCAGAGTAATAGATGTATTTCTTGTATATCTAGAGTCATGGAGTTTGCTTCTTTTGACATTGATTTTCAAACTTTTCTCATGCGGGGTCGAACCATGGTCGGCCATGCGCATCCTTGGATTCGGGGAGGGGGGGGGGGGGGCATGCATACGGTGTTGGGCTGGTGGTCTCCTCCACCGCTGGGAGTCCATCAGGTGAGGAATATATGTTCTGAAACGTGCTGGCCCTAGGCCGAATTCTTCAAAGTTATTACATTTTATGTTGCAATTTCTACCGTTAGCATGCTTATGTATAACTATGGCCACATATTTTCACGAATCTATTATGGCATGGACATGTAAAAATCATCATCCACAATGCTACTATGGAATTAATCTAGAATTTCTTCCTTTTCTCTGGGAGCCTCCAAACTTTATTGTTGGACCTGTAAACTCCGTCACAACTGTAAATAATATAAATAGATATAACCTACTTGCCACTACTGCATATAATACAAATATATATAAACTCTCTGTCACAACTGTAAATAATATAAATACATATAACCTCCTTGTCTCTACTGTATATAATATAAATATATAAAAACTCTCTATCACAACTGTAAATTTTATAAATACATATAACCTCCTTGTCTCTACTGTATATAGTATAAATATATATAAACTGTCTGTCATGACTGTAAATAATATAAATACATATAACCTCCTTGTCTCTACTGTATATAATATAAATATATATAAACTCTCTGTCACAACTGTAACTAATATAAATACATATAACCTCCTTGTCTCTACTGTATATAATATAAATATAGATAAACTCTCTGTCACAACTGTAAATAATATAAATACATATAACCTCCTTGTCTCTACTGTATATAATATAAATATATATAAACTCTCTGCCACAACTGTAAATAATATAAATACATATAACCTCCTTGTCTCTACTGTATATAATATAAATATATATAAACTGTCTGTCATGACTGTAAATAATATAAATACATATAACCTCCTTGTCTTTACTGTATATAATATAAATATATATAAACTCTCTGTCACAGCTGTAAATAATATAAATACATATAACCTCCTTGTCTCTACTGTATATAATATAAATAAACTGTCTGTCATGACTGTAAATAATATAAACAGATATAACTTCCTTGTCTCCACTGTATATAATATGAATATATATAAACTTTCTGTCGCAACTGTAAATAATATAAATACATATAACCTCTTTGTCGCTACTGTTTATAATACAAATAGCTTACATCTCTGTCTACTTTATACACAGAAAGAAAAAGAAAGCATACAAAAAACCCAATAGCCTGTGTGTTTCACACGGACCAATTAAAGGTATACCTCTATGGATCGCTTTGAGTCAAAATATGCGGTATTTTTGTTCCGATACTATTACTGCCGGGAAGGTATTTCAAACTTTGGGCTCTTGGACTGTAAGGGTGTATCACACACACACACACACACACAAACAAATATTTTACGACCCTACCATCCAAATTTGGACAAAAGATGGACCTACCAATAATATTATCAAGGTGTTAAATGAAAAAAATAAGCGTGTCTCGGGTTTCGTGCCAGCAATAGAGTAGGTCTAGGTAGATAATTTCTTTTTAAAAAAAGTTGTTCTCAGTGTTCAGAATGTATAATCAAGGGATGGCGAAGGTGCTGAAGTTTTCAAGGTTGATAAGCAAACACCATACATACAGCCACACCAATATTACTGCAGTACAGTGCCTGTCGAAACTTTTTTTTGTAATAATTTTTTTCCTTTGTACAACACACCATGCAGGTATACAAAACTATTCATGTCCAACTGCTACCCTAGAATACATACTTATTTCCAGCACTATATGTGTCTTCAAGAGCCAGGTCTAGAGCACAGGATAGTGTTTCAACATGCCTGAAAGGGCATTGGAAAAGTGGCAATGTTTACAATTACGATCGGATATGTGTGAAAAGGGAACTTTACTGGTACAATATTTTGGATTGAACTCATTCTAAGGAGGAGTCATGAGCTATGTTTTTAACCCTTTACCCAACGCAGACGATATCAAAATTTATTATTTTAAATATCATTTTTTAAAATATTTCCAAAAAATTCAACCAAACCATATCACGTGACCCCTCATTGGAATGAGCTCGAGATGATATGGTTTGGTTGAAATTTTTTGAAAAATAATATTTTTCAGATGCTGAATTTGCATATTACTCGGGCGGATGTGGCCGATTCGTTGGGTAAGGGCTTAAGGGCAAAAAATGAAAAATGTTATTTCTTAGTAGTAGGAGAGCGGTATATCGTCCTAAATTGGGAGGACCCCGGGAGGACACCGAATGTGACGCCATAGCCACGCGTCCAGTAACGTTATGCGGGAGTAAGCGTCATCACCATGGAGATGCGTGGTGTACATGCGCAGCACATATTAAAGTGACCTGTGTTTCCGTCGTCCATTTTGTTTACTGAAGGCAGCCATCTTGGCGTCTATGGTAGTATTCGATTGCTGTGTATCTTAGAGAACAGAACGGAACCAAGAGGCATCCAAAGGAGCATTTACTGACTCCGATTCTTTCAGAATCCGTTTTCTACCTTTGACAAGCCCTATTCCATCTACTCTCACCCCAGCAATCAATCTAGTCTTAACTACTCTCGACGGTTTCTGATCCTCTTCCTATAAATTGTAGGTTTATACGCAGTTATCCCCCTTTGGTGAGCCGCGTGGTTTCTAATTGATGGATTGAGCTAAAGAGAAATGAGAGTCATTGCTTCTTTGAGTAAATGGTCTTACGACCCTTCGACTCATTTCAGAAAAGTAATTCTGCAAGTGGGGTTCCGAGAAACGTGGATGGTGATTTCAAGACATAAACTATAGAACAAATAGAGCAATTGCTTCAAAGAGTATATGCTCTTGCGACTCTTTTACTCATCTCGGTATTGGAGGATACTTATGACGTGGTGGTGTACTGTTGGAGGATACATATTGGCTGATACCTTTTGAGAACATTTGTCTTAGAAACTTATGACTCCTACATCTGGTTACTTCATTCTACATCCGGGAACTTCGGTTGCAAATGTATAACAAGGGGCCGCACTCGACATTCAGCTCATTTCTCTTCTGACCGTAGTCTACTGAAGACATGCGGAATTCGCAGCTCCTCAGATATTGTGGGAAGAGCCTTTCCAGGCTGAACAACAGAAATAGACATGAATACCATTATTGTCCACGTTGAGATATCAACTGACTGAGAAGAACGGAGCTCAACCTTGAATATCATTCACAGAGAGACGCTGAAGCCCTTCTCCCAATTATAGTGGGAAACAGAGAACCAATGGAATTGTGTGTGATACGGACAAAGAAGGGGTGGATGGCATTCCACAAACAGCTTGTAAAGATCTGATTACATGTTTGTGTAGATGCGCTGCCAACATCATCGAAGACATGCAAAAGCACAGTGACCCGTGAGAACATGACAGTGTATTGAAGCTACTGACATAGAATGGAATTTCCACCGATATAAAAAAGAAGTCTGCAACGGAAATGTGATATTCTCTCGTTACTCATCATACCCGTTCTAGCTCTAAGGAAGGTATAAAAGGGATGTACACTACACCAAATACGAGTGAAGATATGGGAATCAACTGCTGCGAGAACTGTGGCAAAATCTTTTGTCCAGAGTTTAAGATGGAGAGGCATAAAAAGATCGTGTGTTCAGAAAGGTCCAAAGAAGAGGAAAACCACAAAGCATTGCAATTGAAAGCCTTAAAAACTATTCAAATGCCTTGTGATTTCTATCACAAACTGACCGACGTGACGCCAAGACCATCCACTGATGATATGATTGGTTGTATATATGTAATTGCGCTTAGAATCATCCAGCATATAATGTTCCAATGACTAAATCGGAGAGAGCTCAGGTGATCCACACAAGCACCAGATCAGAAAGATAGCCTTACCGAAGGATAAAGTGTCTTACTGGAAACGAAGGCGGACTATACAGAGAGGTGGATTTTATGGGAAGGTACTCAAACCCGTCGTTGCTGCACTGTCAAATATCGTCGGCCAATAAAATGGGCACACGTATCACAAATTTGTCATTTATATTCTGACCGTCGAAGAGAGTGGGCTATCCAATTCCATTGTCATTGTTTACCAAGAAACTTTTCTCCAATGGACGATTCGGAATCCGAGGAATCTGAGCAACCAGAAGTACCTACAGAACTTAATAGCAGAAGATGAAGAAGATGTTAAATCTAATAGGAGGAACCCATAGACAACTCTATTGATTCAATGGGCAGCATCGTTCGGCGTGCCAACGATGATTACCAAGAAGCTTTTGAGAACCTCGTGAATGAGTATATCCCGGATGAAGTGGTTAGCCCTTTACCCAACGTAACGGCCAAAACCGGCCAGCGCTATTCCCAGAAAATCACCAATTAATTTTCCTTATTTTTTCGTTTTTTTGTCTCAAAAACATAGGTTATGACCCCTCATTGGAACGAGCTCGTCGAGCTCGTTCCAACGAGGGGTCATAACCTATGTTTTTGAGACAAAAAATAAAAGAAATTAGTTATTCAAGATTGTTTTTTGTAAGTGTCGTCTGCTTTTCATGTTAGGTAAAGGGTAAAAGAAGATACAGTTGTAACAGCAGACACATCACTTCAACACAATGCGCCAAGAACCATCGGTACGAGATACCTTGATACGTTGGCGAACATTTTTTTTCGCAAGGACCCAATTAACAAAACTTAAGAGACCGCTACACATCCTCGTAAAGAAGAAAAGTATAACGCCGAAGAATACCAGATTTTTGCACTGTAAAAGAAAATTTCTGTTCGACGACCTGATGGCAGAATACTCATTCGAAGTGGAATGTTATGAAGGTGATGAAGACGATGGAGAAGATGATAAATAAACAACGAGAAAAAAAAACTCGAAGCCAAATACCGTCAGAAAAACAACCAGATTATTTTGAAGCCGCAAGCTAATTTCCGAAAGTCATCCAACGAAACATCTCCATCACCGAGTCGGCCCCTGTGAAGTTGAAATTATTTTTTTAAGGTAATGTAGCAAAAGCCATTTTAGTCGTCCTTGAAAGGTCGAAAAATGCGAAACCGATATCTTAAATTTTTGTGAGGTGTACAACATACGAAAATTTAAAAAAAAATTCGACCCATTTTAACTTTGGACTCTATGACTCCTTGTGACGTCACATGTGACTTTGATCCTCAATAACGTTATTGGGTTAACAATTTTCGGACAATTTGGCTGAAAGTGCTCCGTAGTATGTGATGTAGTTTTTCGGCTAGGGTTGCAAGCAAATGGAATGGGTAACACCTGTCAGTATTGACATCCGGAAGTTGAAGACTGGTTTTCAAAAAATATTTTCAACTTGTTAACCGGGACCATTCGTACTAAATGTTCCTTTAACTTCAGCTTTATGCAGTGCAATTTAATTTTGTCATTTCCCGACTTCTAATAACTTTATAGCCCTTACAATATCCCGACAATTGGATGAAACTGCGCGCATGATTGAATTGTGCCGCGCCTGACACGCTGAATCCTGGATACGTTATTAAACGCGCATGCGCTCAGACAAGAAATACAGCCCCCCACCCCCCGAATCACACATTTTCGCTTCCAATCGAATCTCGAACCAATCGGCTCTATTATTTGAATTCGAATCGAATCAGGGGCGTCTTGAAATCGAAAATGACCGACTGGGGGAAAGGGGGGGGGGGTGGGGTGCTGTAAACCTGATTTGTTCCGACAGTGATGGCTCAAGCCCCGACTGAGAAAATATTCCAAATACATTCGTAGAAGGCATGCCTTGGTGATGCAGTTGGAATATTACCCAATAATAGTTGGAATGGTACCCAGAGAGAATCATCGGTAGTAGGAACAGCACAGAGCTAGCCGCTAGCACAGCTCATCCCTGATATTGTTTGGAAACTTTAATTTTTTTCAACAGTGGTACTGGAATTAGCATGGCAGGTGGCATGGGTACAAACGTTGTTTCTGTTTAGATATCGGAAACTATACTCAGTATTTAAATTTCAATATTATCTATTTGCACCAGAACTATATGTATTGTGAGACGACGAAGATGAATGATGCCAAGCTATATTCCAGTGAAAAGATTCGAATGGAAACGAATCATACAGCCCATTCGAATCAAACAGAATAGAAACTCAAGATTCGAAATCGAATCGACTTTCGAAGCTTCGCAGGGCTTTACAGAAATACCTGAAAATCTTGCCGTTTTCTACAACCACTATCGATAAGATTAAAATAATGATGTATATATATATAACTGAATCATTAGTCACATGGCAGCCATCTTTGGGGCGGAAGTTGTTGTAAATAAACAATGCTCAGCAACTACAAAAATGTCTCAAAGAATATCAAGTTCCTGACGCCTCGTAATCGCCGGTCACATTTTAACACTTTACCCAACGTAACGGCCAAAACCGGCCAGCGCTATTCACAAAAACCACCAATTAATTTTCATTATTTTTTCATTTTTTGTCTCAAAAACATAGGTTATGACCCCTCATTGGAACGAGCTCGTTCCAATGAGGGTCATAACCTATGTCTTTGAGACAAAGAATGAAAAAAATTAGTTATTCAAGAATTTTGTTTGCAGGTGTCGTCTGCTTTTCAGTTTAGGTAAAGGGTTAAAGAGTAAACTGAATCTGTTGATGATGTGAACATTTTTCGTGGCAATAAATTCACAAAACGACACACGCGTGTGAATGGGTTAATCGATATGGCACGAGTGCCAGCGCGGAAGGATAAAACGAACTAGCAACAAAAAGAACACATTTTATCGCCACCCAAATTTGCGTGTTACTATTTTTAGCTATCGCTGGCGATTCAAATTGTAATTGCGGTGCACGATTTGTAGAAATTCCTGTGGAATTTCGCTTCTATTTAAAAATAGTCCGTCAACGATTTCCGTGCGGAACAAATTTTCATTTTCCGCATGGTTTACTGTTGCTGTAGATGGAGATTTCATAGAACAGGCGTGTGATAAAACTGAACACGAATGAATGAATGAAACATTATTTTGCAGTATACACAAATACAATAAAAAATAACAAATAACAAGAAAAGTGTACACTGCATGGAAATGGAATAACCGGAGAGGCTGTTTTCCTGCCATTCCCAAACACTAGATTTCTTAACACCAAAACCTTATACTTTTTCTCGATGGTTTTGCCCAAGATAAAAACAATCCTCATGCACAGACAGGAGACATTTCGTCGCCTCAGTGCTAGAATGTTCTATGTCCCATAGGGGACATAGAACATTCTAGCACTCAGGCGACGATTTCTTGCTGAAGCAACACCAATTGAAGTCTGATACTTTGAAAAAAAAGTAGTGGTTTTTGGAAGATGAGATCATTTTTTTTATATAAAAAAGCAATCAGGACAAGACGGATTGACACAAGAAATGCTGGAGGAATACGAATTCAGGGTTTTATTAATTATTGTCTTTTTAAACAGGGGCCTACAGAGTTGTTGAGTTTCTGCCTTTAAATCATTCCAAATTTTCGGAAAAGAATGAGATCCGCAGAGAAACGTGCTATCGTTTTGAGTGTATGCACACTCCCAGATTGTCTGGTTTCCATTCTGGAAGGATTTATGTAAATTTCAAAAGTACTATCAAAAGATAAGGCAGTTTATTATGATACCAGCCATGCATAAACAAAACGACATGTAACCAATACAGATCACTGAACTTCAGTATGCCACAATTTTTAACCCTTTACCTAACACGAAAGGAAGACTTGCAAATAAAATTTTAGAATAAATATTTTTTTCATTTTTTGCATCAAAAACATAGCTTATGACCCCTCGTTGAGCTCGTTCCAATGTGGGGCCATAAGCTATGTTTTTGAGACAAAAATGGAAAAGTGATGAAAATCGAATGGTTGAATAGCGCTGTCGGTTTTGGTCGTTACGTTTGGTTAGAGGGTTAAAGGATAAATATTGGCAGAATATTCAAATGCCGAGATTGGAAAGTTCATACAGCGTTATTAGATGTCGTGCTAGGTAAACACCATGACGTATAATGAAGTGAAAGCTGTTACGCTGGGACTGCAGTCACAGCGTAACAACTGTCACGTCGTCAAACGTCGTCGTTAGGAGGAGATACTCTGCTGATTGATTTAACACCATCTTGGGGGAGGGGGCAGTTTAATCCTTACCCAACGTAACGGCCAAAACCTGCCAGCGCTATTCACAAAAATCGTCAATTTTCATTATTTTTTTTATTTTTTTGTCTCAAAAGCATAGGTTATGACCCCTCTTTGGAACGAGCTCATCGAGCTCGTTCCAAAGAGGGGACATAACCTATGTTTGAGAGACAAAAAATGAAAAAAATGAGTTATTCAAGAATTTTATTTGCAAGTGTCGTCTGCTTTTCATGTTAGGTAAAGGGCGACATTTTTCCACCGACATTCCAGCAATCCAACTGTATAGAGATCAGTGGGTTCAAACTCAGAAACCTACAGCACCAATCGCCTTCCTCTAAATACTTATACTATCACACCAAAATGAGTTACTTCATCTCCAAAAACCAAGCGGTGGACATAATTCATTCAGAGTTTGGTGTTAACATTCAAACACCCTCCCGTTCTTCCTATGCTGGGACATTGTCACGGGGGAGAGGGGGGGGGGGGGGGGGTGTCTCCACCGTCCCACATCATTCGTCATATTTACAATAACTGTAAATTCGAAGCCCTAAATTGAAAACAAGTTAGATATCTCCGACAGAGTGGAAGTAGAATTAATCCAAACATGTCTACTGCAATAAAATTTAGCCAAAATAAGGAGTTTTTTTTAGACTGAATAGTGGTGAAAGTCCTCCAAATATTGATTGAAAAGTAGTAAATATCCCAGGGAGCGCGGCGGCTCAGCGGTTACGGCAGTGGAGTTCTCCCGAAAGGTCCGTGGTTCGATCCCCGCCAGAGGAAACCGCGTTGTGTCCTTGGGCAAGGCACTTAATGCCGATTGCCAACGTGGGGCACTGTGTACTAAGGCATACTACACGTCGATGGTGCAGTTGTCTTCAACCAGTGATAACTCTGCATGTGTGGAGTTAGTACGTTGAGGAGTCTGACAGTTGCTCGCCGTTGCTCCGTGGTTCTCTCCGGGTATTCCGACTTTCCTCACCCGTAAAACTGTCCTACACGATGTGACCCCGACTGTCGAGAGTCGTTAAACCCAATAAATAAATAAATAAATAAATAAAAATAAATAAATAAATAAATAAATAAATAAATAAATAAATATTGATTTAATTTGTAGCTGGAATTTATGACTACCGAGAGCCTCGGATGCTGGAAGCCACTATTTGGGATTTCTTCTAGAAGGCAGGTAGTACAGCTTAAGGTGCTATTTCAGTAAGGGAAGTTTGATATTCCCTAAATACATATTAAACATACACAAATTATACATCAAAATGAAGGCTGTGAGAACACGAAAACTTTATGCAATCAGCTCACAGTGTTGACACTACATGGGCGGCGGAACCGGGGAGGTCTGCTACCGTATTCTTTACAGAACTGATAATAAAATAATATTTGACGAGAACAATTCCAAAACTCTCGGCTTTGTTTTGTTTTCAGTTTGTTTACATTTCAGCCAAGGATCACCGGGGCCGTAAAAGCGTCGATAAACAATGCCGTCTAAAATCAAATAATGAGAGAGATCGCCTTCACACTACACATTATTATTATATGGAGACTGACAGTTGCTCGCCGTTGCTCCGTGGTTCTCTCCGGGTATTCCGACTTTCCTCACCCGTAAAACTGTCCTACATGATGTGACCCCGACTGTCGAGAGTCGTTAAACCCAATAAATAAATAAGTAAATAAAAATAAATAAATAAATGAATAAATAAATAAATAAATAAATAAATAAATAAATAAATAAATAAATATTGATTTAATTTGTAGCTGGAATTTATGACTACCGAGAGCCTCGGATGCTGGAAGCCACTATTTGGGATTTCTTCTAGAAGGCAGGTAGTACAGCTTAAGGTGCTATTTCAGTAAGGGAAGTTTGATATTCCCTAAATACATATTAAACATACACAAATTATACATCAAAATGAAGGCTGTGAGAACACGAAAACTTTATGCAATTAGCTCACAGTGTTGACACTGCATGGGCGGCGGAACCGGGGAGGTCTGCTACCGTATTCTTTACAGAACTGATAATAAAATAATATTTGACGAGAACAATTCCAAAACTCTCGGCTTTGTTTTGTTTTCAGTTTGTTTACATTTCAGCC